>CM037159.1:13316010-13823510 GCA_020921065.1 Vaccinium darrowii | reverse complement strand
TTTTGTTCACTGCAATTGTAGTTTTACTTGACAATATTTTGTGTCAATTAAAAAAAAATTGGAAAAACTAGTCATTTTTATTCCCAATAACGCTCAAGAGTACCTTACATTCTATGCTTTGAGTGATGGACCCTAGTAGTGAATATTTGTTGCCTTACACTCAAGAGTACCTTTCATTCTATGCTTTGAGCGATGGAGCCTAGTTGTGAATATTTGCAGCCTAAGCATAAATTTTATAGGAGTCTATTATGCTAGCTTGTTTGTAAGGTAGTCCATGTCTTCATATTAGGAAATAATTGCACTATACTTTGGCCACATGAGTATTTTTCTTAGTTGATGAGTGAGCATGATTAGATGACCTTGAGGATAAATAGTGGAGAAAAATATACCTGTGAGCTTTTTAGCCATTCATTTTCTTGGAGGGCTATTACACATTTACTCTTAAGTTTCTTTGGAAGCTTAATATCTTGTTGCTAGTTTGATTATTCTTTGATTTGGTTAGATACTGAGAAATAATCCTATTAACACTGCACTTGAAAACTTGAAATCTGCTAAGATCATGGAAGTTGAAGGATCATACCAATTTTTTAGACATGATGATAGGCCATGAATCAAGGTTCTAAAACTCACTAGGCGCTCCCAGGACAACCGAACACCTTCTAGCATCTAGGGCCGAGTACTCGGCACCTAGTCAGGCAATTAGTCGGGCTTGTTGCTATAGTCAGGCTTGTTGGGCTAGTCGGTAAGGGGCCTTCTAGTGCCTAGGTGGCGAGTATTCGGCTTTCCAGACATTCTTTTAGAGCACTGAGGCCATCTTTGTTTAATTGAACCTTATTATTTTCTATTTTTCATCAATTATCCCTAGGAGCCAAGTTGACCCTTTACATAAACATTTCATTTGTTAACTCCACCATCCAAACCGTTTTGAGACATGAGTAGAATCCTTTACTAAAGGAGAGGCAATTTGATGGAAAGAGAGAGAAAAAAATACAAAAAAAGAAAAAAGGATTGTTAAAAATTAGTTTGAAAAAAGAGGACGATGAGGGAAAAGAAATTCAAATAGAAGAAAAAATGAAACCCTCAGAGCTGAAATTCGAGAAGGAAAGCATGTCATTACTTGCTTATGCCCTTGGTGTTCCATGTTTGTCCCAGTTGTCTCCAGAACATAATATTTATATTTTTCCTTAGCCTTCATTTTCATTTTCCATTACTCTTATGGTATGGTCTGAATTTAGAGATGGTCGACGGGGATGATAGTGTAGTCTTTTACTTCTCAGTATTTGCCATTCCTTTCCATGAGACGACATATTCTTCCAATTGAGAGTTTTTCACATAACACCATTAGATGCGAGGTATTTTGATTTTGAAATATTCTCCCCGCACATAAACTAAGTATAATTGCCTAAAAGTCGAGTGATTTATTTGTTGAGTGCACTCTCCGTTGAGATTTGAGTCAAAGCGTATTTCAAATAGAGAGTTGGGTCATGTTCATCTTTGACGCTAGAATTGTGTTTATGTTGGCTAACTTTCACACCCTCCAAACTTAGAGTGATATGGATGTCTTGTTGCTAGCATTTGCGACTTCAATTGATTTTCGCCGTAAAAGTGATGGGCCTCACAATTTTGTTCTTGAACTAGGTGCATTAGGATGATAGCATTCATAAGTTCAATGGGATATATTTTTCAATTTTGTGGGTAAATTCACGGCAAACCCTCGCAAAACTATAACTCGTCCACTAGGGCAACCTGGGAGTTTAAAGGTTTATTGCATATGCTAAATGCAATTGGACTCCTCCGAAAAAAGGATTAGTTAATTTTTTTTCTTTTTTTTTGTTTTATTTTAGTTATTTTGCTTGAGGACTAGCAAAACATAGGTTTCTGGGAATTTGATTAGCACAAAATATTGGCACTTAGCAATCCCTATATCGCATATTGTTAGTTCTTTATTGTGCTTAAATAATCAATTTGCAGGAAAAAGATGATAGCAACGTGTGTTTCGGCCACTGGATCAAAAAGCACAGTCATATTCTACTTGATGTCAAAACAAAGCTTGTGATCAAATTAATCAAATGCAGTCCAAACATATCAAGATTCTCGACGATCATGTGTGCTCAAACAAGACTAAAATTAGCCTTGCTTACATGGTTGTTTACACGTGGCTAAGGAAAGTAGAAGGTTAATTGGTAACACAAAGGCATGTGGGTTTTAACAGAAGTGTAAAATAAGGCCATGACGTGCCCTTGCACGTGTAGCCAAAGCAAATTAGAATTGACTAGAATTGTTAAAGCCCAAGGATTCCATAGTGGCTAGTGGGAAAAATAGCAACAATTTAGGAAAATTAGGATTCTCTCTAATTGGCAAGTTCTACGGCATGAATAGTATATACTTTGGCATAGGGTTTAGAGATCACGCATCAGAAGACAATTACCACAGCTGCAGCCGAACAAGGCCGGGTATACAAGAGCAAGAGCAAAATAAATATTTTGTAAGCTTTATTTTATGGATTCTAGCCAAATACTTGACTTGTTTTTATCTTTGAGCGGCTAGACTTTTAGACTAGGCTTGAGGATGAAACCTCATATTTCGTAGTAGTTATTTACACATTCTTTATTCATTTTATCAAATTTTTTATTAAATTGAATAGTTGTTCTTACCTCATTACAATTAAGTTAGTAATTTTCGATATGAATTCAATCATGTTTTTTCCATGATCTGGGATTCCTCGCTTAATTATTCAGACATGTAATGTAGCTTTTGATTTCAAGCACTGGATATCTTTTGTGATGTGTTTCCGAATGGATAGATATGATTTTTTGGTCTTGAACATTAAGGCGAGGAAGAGCATACATAAGTTAATTTCCTTAAATGGTTGTAACGAGAATATTTTATACAACATAAACTATGAATCTTACCGGCTTTCTTCTCAGAGGTGCGGTTGCAATACCATATTGTGAAGAAGAGTAGGAAAATAAATAAGTTAGTAATTCCTATGATTACATGAGGGTGGATTCTCAGACCTTAGTCACTTTTCCTTTATTAGTATCATTCAATTCTAAACTTATTTATTTTACTACTGCTTAATTTATTTTTAGTTTACAAACCAACCACTACTTTTGTTAACTAGGTTAGGGTTTAATCACTTTAAGTTAATTTAGCTTCCTATACAAAATCACAAGTCCCTGTGGGTTCGACCTCACTCTCGCCATACTATATTACAATATGATTTGTGCACTTGCGCAAGTACATTAAAATTTCACAACATTAAGCTTTTGGGACTACTGGTAACTTAACATAGAATCAAACCTTTGGTTGTAGGTCTTGGATTCAAGTATCTCTATTTGTATTTGTTCCATGTTTGCATTCTACTTCTCACCTTCATACTCAGGTTCGCTCCGTCTTCTCCGTATTATGTTTCACCCTATCTATAAAAATTTGCATTTACATGCACAAGTCGGAGTTGCGCATGAGGGAGAACGTTGACTAGCTTAATTGTTGGGTCCATTTTTCTAACAACTTAAGCTTTGGGGACTATTGGTAACTTAACACCATTGAAAATCGATTCGGTTGGAATTTTGATGGGTTGGTGTTGACAAGGGGGGAGGGTAGAGAGAGAAGATTGAGATGGGATTTGGATTATCATACGTTCTGGTTTGGGCTTTGGACTTGAAGGTGTTTTTGGTGGATTAGGATAAGTAAAACAAGAGGTCGCGTCGTCGCCATTGATGTTGTTGCAAATAGGTGTTGGCATTTCTAAGCTTCGTTTTCTGCTGTTCTTTTTCTTTTATGACCTTTGTATTATGTATTTGCTCACCCACAAGCCTAAACCATTTTGAACCCATTTAAACCCATGTGCATAAGGGTTAATGTTGTTTTATCCATTTAA
Organism: Vaccinium darrowii; assembly: GCA_020921065.1. Taxonomy (NCBI): domain Eukaryota; kingdom Viridiplantae; phylum Streptophyta; class Magnoliopsida; order Ericales; family Ericaceae; genus Vaccinium; species Vaccinium darrowii. The sequence goes on along the minus strand of CM037159.1, from coordinate 13,819,627 downwards.
GACCCAGAACACAATATCGGCAGGTCATAAGTGGGCGGACATTGATGGATTCCTGTGACGGTCTCTACTTCATGGATTTTTATTAGCCATTCGCTACGATTTTTGTGGCTAATTTTACAAATGTTGCTTGGATAACTTGAATTATCTTGAGAAGGGGAAGCACATGAAGTTAAGTAACATGCATTTACTCTACAAATGTAGACGAGAGAATCATAAGCAAATGAATATGGTTTTCCACATAAGAGATGCAATGATATCCCAAAAAATATAATACTGAAGCAATATGTGTGAAGATATTACTTGCATTCACCTATTTGGTTGATGAAAGATAGAATACCAAACCTACATTTTTATGCATCCATACGTTTGCTCCGTGTGTGATGTGAGCAGGCCAAGAGTAACTAAGATGCTACAAAAAAAAAAGGGGGAAAAAAAGTTTGCATCCCAAACAAGCAGGATGCCAACCTAATCTCAAAATCGTGGGAGATAATGTAATACCTAACCAAGCATCTATATAGTTTTAGACATGTAGCAGATTACTTGGCACCATATGATATTAGTTTGTAGTTTGTACTGTATGATATTAGGACAAGAATGGGTAATTCAGGATGGTAGGCACTGGAAGGCTTAGTGTGTGCATGTGAGACACACATTTGAATTTTTTTTGTTGTGTAAGCATGAATAAGGATAAAAGAAAAAATGGAAAGCAAACAAATGGTGGAGAGACGTGTCTTGTTTAGACACCTTTGGAGTTGGATCAACCAGATGTATAAAGCAAACAAGAACAAAAGAATAAAAGGGGGAGGAGGAATTAGTTCCAGAGGGAGTTACACTGCGAGCTAATTGCTGGAGAAAACCCGGCTAAGGTTTGAGTTGCGGGCTGGAAGAAGGGGAAAAGAGTAACACAAGAGAAAGGAGAAATGGGAGGAGATGTAGGGGAAAAGCTAAGCACATGAGAAAATGATGGAAAATGTATACGGAAAATTATGTAAGTATGAAAGGAAGTGGGAATGGCTTTTCAATAAAAAAAATCTTTGTTTAGATTGAATTGGTGTCGTAAATCATAAGATTTTGCATTTTGATTGGGTTTAGTAAGGTCCCAATCAAAATGCAAAATCTTATGATTTACGACACCAATTCAATCTAAACAAAGATTTATTTTTATTGAAAAGCCATTCCCACTTCCTTTCATACTTACATAATTTTCCGTATACATTTTCCATCATTTTCTCATGTGCAACGCCAATGCTCTGGATGCCGAATGAAAGAAGCATGGTAATATGCACATAAATCAAAATGATTCTTGGGTCTGCCCTCTCTGATGCCTTTTGGCTTTGATTTGAGGGCATGATTCCGCAGCAAACGCGACGGTATAGGGGGACCATTGTTTCAGTGGTATTCTGTGAGTAGCCACTTTGTGCATTTATTGCCAAAGGTTAGGTCTGTCTCCAATCCATCTGTTTCAGTGGTATTCTGGGAGCAGCCACTTTGTGCATTTATTGCCAAAGGTTAGGTCTGTCTCCTATCCATCCCCCGCCCATACCCCCAATTATTGGGGACTAAAAGGGTTATGTTATTGTTGTTGTATTGGGTTTAGTAAGGTAGAGTATTGTGTGAGAATATGGGGTGTTACAGATACCTTGAATCTTAGCCTCGATCTCCTTCTCCCTCAACTGTTCCCTGTGGAAATCTTGGAGAAATGGAAGAAGTGCTCGCAGAACATATCTGGAGGACTGAAATTTTTCTTCATTAGTCACGTTCAGTTCCATCTTCTTCAGGTGCTACACCATGAAAAGGGAAAAAGATATGAAGTTCATTTACAGACATCTGAAAGAGACCAATAAAGCACACGAGTATGCTATACACACGGACTTTGATTGGCACTTCCAAACGCAAGCATGACTTGCAATTGCAATTGTATTGACAAACAGGACAAGCATTGGCAAAATCCTCCTCAGTCATCTTCGGATACCTACATACAGTTCACCAACGAATGATAACCACAATAACAATTTCCATATTAGAAAAATAAGATAATATCTTCAAGCAGTAGAGTACTTTACAAGAGCTTTAATTGCAGATACAAGTTAAAATTGCAAACTAAAGAACTGGCAACCCCAGTTTAGCACTGTAGAAAGCCATTTGTTAAGAGCATTGCTGGTACATAAAAGTAACAATTGATACTATTGCATTGTGAATTGTAACTTGTTAAAAAATGTGGTTTGACTCTTAAAATTTGGGGTTTAACCGTGTACTTTAAAAAGTGGTAAAGACGAAATAAAAACCACTATAATAGTTGAAGGACGCATCTCCCACTTCAAATTTAAAGAATGAGGGCATCTCCGACCTGTCTCTACCGTGCAACATATGTCTAACTCAAAACATCCGCATAGAATTTTCTACTCATCCCATCTCCAAAGTTCCAAACACAAATCTCAATTGTCCACTTCTGGCTCCCCCTTTAAATTTACTTTTCAAGTTCAACTGTTCCCCAACTTTCCGTCAAGAATTGTTTCACATTCCGTCGAAAACTATTGCAGATCTCCCTCCTATAATTATAAAATGCATTCAACCTTCGTTGATTATAGTTAGACTTGATCTCATTCAGGTATGGTCAACATGCCATTACTTATTTACTTTTACTACCATTTTACCAGTTCACGGTATCTACTCTAAAAGTCATATTCATATTAGCGAAGTAATAAAAACAGGGAAAAAACGGAGGACAATTCTCAACCTTTTTTCATGATTTTTGGTTGAGACTCCATTTGGGAGCTTCGAGAAACTAAAGAATCCATTTTGGAGTTCGGAGCATGGTATGATAGGCTTTGAGAGTGAGTATTAAAGCAAGAGTTGGAAATTTTAAACAGCGGGCAGGACCTTAAACTTTCGAGAGCAAGTCTACTCATTGTCATTTTAGGTGCCAAAGCTATAATTTGACCCCAAAAAATTGGCAAAATTCAAGGCCATCCATTATCATTAGTTGATGCCATAAAATTTAGATTAGGCAAAAGTCGTTTTGACTCTAACAGGTGAACTTATTCTAAGTTGAAATATTTGAAGTATCTGCTATGGACATGCTACACAAAACCTCAGATAAAATTCAAGTAACAAAGTGAATTATGACAAATAAGCAGTAGCACTAAAATAAATCACATATTACCATGTTGTCATGCAGGGAACACAATATCGCTTAGTCTTGCAACCGGTACACCGAACAACCCGCCCTTTGTCATTCCTCTGGCACTGATGACACATATTTGACTCTATCAAAATTCCCTAACAGATCCAAAAAGGTCAGAAAAACAATCAGAAAACCAGTACTAACAAATCCTTCAGTTACCCAAAAAGGACAATAGCACAAAAGAAAGCAAAACATTCTGTTTACTTGTTCATCAGTCTTCCCACCAGCCCTGCCCGGCTTGGTATCTTTCTTTTCATCCTTTGAAGCTCTTCTAGGCCTGAGACCACACGGGCTCTTCATGCTACTCACTGTTGTAGGATCAGAGTTCCCTTCGTCTTCCTCATCTCTTGCATTCTGTTTTGACTCTATCGAATTCCCCTGTCCAATACCAAAATGTCAGAAAATTGTCAAAAGACCAGAAAGTAGCCATCCAGTTACCCAAAAACAAGAAATGCTATAGCAACCATATTTGGAGACTACGTGATGTGCCGCAATTTTATCAGTAGAATGTGCTCCAGCACTTGACAAGTATGGCGACACATTACACGGTACCCATATATAGCACTAAAATGGAAGCAAAAAAAAAATATTTTGTACTTGTTCATCCGTCTTCTCCCCGCCATCTCTGTCTTCCTCATCTCCCGCTTTCTTTTTTGAAGACTTAATAACCCCCGCATTCGACTTCTTTCTTCTCTTCTTTTTCTTGGTCTCGCTGATTTCATCCTCCTCTTCTTCGTGATCATCGATTGCTACAGGAACCGCAACCCTAGGCCTACTCGACCTCCTTATCCCCGAAGTACCACCTTTCTCCCTCCCACCACCTCCTCGCTCTTTCTCTTTCACTGACAGCGTTTCATCACCGTTCACCTCCTTCTTCACTCCTCCATCATCATCATGCACTGAATAATCCCCTTGCCTTTTCTCATCCGAACCCACATCTTCTTCCTTCTCCTCCATCTTCACATCACCGTTTTCATCCATTGCAACAGCAATCTTTACTAGCCGATCCAAAAATGGCAAAGAAATCGAATTGAAAGTAACAGTTTCTGAAAGCAACAAATAGTTAGGGTTTTGGAACTTCCTGCCCTTTGCAGTTCTGGTATAATATACTACCTGCGAGTGAAGACACGGTAGAAGCGGCGTATTCTAACGTGCGCCCCAGGTGCGCACGTGTGTGTTCTAGATGACTAGGTGTACTTAAAACAACTGGCGCCGTTGGATTTGGAAGGTGTTGGCCTGGAGATGGGTAAAATGGGCGGGAGGGGAGGGGGAAGCAGGAAAGGATGGTTTTTTTTTTAATTTTTAATTCGAAAACCCATTATCTTGGGCTTGGTGATGAATTTAATTAGTACAACTCCATTTGAAAAGATTTCAAATTGCAATCAAAACCGCCGAAAGGAATTTTTTTTTTTTAAATAATTGAAACCATTTTTTCAGGTTTTTTAGGGGTGTTCCAAATGGAGTTTTAAAAATTAGCTCGGTTTTCTGGCTTTTTATGTAATGTATTATGAGAGAATGACCTATCTTGATTTTTAAAATAAGTTGGCTTTTTGTTAGTGCTTAGTGGGGGTATTTGAAACGATTTCAAATCGATAAACATATATGGGAACATAATTCTTGGTACAAAAATCGTCGTACAAGTCTGGCTGAGATTTTCAAATGATAAAATAAGAACTTCCGTTTTAGTTGAGTTTTATGGACGGATGATAAAAGTACGTGTTCCAGATTATAAGATCTAGTTTGATAAAATCTCCACCCAATATCTTTTATCGTATGAGGAATGATTTTGATAAAATCTGGGCTAAAATCACTTGTCAGCTTTTATCATTTGAGGAATGATTTTGACAAAATCTGGACTAAAATCCATTTTATCTTTTGGCAAACTCACCCTCTTCTATTGACTTGGGTCTACTCCGAGTCCTACATGAATGATCAAAACTATTCATATTTCTAAAAATAATGTTTACTAGAACCCTGTAAACATTGAAAGCCAACCTTAAGAATCATATGCTTAGAACTTTCCAAAACGGATAATGGCATAACTACATGCAAGGAAAGGACCCCCTTTGGTTGAACAGTGGGACTTTGGTTTAACCATTTTTGACTGTTCAATTGAGCTGAATTTTCGTGCGAGCCCCCGGAAAAATGTTCTAAGAATAATGAATGGTTCGGATCACTCGTGTGGGACCCAAAAATGGGTCCCCAAGCATGCTCTATACGTTTTATGTGTCTATGGGTCTGTACCCATAGGTTTCAGGAACTATAAACCTACTATTAGTAGGTATGACAATCATACCCGCCCAGCCCTTAATGGGAAGGGGTTTTTCTAATTTTTTGGGCCATGGGTAGGGTTAGGGGTAGTAGTATCCCACCTTGATATATATGTATACGTATAAAATAACATCGCACCCCTTATATTCTCATTTAATTTTGAAAGTACCACAATATATATATACACACACACACACACACAAAGAAAATCTTTCATTTTAGATTCAGGAAAACTTCAAATCATGGGTTTTTCATTTCTTTTTTGTTGGCAATAGCTTGTGAAAAACAAACTTCGTATAATTTTTTTTCAATTATTTTTTGTTGGCATGTGCTTATGAATAATGGTTGTCCAGGATTAAATATCTAAGACAATTGAGAGAGAGAGAGAGAGAGAGCGAGAAACAGGTAGGGTAGGGTAGGGTAAACCTGTTACCCGACACGGTAGGGTATAAAGGTAGATTACCATTACCCGGTCGGAATATGGGCGAGACAGGAGGAGGTTGCCACATTTAGGATAGGGGTAGGGGTAGATCAAAACCCGCTCCTACCCGCCCATTGTCATCCCTAACTATTAGGTCTTTAGACTTTTAGAGAATAGCAACAAAATAGGTTAGGACTTTTATTACTTAAACTTGTCTATAAATAGACAAGTCTTTTTTTTTTTTTTTTATGTACAAACTTTCTCCATAATAATAATCTAGTCTCTCTCCAATCAACTACTTGCCAGCTTTTTTTTCCCTCTTCCTTCTTCCTTCTTTCTTTCTTTTATTATTGCTATCAGAACCTAGTTAATTAGAAGAAAACCAACCTTGATGAAAAGCTTAAGAGCAAGACCATGACTATTAAATTTTGTGAGTATTTCTCTACTACAATCCTTACTTGTTTTGTGTTCGTTATCTTGTGTTACATTTTTAGCTATTGCAAAACTCATATGCTTAGAGCGTGTTAAAGTCCATATTACCCGTTTGTTCAAACCATTTATCATAAAAAGGTTTATGTTCATTTGAACTTTTAGGGACGTCTTAGGCACCAAACACACCACTTTAAGAGGTTTTAGGTACCCGCATCAGCCTATTTATGAAACTGAACAGAAAAGACATCGCATGTGTAGGTTCCACATAAAATAATATTGGAGATAATTATGATCATCTTATTCATATTCCTAAACAAGGAATTATTATTAACTATATTGGTGCTAGTCTTAATAGTATTACTGATCTTATGTGTTAGAGCATTGGTTTTAAAAACAATGACAAAAATCAAAAAACAAATGAAAATTACTTAAGAAGCTAATTTAGTTTCTGTAGAATCCAAAATAGATCATTTTTGGAGTATACTTACATAGACTTAAAGTTCGAGACAAAGACTACTATGGAGAGTTTATTAATCAAGTTAGACTCTTTTGACATTAGTGTGACTGATAGGATGAGTAGTCCAGCAAACCACCAAACTCCTGGATTATTTTATGGCACAGAGAATGTTAAAGTCCCTCATACTTGAACCTATAATAGGATTGGGTATAACAACATAGTTGGAATACTAGATTATTGGAGGAACTTGCACAAAGATCGCCACTTAGGTGTTGAAGAAAGGAACCGAATTCTTAAATAAGTACATGAAACCTGTATTAAGAATGAAGATTTATTAAGTTTGCCAAAAGATTTTAGCAACTCATTTGCTAAAATCAACCATGATTTTAGCAAATGAGTTGAGTTGCTAAAATCATGGAAATTTCAAATCACAAAATTAAGTGGTTCCGTTTATCGTTTTTCGATTTTTTTCGCACAAAGTTAAAGTACTCGAGGAATACTTTATTTTGGTGCGAAAAAAATTGAAAAACGATAAACGGAACCACTTAATTTTGTGCTTTGAAATTTCCATGATTTTAGCAACTCAACTCATTTGCTAAAATCATGGTTGATTTTAGCAAATGAGTTGCTAAAATCTTTTGGCAAACTAGAAATCATTTTCACTATGAAATTGATATGTTTGGCGAAGACACCTTTGTTGTGACAAAACCCGAAGTATGAGAATATAACAAATCAACAAAGAAAACGAGACACAAGATTTACGTGGTTCCCCCCCCAAGCACGAAGCTCTAGAGGTACGTCCACGGGCGAAGAGCAAGAGAGGATTCACTATGAACGGGGAGAAATACACAGAGCCGGCTATACCCGTAACTCTCAGTTGAAGCACCCAACAGATATCTAGGGACAAAGTCTCGAGAATACAAAAGAGACACACAAAACCCTAATATCCAATCCCATGAACTAAAGACTATCAATGTAACGACCAAGAAACCCTAACCCACTACGGAGAGCCCCATGGGGGCTCCCTCAAAGGGATTCACTCAAGAAGTCCAAAGCTCTAGGAAGCCACAAGGCTCCTATTTATAAGAATAAGAAATCCTAAACGCAATAAGAAATCCTAAACACAATAGGAAATCCTAAATGCAATAGGAAATCCTGGGACAAAGTCTCGAGAATACAAAAGAGACACACAAAACCCTAATATCCAATCCCATGAACTAAAGACTATCAATGGAACAACCAAGAAACCCTAACCCACTACGGAGAGCCCCATGGGGGCTCCCTCAAAGGGATTCACTCAAGAAGTCCAAAGCTCTAGGAAGCCACAAGACTCCTAATTATAAGAATAAGAAATCCTAAACGCAATAAGAAATCCTAAACACAATAGGAAATCCTAAACGTAATAGGATTTCCTAAATGCAATAGGAAATCCTAAACATAATAGGAAATTTCCAAAAGAGGAAATTCAAGGCACAATTCCAACAACCTTAAATGAAGAGGAAAATTTGGCTCAATCTTTAGGGAAAGTTTTCGTAGAAGAAACTTTATTAGGAGAAACTTCCTCTTTAGGGAAAAAAAAAAGACAAAAGACCAAAACCCATATGGAATACCCATAGACATCTGTCACACCATCATTTTTAATAATTAAAATACATAAAAGTCCACGTATGATAGGTCAAAAGTCATACATATCGCCTTTGAAAAAGTCAAAATCAATATACAAATTCCAAACACAAGTTCCACGTTTCTCTCACAAAAGGGTACCCGTACCCAGATACTAAAGTATCAAAATAATTTAAAGTTATTACATATTTCAAATATTGTCAAAACATTGAAGAAATAAAAGTTACATAATCATCTTCCAAAAGTACTAAGTATGAAGATGAGAAAAATAACTTCATGGTCATGTAATCTTCATGCCATGCATTCGCACTCCAAGCATCCATCTCATGATACTTGCCGGTTGCCTGAAAAATTATAGGGTTAGCTCACTAGCCCCATAGGAAAAACTATTCTACTAACGCTAGGTGTGTAAAGTATGATATGTGCACATGAAGTTGAATACCATGACTGATTTGAGAAAAATATGACACGGAGGACTGAAGTAAGTGATAAATGACCACAAAATACCCACATGTCCGATGAAACCCCATGCGTTAACATTTATAAAATCGTCATTTTCATTCATGCAAACTTCTTTATTTAATCTTAAGTGTTAACACTTACTAATTACCTAGTTCCTTTTTTTCACTTCAACTCCTGTATCAGCTCTATATTTGCATATTTAGGAGTTCTGGGTCCTGTAACCCCTAACAGGATTTATAGATCCCGAATATTCTTGTCCAGATGCATTGGTAAAATAAATCGTATTTCACGGGTCACATTCACCTATGCCCAGCTACACTAGTAATAATAAGATTCCGTGTTTCAAAGGGCACGTTCACCATGCCCAACTACGCTAGTAATAATAATATTTCGTGTTTCACAGGCTACGTTCACCACGCCCAGCTATGCTAGTAATAATAATATTATAATTTGGAATTTTGAGTTTATTCTCTCTCGTGAGTGCATTTTTAATTATTCTCAAATCGAATGAAGTCCCTTCCCATCTTGGCAGGACAAAAGGTGAACCTCGAGTCAAATGTATAAGCAACCAAAACATTTAGTATTGGGTAACCTTTTCTACCGGTATCTTGGCACATCCTTGTAGAGACTTTGACGCCAACATGTGTTCCATCAAGAGCCCCAACACAATCCCTACATAAATATCAAAACTTTGATTGTGAGTGAAAGTTTATAGGCAGTGTGAAATAAAAAATGTAACTCGAGTACATAACATATTACCTTAAAATATGGGTAGAACCAGTTAGTACTTGATATTTCCAACGGCACTTGTGAACCATCTGGTTGTTTAAGGAAGTGTTCTTCTATTGATATCACGACTCTTAAGAATCTATGAAAATGACGGCTCGTTGTTTCATCAGAGCGCAGTAAGAAAAAAGATCACTACTTGTTGCACTATGTGTCAAGACGTAAAGACCCTTTGCCACTTGTTCCTCAACAGTCACATGTCTTGTAGGTTTTAGCCCACCAAATTGCTCAAGCAGATCAAACAACTCTCAAAATGCATGCTGCCCCATACGAGTTGTATCACGATTAGACCTATTAAATTCAAGTTGTTTCATCAAGTCATCTCGGACTTTTTTCTTTGTTAATGCCCAGTATGACGCGATGACAATAGTTTTGCTAGTACTTTTGATGCAAACACCTAGACCACAAAGCCAATAGCTTGAACAACAGCTAATTGTCACTGTCAATTCCACGCACTGAATGATTTTTTTTTTTTTCCTATTCATTTATCCAATTTTTTTACAAAGTAAAATCATTACTGACACAAAAATCACCCAGTAACTTAAGTTAACAAAAGTACTAGATAGAGAGAAAGAGAGAGACAGAGAGAGGAAACCATAAGGAAATTTGTGAACATGGAGCAGCAAAATCAAGTATAAAAAACAAGCATGTAACAAAATTTGTTTGTATAGTATAACATTTTCGTTGCACCGAAAAAAATAAATATGTACAATATATAAAAAACAAGAATGTATAAACATGCAGTAGCAAAATCAACCATGTATATGGAGTTCACATTCAGATATAGTTTCATAGAGAGAAGGGGGAGGGGGGGGGGGGGGAGTCATGTATAAGCTGAATATTGAGTCTATGTTCGCAAAAATGGCAGAGAAGGATTTCGCATTAACTTACCTATAGGAGCTCTATTGTAATGGAGGACAAATTGATGGAGGAAAATGGAGTGGGGAGGGCAAATAGCTAGAGTATAAAAGGCTACGATGGAGGGAAAAAAAAATGAAGGGAAGGTGAAATGAGAAGAGGGAATGTGAAAATTGTATTGGGAGGAGTACATATCTGGTATTTTATACCCTAGGATAGAGGTGTACTTTTGTAAAATTAAGAAGCGTAAAATTGGAAACTTGAAAATTCTCCAACTTTCTCCTCTCAAAATCTCACTAAAATTGGTGAGAAACAAAATTGGCCAGTGGCAACATAAGGGGGTCTTGATTTTCCCTCTCTCCCATTTTCTCTCACATTTTCTGTAACACCCCGGGTTTTTCCAAAAATATTTGATACCTTTTCACGTGATGCTAGTGGACCTATTGATATGCTCGTATATGCGGGGTACGGTTTGAGGTGTTTGTGAGACCCGAATTATGGAAGAGGGAAAGAAGGGAAAGGTAATTTTCATAAGTGTTGGGCTTAAAGCTAATAGCTATGTAAGTTGGAGGGGTCAAAGTGTAATTTGGGCATCCGATATTTTATTTCTTTTCCTTCTTATTGGGCTGATTGTAATCAGAGAGGAGAGAGGGGTAGACTTTGCCTGGAAGGAGAGGAAGACCGAAAGAAGAAGAAGAAGAAGAAGAAGAAGAAGAAGAAGAAGGAAGAAAGAAGAAAAATTTGGGGAAAACCCAAAATTAAGGTACGAATTGAAGTTTGATTTCCGAAAATTCTTGATATATGTTGCTCATATACAAGTTAATCACTGATTTTGCATCTCATAGGAGTGATTTGGGGTTTGTTTTTATGAAATTCGTGAGAGGAAGATGAAGGTGTTCACTGACTGGTTTTTCACAAAATCAAATCTGCCACGGTTTTTGGTGAATTTTAAGACAGGGTTATTGAAGTCAGAAATTTACGAGATTTTTACAGTAGCTACCCATGGATGTTCTTTATGTTGTGTAAAAATTTCGGGGTTTAATTCGAAGCACAGAAAATATGAAAATTCGTGAAGTAATCTGCTGTCGGGTTCGTGTTTGTACAGACAGCACTGACATGTCTTGGGAAAACGGTCATAACTTCTAGCGTGGGTATCCGATTTGTACACCGTCTTTTGATTCTGAAACTAGACTCGTATACCTTCGAAACGATGTATGATTTGTGCCTCAATTCTTTCCAGAGAATAGCAGTTTTTAGTTTGAAGTTGGAGAAAAATCTGTTTTGTGGAATTTTCAGCAAGTTCTGGGTTAGTTTGACGGTTGATTAAAAATAGTTACAGGGCTCAGAAAATTCTGAATTTTTGATATGATGATTAAGTATGAGTTTGGAGGTTGTGGTAAAAATTTCGTGGGAAATGGATTGGTAGATTAATTCTGAAAATTCATAGAGCGCAGCACTGTTGAGTTGTAGGATACATTTTCATGCATTTCACTTGCATTTGGGCATGAATTTTTGGTAGTGAGCTTATGGGTGATACATAATTGATGTCATAGGTGATGATACTGTAAGATGGTCGTGGTGACAGTTCTGGTGCATAGGGGTTAAGTCGATGGCGGAGTTGGTCCTATTGTGGCAGGTGAGAATGTACAACCTCTATAATAAATAGAAATGTGTAGTGTTTATGTGGTGTTTTCAAATGTGTGGTGTGATTATTGATGTTTTGAAAACTCTCCTTGTGATTTTTGTATATGTTAAAAATATTGTGTTTGGACGGATTAAATGATTTTCAGTGATGGATCAAATGATTTCTGGTGGGTGAAAAGAGAATATTTTATGCCTCTTGTGCCAATGTTTAGTTTGCAAGGTTGGCAACTTGCATTCGTGGGCTGTGCCATCTGGCTGTGTGCCAGCATTTTAGCCAAAAAGTTACAAGGTTGGCATCTTGTAGCGTGGGCTGTGCCAATATTTTAGTTTGCAAGGTTGGCAACTTGCATTCGTGGGCTGTGCCAAATGTGAGCAGTGCAAGCTTAGTTCTTGCTTTCTGTGTGGGCTGCACCTACCATTGGTGATAAAGAATGGCCCTCGTCACCGCCACTATATGTGAGCCTGTGAGCGAGGTAACGGTACCGTCATAACTCCCGGTCGTGAGGTTGGCGACTCGTTGGCACATTGGGTAAAATGATAGGATATTATTTTATATTGTGAAAGAAAATGTGAAATATTTTGCAAAACTTACAGAGGTGGGTTGATGAAATGGGCCGGTGGGCCATGTTTTTGAGATGAGCCGATAGGCTGTGTTTTTGAGATGGGCCGGTGGGCCATGTTTTGAGATGAGCCGGTGGGCTGCATTTTTGAAATAAATATGGTGGGCTGTGTTTTTGAGATAAAAGTGTGGGTGTGATGTTTAAAATTGTGATCCATCTAAATTGTTTAAGCAAATGTGTTGGTGTGTTGTTTATACTTCGAACCATTTAAACACTTATCATTTCCATTTATTATGTTGCTAAGGTACATTCTCCTGTAACCTTTTTGGTTGCAGATTTCCAGTTGAGCTAGATGTCGGTCCACTACAATGCCAGAGTGCTAGACAGGTGTTCCTAGAGGTTGTGTTCTGTGATTTTGTCAGTCAGTGGGTGAGGTGGATAATCAGTATTTTGTGGAGTTATTGTGGTTGAGTACATGTCAAATGATTTTGACTGTACAGTTGTTGAGGAGGTGTGAACACCTGTTTTGGTTATGGCAGTTGAGTTTGGTGTTACAATATCTTTTGTTGCATTCGTTACGAGTTGCAGTTGAGCTTTGTATAATAGCTTTTGTGAGTAGCCTAAAAGGCGTACGTGTGGTGACAGGTGTCCTGTCACTTTGTGCAGGTTATATCCTGCCAGAGTGGGGTGTGACATTTTCTCATATTTTTTGTCATCCAAACATAGGAGAGAATCCTCTTCCATCTCTTTCTTTTATTCTCTTCAAATCCCTCAATCCAAAAGGGTGTAAAGAGACTTGGCATTTAATTCAAGTACATGAAATTCAAGGCATTTTCCAGCAATAGTAATAAAAGTTGCAAGTTCATAAAATCATGCCAAAATAACTTTTTTTTATGGGGGTAAATTTTTCTTGTTCCATGCCAAAATAGCTAGCGATGACATTTTTTATTTTGAGAGATTATCTTTGTTGATGTTTTGTAAGAGCATCTCCAAGAGGCTCAACAAATGGGACCAGTTAGCTTTAATAGCTAGTCAAAAGCGCTTTTCATCACTCCAACAGGCCCTTTATTCAACTAACTTTTTTGCATTTTCCAATTTCCACTGGCTATATGTAGCCAGCCGGCTCCCATCACTATGTACGGACTATTTAGCCCACCTCAACTCCTTTGCTCCAAAACTCTTTCCCATTCTCTCTCACCTCTTTTCTCCACCTCTATCTTGCACCCCTATTTCTCTCCGTTGCTTCGATCAGAGAGGGTTTTCACCTCTCTTCTCCACTAGACGTGGCTGGATACTAGCTTCTCCATCTTCTCTATCCTTTTTTTAGGATCTCTCGAACCGTATTCGAGTTTTCCCTAATTGATTATGCCCAATTTGAGGTCCGTGTAAACGAGGTTGAATCGATCGAGGCCGAAATCATAGCATTTGTGGTTGTTGACGTGTGAGCTCATTTCTAATAGCCACCCCATCGTGTTGAAAACCATATGGATCTGCAAAGATGGGATTTGTAAAGAATAGTGATGGCTTCTTGTTCATGTGTTTACTGAATCAAATCAATGGAGTCCTAGCTCCACACCCCTAGAAAGGTACTGCAATTTTAAAGATTTTCATACCATTTTGGAGTTTGTATTGCGATCTGTATTGGTTTCCTTGTGATGGGATCAGCGATTTGTATTGGTTGCCTGTGATATGTGTTGGTTTAAATTTGGGGATTTTAGTGTGAACACCTATTAATTTTTTTTGTTGTTGTCGTTTTTTTTTTTTTTTTAACGAGAAAAATTGTTGATGTCCGTTTCTTGTGGCATAAATAGTAAATTGTTTGATGTTTGTTCAGTCTCTGGTAAGGAAAAATCAGTTTTTTTAGTTTGGATGGAGAGCAAGAATGGAGAGTAGTGTTGGAATTGTGGGGTGAAAAAGTGAATAGGCAAAATAGAATATGTACTTTTTTCAGTACTTTCTGTTAAGTGTTGGAGATGCTCTAAGAGGGTAAAACCCATTCATCCAAACATCCAGTTTGACAGTCTTTTCTGCTTCTATAGCAATAACTATTAATTTTAAATCCTGTTTGAAAAGTCAAATCACTTATGGGTTGAAAGATTAGGCACTAGCACTCACTTCATTTTCATTTTCCCCTCCAATTGATAATAACAGAATAAATCATGAGATCAAGCAAGGGGTTGACATTGCTCATCAAAACCAAGCAAAGTAACTGTCCACCTATCATATTCCATTACTTGCGCTTGTTCAAGTAAGGGGTTTCAACATTCTTATTAATCCAACCGAGCATTTAGGATTGGTCATGAATTATGCTAGTGCAAGCCATAGGTTATACGTAATCATACAAGCCTAATAGCTTTGGAAATTAACAAGGTCGTGGAGGTCTCAACAATAGTTATCACAAAAGGCCAACTTAATAGGAAACAATTTTTTCTTGCATAAGGACATCACTTTTTGGTAAGGATGACATCACTTCTGATAAGAATGATATTGCCTTTTTTCACCTCACATTGCTGCACAGTGCACATGCTTTCACCCTTCCTGCGATGCAAAAAGTCAATAGGAGACATTGAACGATGACATGTACTAAAAATTGAAACACCGACTATAATTCTTACAATCAAACAAGATAGAGGTGTTAAACGGGTTGGGCTACACGAGCAAGGCACAACACGTTTAAATGTGGCATGGCACAGCACGACACAAGCACGTTTTGAGATGGTGTTGGAACTTGTGGCTCATATGGAAAGGTACCGAGAAGTTCTAATGGAAGGCCAACTGTTGTCGCTAGTGGGCCATAAGGCCAAATAATTGAATATTTAGGGTTGGAATAGAGTAGGGCTATAAATACTCTCTATTGTAAATACCCTGGCCGATTTTGATCATAATACGCTCACTCCCGTGGAAATACCCGGTTTTGGGGAACTGGGAACCACGTAAATTCCTGTATCGATTCTTTACTGTTTTCATATTCCATTATTGTGTGTGTGGTGATTCCTCTAACAGATGCGCATGGCATAGAATTGGTTCAGGCATGGCACGACACAGTCTAAACGGGCACGACACGGAAGTGGGTTAGACGCGGCACAGCACGGGGCACGACAAAACAAATACTAATTTTTAATGTACCAAATTTTATTTTTTTTAATGATGGATTTCCTAATTATATGTTATACACTTTTTAATAAGTCAATACAAATATTTTGCGAATCTCCATATGCCGAAACTCAGCTAGATTATACAAAAAAAATTCGAATTATATGTTATATACTCTTTAATAAGTCAATATAGCTATAGTTATAAGATATACAATTTTTTTTTTGACGAAACTTGGCTAGCTTATACAAAAAAAAATCGACGAAACTCAGAAATGTACCAACACGGGCACGGCATGACACAACACGATTATAAAATGGCACGACGCGGCACAATTAAGTAAACGGGCCAGCACAGCATGATTAAGAAATGGCATGACACAATTGAATAAACGGACCAATACAGCACGAAGCACGATTAACACGAAATTAAATGGGCCATGTCGGTACGACACGACCCGTTTAACACCTCTAAAAGAACAAGATGTGAATTCCAACATAAATGTTTGTCAGAAGTACAACAAAAAGTGCAACATCACCCAAAAGGTGAACGGAAATATGGTAGTTCGGCGATTCCCAAAAGGTACAAAAATTTTAAGGGAAGAAAACAAGAAATGAAGGCCCTGATTGGATGGAGGATTATTTTCAGGGGGATAAATTATGGAGGGAGATAAGATAAGAGGGGGTATTATGTTTGGAGGATTGGCCCACATTGATGTGATGTTTATGGAAGGGAGATAAAAAAGTAGATGGTTTGGATGAGGGATTGAACAGGGGGTAACTTTTGACTTGATTTGGATGCATGGGGGATTAAAGGGGGTGAATGATGTCAAAAACTGTCGAATGACTTTTTTGCCCTTTTTTTTTAAAAAAAATGTTTTTTTTAAAAAATTAAGTACAATAAATATATTAATTGGTGGAAAAATTGGTAAATAGTTGGAGGGGGCTAGTGCAATTTTCACACATATGTTGCATTTCACTTTCCAGAGCATACACGTCTGCTTTGTTTTTTCTTTTTTCACCGACCGTCTCTCTCTCTCTCTCTCTCTCTCTCTCTCAACCCCAAACCCAATATGATGTTTCAAATCCAATATCGAAGGCTATAACGTCGGATTCCATCTAAGAGCCAGGAGGGAAGATTATTCTACTCGGCGAGAGCTTCAAATCCAGCCGAAAAAAAAACCACCATCGATGCACCTTGGATTTTCAGCCTTCCAATCAAGGGGTCTTTGATTTTCGTCCTCCAACAAAACCACCATGGGAGCTTCAATGAAGATGATCACAAAAACACACTGACCAAGATCGACGGTCTGTTTTTTTTTTTTTTCAACAGTTTGTTGAAAAAATTCTTTTGTTTTTAGAAATTGTAATAGCCAGAAATTGGAAGAATTCCCACAGCTAGAAATTGTAATAGCCAGAAGATGCGTTGGCTGTGAAATAAAGATGATCACTTGTGGGTGGGGGTTGGGGGAGGGGGATAAGGAAGGGTAAAACGGACCAAAGGCCTCCCTTCTACAGCCGGATAATTTTTGGGAAGGCCTGAGGCTGCCCAAAAATTATCTGGGAGAAGACCCTTGCAAGGGTATAACGGAAGAGGGGGTGAAAATTTATCCAGCTGTTTTGTGATGTTGCCAAACGGGGGATTAGCAGTGGGACCCATGGTTTTTGGGGGTGAAAAGTTATCAGGGGGCTATATCCCCCATCCAAGCGGGGCGGAAAGGGAAAAATCAGTGCAAAGCACAAGTATACAATATTACAGTTAACTAAACAAACTTTATTCTACCTCCTAAACTTCCATGATCCAACCTATATAATTGTCTTGATTCCTTATATTTACTGAGATCATGTGAGTATATAGTATATAATTGTAATTTGTTGCATGGATAATATGGCATATTTTTTTAGACTCTTTAGTATTGTTAAACGTTGTGTAACTTTTCATGTATTAGCACAGAGGAATAGTTATTTTGCAACTCAGACTTCTTGCATTCTCTTTGAAAGTACAGAAGTGTTAGAGCAAGTCCACCCGTTAATGCGAAAATGAAATTGCCAAAAGTTCTTTCTAGGTTGCTACAATGTTAAATAGCAAAAAAACAAATAGAATTGTCTCTACACTAGCTTAGTGTCATTTATAAATAACTTGGATGACGTGGTCAATTGGCAATTGTCAAATTGGATGCTAAAGTTGGCAATGCTAAAATTCAACATCGAGTTTGGTACAAGGACATAGAGGTTTTTTTCATTGTTGATATTCAGTATTTAATTTTGACATGAGATTCGGCATTTGGGTAACATTATTCACCTCAATTTGGTTCACAACTCCAATACTCAAAAACAATTTCCATCCGAGCTTTACACTTTTCCCTTGGATCTAACATACTTTTTCAGCTGATATTTCTAGTAAAATTCTGGGCAAACCAACGGCTCCCCATTTATTTGGGCTGAAAATATTTTCCCCAAAATTGTTTTCCTAATTTTGTGTGTTTGGTTACACAAAGCTTGGAGAAAACATTTTACAAGTAAAACATTTATCATGAAATCAGCGTAAAATGTCTTACGCCATTGATGGCCATAAGTCATTTTACAAATTGGATGAAGATGCCCCGCTACAACCTCTACTAACCCTGGACCCAGGCATCAGATGAGAATTTTGAATCTCTCTTTAAAAGTCCACGAGCCTATGACAAAAACCACCTCTGTCACGCATACATGAAATGAGTCATTTATATTCCGACGTACCAAAAAAAAAAAAAGAAATGAGTCATTCTCTATCTACCTGTCCATGACACCCAAGAATCTCTGTAACGCCCCACATTTTTGGGAAAAGCGTTATGGATTATTATTACAATTTAAAGTCGGTCTTAAACAGTAATAATAATAACCAAAAATAAATATAGATGATCTATCCTTCATAGATTTCAAAGAGGTAAACAGGGTGGACTCTATGGCTCCGTACGTTCCTTGATCTGATCATGCTCCATGTCGGCAGCTCCTCCGGCGCTATATTATTCCTCCTGTTCGTTGACATAATCTGACATAATACATCGGAGTCGCGAAGCAACATCGTTATATTATGTCAGGGTTACACAAGTGCAACACCGTGAGCGAGGACGCTCAATAGATACCCTACCCCAACCTTAAACTAGCAATTATAGAACAATATCGTAGGTGGTAGGTAAATAGTAAAGTTATGCATGTTCAAATATCAGGGTTTAAACAATCAGAGTGCAGTTTTACAAAATCAGTGTCTCGTATCATTTCCAAAATCAGAGTGCAGTATCAGTATCTCGTATCAATTTCTCATAACAGCATTCTTCTTCAAATTTCAACCATATCAATATCTCACATCTCTCGAAAGTTATTGGGTCGTTCTAATGGTCACCAACCTTTCCGTTCGAAGGTTCGGCCACCCATAAACTGACTCCGGCAGTATGAGGTCCGCTAACTCCGCGTCACACACGACATAGTACCGGTTTTCTTATAGCACCGAACTTAACAGCCTGTTTATAAGATCCATTTACTACGTGTTGTACTGAATGAGCTTCAACCACCAAATTCTCCCCGCGGAATTTGAGGCGGAACCCAAATAGCACTACCATATAGTTCCATTGAGCTTTGGCCACCAGTTCACCCCGGGGAACTGAGGCGGGACTCAAATGGCATAGTTTTTATCACATCATCATTTTCATTCTTATCTCTAGTTCTTCTCGTGAAAACAATCGTTCATTTTCTTGGAAAACGTGTTGTGTCGTACCGTCTCGGGAAAAACGTGCACAGACCATAATTTCATAAAAATCTTCAGTTTAAAATCATTTCTCGATAAACTTTTCGTTTAAAAACATTTCACGATAACCGTGTTACTTTAGGTATAAAATCTCGTTGATGATTTTCTTTAGACAAATGAGATAACTAGGAGAGTCCCAGGCAGGATGGCCGCACGAATGCAGTTACTGGCACCATTCCTTTCTTAGATAGCGCTAGGCTTATCTTTTTTGACAGACCCTCAAGGGTGTTAGCCTTGGGTTATCTCAACAGTCGAAATACAGTCAAAACATTTTGAAGTTGCTTTAAGAAAAAATTTAGTCGGCTATTTTCCAAAAACCAGTCGGGCATTATAACTGCGTAAATTTGAAAAGTCGATTTTCATTCGGGCATTATAACTGGATATTTTAGGTTTCCAAAGTCAATCGGGCATTATAACTAAATATTTTCAAAAGTCAATCTTAAATCGTGCATAGTAACGACTAAGTGTGTTTTTCAAAGTCTAATTGTTCATAAAATCACTAATCACCAACATAATCACGTTTAATCATAATTAATCACCTTTAAGAAAAATAATAACATAATTAATATGAACTAGTAAATACTAATCTAAAGTTAAGATAAAGTATCTACTTTAATTCCGATGATTAGTTGGAAGCCGATTAAGCTAATTGGATTCCGGCGGAGTAACGGCTACTCGAATGCTTTCTTGCTAACTTATGCTACTCTTCTAAGATCTAGGGGTGGTCGAGAGTGGTGGAGTGTGGTGGTTTAGGATGAGTTTCAAGAACTCATTGAGTTTTTCTACTTGGAAAGCTAGTTTACTACAAAGGTGGTGAGGAGAAATTTGAGTGTGAGAATGAACTAATGAGAGAACCTATTTATAGTGAAGCAAGAGGGATCCCTCTCCCTCAAAATAACCAGCCATATACTCTCCCCACAAGTGTACAAACAACCTTTTGTAAAAGTAAAATTGTAGGCTTTTAATGGCTAGTTTTAGGATATGGATAATTTCCCCACTTGATCAAAGCTTGGGGTCCAAGTATGGGCTTCTAGATACTTAGGATAAGACATAATATGTCTAGGTTCGTTATAGTGGGGCGTAGTTGGGTAGTTTTGGGTACTAGTTATACACGAAACTAGCCACGAGGTACAATTCATATATATCTATACATATATACACAATTACTTTATAGTAAAAGTAACCCTATAAATAGTAGCCTTATAAGGCTAGTAATAATAGGATAAGATAAGTTCCCCCATTAATTGGGAGATATTTTCCCCACCATTGGGACGAAAAATACTCAAAACAGTTGGTTTTGTGCGCGAAAAATACAAACTAGTGTACCGCGAATAATAATTAAAGAACTACTAGTTTTAAGAAAATAAATAAGTATGATAGGAAATTCCTAGATAATCTTAAGAGAATACAAAAATATAATGCTTTGGAATTTAGAATAAAACCGGCGCCGAAATGTGCGCGAACGCGTGTACAGATATACGCCCGTAAAATTATACGGCGAGAGAAGCAATTACTCTCCCCTTTCCTTTCCTTAGTGAGCAAGTTTACCAAGAAACTTCCTCCCTCCTTCCTTTCCTCTCATTAACTCACAAAATTAGAGCATCCTTATCAGACGCACCAAAATTTTCACCAAATTTAACTTCAAAAACACCTTTATAAATTAGCAAGCCACTTTATCAAAAACTCACAAAATCAGACTCTCTATTTTAACTTTACTACATTAAACTACTCCCCTCAAATCTATAAAAAAAAAAAAAAATGCCCCAAAAAGCTATAGGCAGTGCGGTATGGGGCCCCCCACTGCACCCCCCCCCCCCCCCCCCCCCCCCCACACACACACTAGTCGACACCTGCCCCCACCCCCTCTCTCTCTCTCCTGTTCCCCTCTCTCTTCTCTGACATAGGACAACAACCGGGGAAAAAAAAAAAAAAAAGGTTAACTGGTGCGTGAACAGTACCGCACCAAATTTGGTGCGGTACTGTAGCAAAAACAGTTTGGTGAGTGAGAATGGAGAGCCTGATTTTGAGGGGTTTTTGGGGGTTTGGCTACTCAATTTAACTTAAAAGTTAAATTGAGTAGTGAGATGAGGATGCCCTTACAAATTAGGTTTAGTAAAAGTAAAGTCAAAATTGAGCACATGCCTAATTAGGGTTTTTCCAAAAATAGAAATAGGCCTAATTTAGGTTTTAAATGGGATAAGGCTAGTCATAATAGGACGAAATAGGAGTTGGGGGAATTAGTAGGGCTTCCGGACGCGATGTGGTGAAATACCCGGTGTGCACGCGTTGATTTACAGCGCGGAAAGTATAAATAAAAGAAATAAACAAATTAAATCTAATTCGTTCAAATTAATTAAACCAAATAATAAATTATATTTATTTAGCGATATTAAAAATAAATAATCGAATTAATAAATCAAAATTTTTATTTACGAAATTTCGGATTATTACAATCTCTCTCTAGATGTATGTGTGTATATAGATTTATTATTCGAAGAGTAGAATACGAATACTCGCGCATTGGCGTTAACTGCAACAATTGAGGCCCTATAATGTTGGCACCATCAAATCAAATAAATCACGAGATTTAAAATAACCAAAAAAAAAAACCACTGCATAAAAATTACTCTGAATCCCAATGTCCTCCAAGTAATTGGCCACCATCAATGAAAGAGTAAGCTTAATTCGCAGTGATCTAAAATGGTCGAACACTTCTCATTAAAACAAATTGATAACCACAGTAATGCAAATACAAATCACACCCTCCAGTTTTATCACATTGTAGGACCAAACAAAGCAACAAACAACATATAAATATAAAAAGAGAAAGAAAAAAAAAAGAAGAGCTCGCTGGGACACTCTTGACCGTCGAACCCAAAAAATACGAAGAAAGAGCACTAGAGAGATAATAGTGGAGTAAGAATTATAAGCGAAGAGGAAGTCGTCGGCGATTAGGTCTTCGAGTCCAAAGCCAAGATGGTGCTGAGGTTCATAGGTTTCATGTACTCGTCTGAGCCAGTGAAGATCCGCTGCACAATGATCCTGTTAGCCCTCTCAGATGGGTGGAATGCATCCCAAAATGCATATATATCTCTGTTCGGGCACAAGTTGGAGAGGGGTGTGCAGAGTCCAATCCCATTGTAGAGTCCTTGTCCACAACATGCTATCTTTGAGGTAACAAACCCTGCACAATCATAATATTCATGTTACCAAATTTGGGTAGTTTACTCATGATTAATCAAAATTTCAAGTGTTACAATTTAGCGGATAGAGAAAGCAAAAAAACCCTTCGGTACCCATTCTCAAATCTGAGCCGTCCAAAACACGTTTAGACTACTCAGACAGTGCTTTGCAGGGTCTGCCTGCTGCCGAGCACCCCCCCCAAAGCGGGCCCCCCGGATTTCCACAAACGCGTGTTTACAAATTGTTGCAAAACGTGCTGTGTTAGTAGCAGTAATCCTCAGTCAAATTTGCAGTAATTATGTGGGCCCATAATGTAAAAGAAGGTAGACACAGCCCTATGATTATTTGACATAAAATCCCTGTGGTCCCTCCTTGTCTAATCGACCAATAAATTCTTGGTCCTCTGTTAGGTATCCAGATCATGATCTCAATAAATTGGCTAAGATCTCATTGAAAAAAGGAAAAAAAAAAAAAAGATAAGAATGTGAGTAAATGAAAGCATTACAAACAATGGGAGGAATTATTAAAAAAAAAAATGGGTATGTATGACTATGTGGTGTTCTTGAGAGCCTAAATAATAGTTCGAATTCAGGGAGAGATGCGTACCGTATGCTGCAGGATTAGAGATGAAATCGGTGGTCATTCGCCTTGTATTTGCAGCTATAAAGACCTGAGATCCAATTTCGCTGTTGACTCCACTAACCATCTGTTCAAGTTGTGGGTTGAACAAGGCCGCGGCTCGCTGCAATTCCACGGCGCATTGGCCGGTCGGGCTCCGCTGTGCCAATTCAGCCGGCACACATCCCATTGGTCCCGTGCCAGTCACCAGAACCCGTCGAGCCCCCAGTTCATATAGCCTCTGCGCAATTTTCAAGACTTAAATAACATACTGCAAACTGGTCCGAACACTGGGTTATAAAATAAATAAAAAATAAAAAAGTTGGGCAAACACAAAGTTGTGGAGGGAACAAGTCAAGAACTGTAACTAGTCCCAGTTCATCCCTTCTAGCAATTAAAGTGTCAAATCCAAGTGGGCTTCAACGTCTCTTTTACTGTCCGATTTTGCAATTAATTCCATTAGCAATTAGCTATTTACATGTGCACTTTCTATATTAGAAAAAAATCTAGAGAGGGATCAGTGTTACCTTTATATCTACATAAATAGTCACTCTTTTTTGGGTAACACAGAGGGAGAAAGAGAGAGAAAAGTGGGAGAAACTTTGTAAATATTTGAATGTGTGGTTATATTAATCTCCCGTGATTTTCGAATAAAAAAATGTACTAATTTCATACTATCATTTTTTAAAAAATTGCCAAGTTAACATACTCCATGAGTTCTTCAAGACAGTGTAACAAACTTTAGAAATTTATGCACGGAAGTACTAAACTATTAAACATATTTTCCACCACATAATACGTGGCTCTCACCTACTACATAGCCCATATGAATATGAGACAGCCAATAGTGTTGAGGCATACTACATAGCTCATATCAATGTGAGACAGACAGTAGTGTTGAGACAGCACGTGACAGTGTCGGTAAGGATTCAAAATTTTTGTTACAACCAACCAAAACATGCACAAGTGCAATGGTTGAAACAGTAATATTGCCTCGATAAAAACATGCCCAACTTGGCTTTATCTTGAGGTACACGGTGGGGTAGTGTTTTAATTCTTTTGCCCTGCTGCTGGGGATAGGTCCCCCACATGCCCAATTCTGTGCATGGTATTAATTGTGACTGTACCCAACAAGGGATAAATAAGTCCATTTTAAACGTCAGTTTTGGCAGTTAATTAGCCTTTATATCTCCTTATTGCTACTGCATTTTCACTAAAAATGTGTAAAGAAAAGAGTAATGGAAAAATCACAAACATGAGTTGAGTGGAAAAAAATAAAAATAAGTACCACAAGAACTTTTCGGTACTCGGAGATGACGTAGCGAACGTAGTCGGGGAGGGAGAACTGGCGGGATCGGGCGGAGAAGGGGACCAAGTAGTAGTTGTTGACGAAGTCGTTGCCGCCGAGGGTGATGAGTACAAGGGCTTGGTTTACCAGCGCCTGAGTCTGTTCGGCTCCAATCAGAGTACTCACTCTGCTCTGGTACTGTTGAAAGTACTCCAATTGCTTGTAGATCCTGATTATGTTCAGCTGCATCCATCGATTTCACGTATTTAACCATTAGTTTGTACTCAATTAACCGCGTTTGGTGATCATATTTCGATTATCAAGTGAATTGTCATTCTTGATGCAAACACGTGACATTGGTGTCTATTTAGTCAATGTACTTGGTATCGCAAATATGCATGGTCAACCAATGTTTTTTTTCTCATAATCGGATATTTGGGCCGGCTTGAGCACACAATTACTTAATTATCATAATATTTTTTTTTGGTGCTTCGGAAAATGAATTACCATAATATATACTACTATTAATGTTTTTGCAATGACAAGTCTATCTTTTTAAGTACACACCAAGATATTGCCCCGTTCTGCAACACTTGACTTAAAGTTCTCAAAGACGCAAAACAAAAAAAAAATTTGTTCCACAAGGGGAGCACACATTCTTAAGTGGGGACATTCCAAACAATTTTTCCATAGTCAGATTGGGTGAAAATGTGAAATGACAAATTTGCCCTTGGACCCTTATTAGGGAAAACTGAGGCCATTGGCCAAGATAAGGGCAATATTGTCATGATTTTCCATAAGTCAGTAACAAATCTTAAGTCAATGAAACGACATGTAGCTTACTAACTTAAAGTGCTCAAGTGAGTGGTTGCGGAACGTGTCTCTTGTTAGTCTTTTCTAAATTAAGACGTATAATGGAGATTTTAAAAAATTGGTGACACGTGTCGCTTTTGCATTGAGAGTCTGAGACTAGTGAGCTTAAATTTACTTACAAACTGAATTCCAGTGTCGTTGAGGACTCCAACCCCGGCTGATGCGAAATTGGCACCGACAAGTAGCCTCTCACCCGTGAGCTCTGGACTCAAGTATGGCAATGTGGATTCTGTTCCCATTCGCTCACCTGAAAGTAGTCACCAAAAAATGTTACTCTACCACTATATGCAACAAGGATACTGCTGTAGTAACATAAAAGTAAAAAACGACACGATACAATACGAGACTTAACTAATAAGGTCGGGTATGTTAAGGCCGTTAGAGAAGCGGCCGGTTGGGCGGTGACTCGGATAGTCAATGCCATAAGGAGGCGAGTCGGCACGAGCAGAGGTGGCTAGGTAGTTATTGTTGCCGTTATCGACTAGCGAATCTCCGAAAACGAAGAAAGGCCTAGCCTCAACATGAGGGGCAAGAGTACCCATAGCCACCAAGATGCATAAAATCATCCAAGAGCTGAAAGTCTCCATGAAATTGGATTAATTGTAGATTATAACCCTAGAACAGCTCTTGGAGTTTATGCAATGAGGATGTAACAAGGGGGGGGTGGCCCTTATATAAGGTTATGGTCTCAATTGAGAGACCATGCAAATTTATTGCATTTCCTACCACCAGCGCAGGGTTGTTTGGCAGACTTAAATTCATCACCATGTCCGACCTAACAAGGCCATGGGTACAGAAGCAAATGGACCAGGATTTGATTTGTCCTATAAACTATGTTATGTATCTTGAACATTTAGAAATAAAATGTAGAGGGGTTAAAATCATTCATCCTCCTTGGGGATTAAGGACGGAAAAGGCTACAATACACACCCCTTATTTGGGTGTGTATCATACACACCTCTATAAAAGTTACGATTTTTTTACAAAAGTTATGAATTTTTTTGTAAAAGTTACGATTTTTTTTTATAAAAGTTACGAGACACACCAAAATGTTACGAATCATAGAAAATGTTACGAATCATATTGCTGAAAAGTTATGAAAAACTAAAAAATGTTACAATTGCCGATGAGGTGGCACAATCTGGACCATACAATAGGTGCATATGGTACACCCAAATAAGGGGTGTGTATTGTAGTCATTTCCACATTTAGATATTTTTCTCTACAGTTTGAAAAGGACACATGCAGATTTTATTTTGTTTTGATAACCCGGTATGTGGGCCAGCTCCCGTGCATCTCGACTAATGTTGGGACCCTGACATTAACAATCTAGCTTCCAGTGTAGCACCTGTGTGAGGATTCGAACATGAAACCTTAGGAACGAGCAAATGTTAAGTCGCAGGCCTAGACCACTAGTCAACTCCTTGGTGTTTTAGAGGGGTTTTTTCCCCTCAAAAATTGGTTTCCAAAAACTACTTCTCGACTCATCCTGGGACCTTGTGCATGACATTAACGATCGGGTAAACCTTCCATTGGTCCTAAACAGGTTGATAGCACCTGTAAGGATTCGAACTTGAGATCTTAGAAATGAGTTAAACCTTTAAGTCCCTGGTGTTTTAGAGGGGTTTTTTTTCCTCAAAAACATTTTTGAGAGATACTAGCAGATTTTCCTAAAGAACATTGTCCCATTAATAGAATTCTTGAGAATTTTGGTTAGATCTTCTGCTAGAGAGAACCATAACAACATGGTTTTTAGTTGACTTGGTTTTTTGAACCCCTAATCTGATTATGTAGGGTAGTCATAATTGAGGTTTTGAGGTGAGAGATGAGGCAAATTGCAAAGGTCAGAAGCCTGTTTAATTAATGAATAGTTCTGCTTGTGACAGCCCTTTTTTGTGACATAACCCACCAGTTTCATGGTTTACCAAATCAAATCTGCATCAATAATGGGTGCTGGCATTTATAATGTTTCTTTCAGCAATTGCTCTAACTGCTTTAATCCCCCATGATCTTTCTTTCAATTATCATCACAAGCTTAAAGGAATCACTACTTATCTAAGGGTCTCATTGATTATAGCCTAGATCTATACAAAAAAGGGCCCGGGTGCACCAAGTTGGACTTTTTTTTTTTTATTTATCAAAACTCATTTGTGGTTCATGTTGAAAATAAGAACTCTTTTTTTTTTTTTAAAAAAGAAAAAATTCTTATCAATTACTATTTTAGAACCTGTTTTTTGTTTATTCTTATTTCCCTCCGGTAGATTTTATACCTTAGACTCGAACTCCCAACAAAGACCAATTTGTTGGCCTTCTATTAAGCTCGAAGGTATGGCCGCGTTAAGCCCTTCTTTATTTATATTTGAGGAGGGCGTTCAATTTCCATACCCATTATGAAGTCTACGAAAAACTTATTCATAATAATGAGATACATGCTATAAATGTTTTGGGTTTTTCTCTTTGGTGTGATCAAGTTAAAAATCTATCAGTTTGCTGCTAAAATTACAAGAACAATAATATCTAGATGACGTTTTGGAAACTTTTTAATGTTGCGTTACTTTTTTTGTAGATAAGTGATATTTAAATGTTGCATTTGAAATCGTATATTGTTCAGTTGTTGTTTGGGATTTTTTCTTGTTGATCACTATTTTTTTTTTTTTTTAAATGTAATTTTATGTATTTTGTATTTTGTACTTAAAAATTCATAAAGAACCTCATCTTCGAATTTCATTTTAGGCCCTCAAAAAACCACGAAACACCACAAAGGATGTGGTTGATTGACATCATATCTAAGAACCCGGGGTGGGCATTGTGGAACGTGTTGTGCGGGCACGGCACCACCAAGCCAGTGTTGTGCGGACGATCGGAAATGTTCACTGTGTAGAGCTCGTCAAGTTCCACATGCCAAAAATCAACTGGATCCAATATCGATAAGTGCCTCATCGGAACACATATATAACTTGTTGCAGTGGTTTTGGATCTAGTGTTTCAGATCCATTCGGAATCATGCATTTCAAGATAATAATGTCTCGATGAGGCACCTAATGATATTCAATCGAGTTGATTTTTTGTATACTTGTAGTACTCAACGAGTTCTACACGATTAACGTCTCTAATCATCGGACCGACACCGGTACGGCGACACCCACTGCCGCACAACACGCTGCGTAGCACCCCATGGGTCCCATATCGAACAACCACTAGAGTTCGGAAAACAAGTTTTGATACGGTTGATTGACATCGTATATCTAACAACTCCAGTTCATAAAACAAGTTGTATATCATCTTGATTAGTTTTGTTGGCCA
Organism: Vaccinium darrowii; assembly: GCA_020921065.1. Classification (NCBI taxonomy): domain Eukaryota; kingdom Viridiplantae; phylum Streptophyta; class Magnoliopsida; order Ericales; family Ericaceae; genus Vaccinium; species Vaccinium darrowii. The sequence goes on along the minus strand of CM037159.1, from coordinate 13,790,788 downwards.
TGTGATTCAGAACTTGAAGAGTAATAGACTAATAGTTGTCATTTTGATAGGTAAGGTTTTCCCTAGCAATTAAATGAAGATTTTTGCGCCTAGGCGTTGCTTCTCCTTAGGATCTAAGCCTATTTATGGAGGAGGAACATATAGGAGGCCCTTGAATAAGGCTGCCATGTGATCCAAATAAATGAGGTGGGGTTGGATTTCAGCTACTCCCAAACAGTCTCATCACTTCCCACCATGTACTCTATGGAGCACCCTCATTAAAACAGCACGTGAGAAGTACAATATATAAATTTACGGGAAAGATGCAAATATCAATTTATGGCATTTGTAAATCCTTTTAGGGTTTTTATTATTGTCGATGGCCATGAGTGTCTCGGTCAGTTTACGTGCGCATCGACTAAGTTGGCATGAGAAAGCAATAAATATTTTTTTTATGAGGACACTAAATCTTATGGCCACTGGAGGGTTCGTCCAGTTGTTAACTTTAGGGCCCCAGAATTAGTAAAGGTGGACGCAAGTTGGTCCGGTCATTTGGTTCTGGACAAATTAGTGGACTTGTAGCGCAAGTTAAATACTTTCATAACCCCAAGGGGTAGGCATATTGGTTAATATATAAGCCACCCAAGCTTGGTTAATATATATTCTAGATGCTACTCCACCTATAGTCAATCGGTTTTAGACTGGAATCCTCCAAAAAAATCCAACAGGGTATCAAAGTCAAGTCTTGGGTGGCTGCACCTCGCGTGGTCAAGCCTCTGTTGCCCGAGTCAATCACCTCACCCATTGGTTCATATATACCTTCACGTGCATTTGAGCTACACATGAGGGTCTCCCGAGTCAATCTTATCACCTCATCAATTCATACCTCCACATGCATCCGGGCCGCACCTGAGGAGCAATGTTAAACTCCATCCCACGTCGCTAATATAAGTCACTCAAGTTTAGTTAATATATTCTAGAGGCTACTCCACCTATAGCCAATTGGTTTGGGTTAAAACTATCCATGAAATCTAATAATGAAAATCTCACGTTCGACATCTCTTAGGTGCTATAAACTCACATGGGACTAGTCCTCCTTGAATGTTGACGATGGGATTGGTCTTAGTTGACCTGGTCACCAATGAAATTTCCCATCACCAAACTTTGAACTTAGGTTTTAAAGCGTATTTTATGTCGCCTCTAAAACATCACCATATATATAAGTCCCCACCATGTTTTTTCAGATTTAAGATTTTGAAAGAAATACGTCCCACCATATTTTTTTCCTAAAAGCAGGTCATACCGTCTGGAACTCATAACATCAATTTTCAATTCATAACGTTTATATGTTATATATATGAGCTTTGTCTTGATGTAATGAATTTTTTTAACAAATGTTACAAGTTTCTATTTAAATAATGGAATTTGTATACAAAATGTTATGAATGACACATACAAAATGAGCCTAGTGGGCGTTGGATAATAAACATATATTGCCAAACAAGTTCGGACATCAGTGCACATCTCACAAATATTAATACAATGTTACGAATAGTAATACATTTTTTTCTGATATCAATACACTTTTTATAAATTATCCACTGCCATTTGGGTTGAGTATAGCATTTTTCCGAAAATATGTTTTGAACACATAGACGGATGTCTTTGATAAAATCGATCGATAATGCCTTGAAAAGTTTCCAAAACACTCTCATTTTTGTCTATTGTAAAAACATGTATAAGCAGATTTAGGAATACTACTATTATTTTTGTTTTTTCATCTAGTGCCAAAAAAGTTACTATTATAAGGGGAAAGGGTTCCAACCAAAGGTGAACATATAGCCATAAGGGACAAAGCCCTATACAACCGAGGGCCTAATATGCTTGGATAAAACAATTAAAACCCAAAACACTTGAAGGCCTAAATGGACCAGAATATACAGGTTGTGTTTGGTTAGATAGTTTGATTTAGTTTTGATAATATCAGCAGGTGTAATAAGTGAAGAGAGATAGAGAGAGAAATGAGAGAAATGACGATGTCATCAAAACTAAAACTAAAACTAAACAGGGAAACGAACAAGGCCACAATAAGCCCAGCTCAAGAAAACCGAAAACCTAACCCTGATACACTGCACAACTTTAGAGAGACAACCACCACACGGCCGAACCGCCACTTCCAGAAAACACCAAGCCAATACCCCTGAAAGAACGGCAAGCTAACTAAGGGGGTGTTCCACCAACAAACAACAATTTTTTTTTAAAAATCAAAACAAGTCATTCTCTCGCAATACATCACATAAAAAATCATAATAGGCTAAATTTGTAGGGAAAGATATGGCAGGCTGTGCCACTTATAAGAAAGGCAAGCTAAATTTTGTTGTTGTTCACGTGATTTAAATATGTGTCAATATAATTTTGTTTTCCTGACTCAAATCCGTATCACTTCGATGAAACTGTGTGTCACCAGATGGCATTTCAATGAAATATGGAGTATTTAATTTCTCCAACTGTTGAAATTGCTGAACCCATATCATAGCGCCGCACCTAAGCCTACAAAAGAATCGATCTGAGCATTCCGAGACTCAGCTTATTAAAGTTCGGCTCGGCTTGACTTGAGTCAAGTTTTAGGCTTGCTACGTAAACGAGCCTAGTTCAACACTCTAGAGTTCGGCTCGGCTAGAAAAAAGCACGTCTCGTTTTTATTGGCTCGGTTCATTTATAGAGCCTCGTTAAGTACATCAGTCAGACTCGGTTTGTTAAGGGCTAGACTCATTTACAAACAAGCCAAGCTCGAGCTTCAGTCGTAATTCAATTAGTAAACGAGGTGAGTTTGAACACTACGAAACTCGACTTGGTTCGTTTGGTGCCCTGGCCACACTGAATTTTCCAATCAAAATGATTTCCTGTAAGAGAAGAGTAAGAATTTTTTTGGGAATTACACCAATGTAAGATAACATAAAGTAAAGGAAATGTAGAGAGTGGTGGGGACATGAAGCTCAACAATAAAGGCAACTACTCATACAGCAATGGCAATATGGCATTAACGTTACCAAATGAAAAAAAAGAAAGAATAATAAATAAATAAATAAAACTCATCCAAATTTTATTTATTTTTGGAACTTAAAAAAGAGACTCATGGTTCCCTGGAGCTGTCAAATTGGTGCTTCAACCATTTATTCAGGCTCTTAAATTCCAATAGTTATATAAGAAAAATCAAACAGACCTGCACACATCTTCTTTTAGTACTCTCTTTTTTGTTTGTTCCAGCGACAAGTCACTACTATAATTATTATACATAAAAAGAGGGGGCCAGAGCATGTACACCAATTGCTAGCAAAAATAACCACCGTGATAAGGAGTAGACAGATCATGTATAGATGGTTTTGTGGGGGTCACCTCGGGTCCCTCAAAGATGATCCGACCCGTTCATTTTTCTTAACAATTTTTTTTATAAGTTTCTTAAAAAAATTAGATCGCTCGGATACGGTTTTTCAGAAAAATCAACTCAATTTCGCCCTTCTAATTTTAAACAAATGTCAGGGCATCTACAGTGGGCTCCCTAAAAATTTCTTCTAAGTTGTATCCTAAGGTATACACATAAGCATAATTGGGGTCCACTTTTCACTCCTAGCGCTTGTTAAACTTAGAGAGGATGTGTGCACTCAATAGGCTAGCAATAACATTCTCTATTTTGTGAAAAAAATTTTAGGAGCAACTTTTTCCCGGCAACTTTTTCAAAGATTTCATATTAAAATAAAATTTAAAGAGTTTGGCCCCACTTGAAGTTAGCTAGAAAGCTACCTAAATTTAACTATTGTGCTAGGAGCCAAACTTAGGAGTCACACTTAGGAGTCACACTTAGGAGTTTGTATAGGGAGCCCATTGAAAGCAATGCTTGAGCACATGGCTAGGAAAATCTTAGGAGCCATTTTGAGAGCCCACTGTAGATGCCCTCATACTTATATCTGATTGAGTTGATTTTTTAAAGGAACCCGTAAAAAATATTTTTAAAATATGAACCGTTCGGATTGTCTTTGCGGGATCCCATGTGGGCCCCACAAAACCATATGTGCATGATCCGTGCCCATTTGTCTTTGCGAACAGAGAAAAAATAACTAGTTAAAACCTTGAAAACTATTTTAGCTAGTCATTTTGTTGTCAAAACTCCAAGAAGGCTGGGGATTTTAGCTATGAATCAGTAAAATCCCATTTCTTCTTCCCATAGTTGACTGGTTGCAGAGGAGGGGGGAAAGAGAAGAATAAGGGCATCTCCAGTCACGAGAATAAGTTGAAATTAGTGTAAGAAATAACGCAGTTAACATAAAAATATGTAAAAATATGCCCCAATAGTGTAACTAGTGTAAGAGTTAAAGTGGCAGATATTTAACTTCTAATAGTATCAGATATAACTGTAACGTGTCAGCCAACTTTGGGAGGAAAGGAGAGAGAAAGAGAGGAGGAGGAGAGAGAGAGAGAAAAGTGTGTCAGCCAACTCTGTGACTGTCCTTTTTCATTGTACCATCTCACACCCAAACCACTTTCCACGCATATTTATATCTACATAAATATTATTTGTGTGTATTTTTTTTACATTTTAACAGCACTCTAACAACACTATTGCAACACTCTTTACTTTAATAACACATTTTGTCATAACAACAAAAAAATGGGACCCACTTTTTACACTTTTGTGTCATATAACAACACATTTTTAACTCCACGACTGCGGATGCCCTAAGCAAAATACAGTTGACCAATAGCGCAGGAGGAGAGAGAATGGGAAATATAGTACAAAGATTTAACCTTGCTACAGTGGCTCTCTTAATATAGCTAGGCACTGTAGCTTTGTAAAGTAGGGAGGGATTTTGGCATTTTGCTATGCTGCTGGAACCTTGTTAAGTTGTTTTCTGTGATTTCCTCGCTATTTTAGCTAAAAAATGAAAATGAAGAGTGTGATCCATATTGTGTACTACAGGTTTTGACTTTTAGGGCAAGGTTGTACAAAGGTTCACTCGCCTTAAAAGCGGATTCGGGGGGACTATAGTGAGTTACTACACTCTCGTAGTGAGCAATTACAGGCGTCTGTTCAGTAATCAACAGTCTTAATTCAATGCAATTAACATACATGTAAGACACTTATCTTTTATGTAGAATAATCTAGACCGTTGATTGCAGAACGGATGGTCGTGATTGCTCACTACTGCTTTTGCGAATAAAACCAGTGGCAACTGAATGAATTACCATCTTTTTTATGCCACGGTTAGGGATATTCGAGCCAACTTATGTACACATCGATTAATTTCTTCCTTGCTCTGGTCAAAGATAGATCATCTATGCTTGGATGAGGATGCACACAACTTTCAGAAATAGCCTGAAGATGTGCCCCCGCAATTCGTGTGCGACAGGATTTTGTCTTTTGCTAAGGACAGTTTTGGCCATTGGGTTTTACCTATTTATATCGCAGTTGTTATGTAATTAGGGTTAGGCCGTTTCATTCTAAACACGAGAGGACACGAGAGAGAACACTTCTAAGAGAGAAAAGAGAAGACTTGTACTCCCTATTCTTTGATTACAGAGGACACCGTGGTTTTTCTTCGCGTTGAGGTTTTCCACGTATATCTGCTTTCTTTCCTATTTCTGTTCATAATGCACTATTTTTTGTTTTGCGATTTCTATGACCGTAGTTACCAAAGATCCGTAGAGATGTCGTGGATTGAACATGTTGTTCAATTCCTAACAACTTTCTTACGGCTTGACCCGAAGAATCAAACCCTAGTTAATTGTATTGATAGCAAACACACTGACTAACCGAACTAGCTCTAAGGCTTTTGCAAAAATGGAATGGCTTCGCTACTCTGTTAGGCCCCGTTGAGGGGATTGGTAATGAGATGTGATTAAGATTGGGATTGGTTATAAGGTGGGATTATTAATGAGGAGACAAATCATTTCCCATGTTTGTTTTTACACAGGATTAGATCATGGAATTGTTAATAACATGTTTGTTTTGTCTAAGATAGGAATAGATCATGGGGTTTGGTGGTTTGCACAAGGGAGAAATCCTTCAATCCCAATCCCGTTGTTAACAATATCAAGTACCCCCAGGTATTACGAATCCGGCCAATTTGGGGGATTGGCATGCCCATGGGACTATTAGTCCTTACCTTATTTTTCAAACCAAACATAGTATTAGAGGTCTCACCTCCTTATTAGTGCAATCCCACCCTCCAAGAGGCTTATCAAACGTGGCCTTAAAGTACAAGTTTTATTACTCCCTTTTTTTTTTTGTGAAGTGATGTAGTACTTTACTCTGCTACTGCTGTGGGCCAGCTGAAGATTTTTTGGTGCTGCGATACTGATCTTTTCGCAAAATGAAATCCAGAAGCAAGCAAGAGAAAATTTGGGTTGTGAATTGAAAGTGCAAAAGCTGTAAAATTTCCTGTTTCTTTGAGGCAAATGTGTGATATTTGTGGGTTCAAAATTATAGAAGAACAATAATTAATGAATGAAACATGCACTCTGTTTTGTGTGCTAGCTACCGTATATATAAGACATGAAACCAAGAACGAAGCTTGTTGTTCAAAGCACGGTCCAATAAGACATTAAAAGAAAAATCAAACCTTCCCCCCCTTTTTTTCTTCTGGAAACGTCATGTGGTGCAAGTGGTGGCTAACTCATGCAGTACAGCTGTTGAATGTCTCACACTGCATGCAGGGATCGAGTGTCATTCCCCCCTCTCCCATGTAATAAATTAGGAATGACGAATGACAAAAAAAAAAAAATCACGTGGTGCTCCTAACGCATCAACATGTGGGCCTTAGGGCATCCGCATCAGGCGGACCAAATGGGAGAAAAGATTAATCTAGCGAGTCAAAGGCTGAAATAAGGCTCAAAATCAGCCTCAAGAATTAAGGTGCCCACTTACCAAAAGTTTCAACATTGTAACAGTTTCTTAACAAATCACCAGAGGCACTATTCACAAGTTAAGGAACATCTTATTCATTTCTATTAGAATAGGTAGAGTAGAGTAAGAATTTTGGAAACTGGAGAGAAAAAGTAAAGGTGGAGACTTGGGTCAGTTGGGTGGGTGGTATTAAAATATAAAATAGTTATTTTTTTCTTTTTTGGGGTGGGTGTATTACAATAGAGAGTCTGATTTTGTGAGTTTTTAATAAAGTGACTTGCTAAAATATAAAAAGTGTTTTTAAGGTTAATTTGGTGTAAAATTTGAGGAGGCTGATATTAATGTTCATAGGGGCGGCTGAAGTCTTAGGGGTGATTTGGCTAAATCCAAAAAACTAGTTTTTTGGTTTTTTTGATTTTGTCTTTATTAAAAAAAAATTTGCATTTATTAGTTTTTGGTCGATTTTTTGTGGTTTCTTGACTTGTCACGACGAAAGGAATCTAAAAAGTATAAAACTATTAGCCAAACTTAAAGTTTTGTGAATAAAGACGAAAAATTTAGCCAAAAAACCGGTTTTTTGGATTATTCTTCGTCTTTATTCACAAAACTTTAAGTTTGGCTAATAATTTTATACTTTTTAGATTCCCCTCGTCGAGACAAGTCAAGAAACCACAAAAAATCGACCAAAAACTAACAAATGCAAATTTTTTTTGAATAAAGACAAAACCAAAAAAACCAAAAAACTAATTTTTTTTAATTTACCCAAACCACCCCTTAGACCATTGACAGTGTACGAGGAGCCAAGATTTGGATGAGGGAGCACACAGTTCAATGGGAGTTCACTACTATGTTGTTGTTCTTTAAAAATGCGAGGAAAAAAGTAAATCTTAAAATCGGGACTTGACTTGAGCTTTATGTATTTTTCTTTAATAATGCCACAGTCAAACCTTCCAGCCACACGCCAATCCACACCCGCCTACTTGGTGTGCTATTTAGGCATTGGGACCCCACCACTTGACTAAGGGGGTGTTTGGGAGCCTACTTTTTAGCTTTTGATTTTTGACTTTTTGGCTTTTTAGTTTTTTGGCTTTTGGTCAGAATGAGTTTTGGATGTGGGAGGAGTGTTTGGAAGAAATGTGCAGAATGTGTTTTGGAAGGGAAAATGAGAAGTAGAAATCAAAAAACACCTCCAAACCTATTTTTGATTTCTGGCTTCTAAATGGAAAAATGGAAAAACGATTTCTGGAGAAGTAGTTTCTGGGTGTTGCTGCCAAACACCCAGAATGCAAAAAGGAGAAATCAATAAGTTGATAAAGAGGCGGCCAAACGGCCCCTAACTAAAAAAAATAAAACCATTGTGGGGAGGCCACAATGGTTTTCACTAACCATTGTGGGTCCTACCGTGAGTTGATTTTAGGGCTTAGTTTTTTAAAAGATTTTAACACTTAGGTGTTAAAATCATGATATTTCAAATCAAAAATGAAATGGTTCCGTGTATCATTTTTTGATTTTTTTGCACCAAATTAAAGTACACTTCGAGTACTTTAATTTGGTGCAAAAAAAATCGAAAAACGATACACCAAAACACTTCATTTTTCGATTTGAAATATCATGATTTAGCACCTGGGTGCTAAAATCTTTTGAAAAACTGGGCCTAATTAGTAATTTAAACCGTTTATCAACTCTTTTAGGTTCAATTCTTTTAGAGTTTTGCTCTAAATTTAATTGGACACCCCACAAGACTGGTGGCATTGAACCCTCAGAACTAATTAAGGTACACGTAATCTGGACCAGACACATTTACCCAAAAAAATCTGGACCAGACACCGGAGTTATCAAAAACTTTAATACCTTTGAGGCCATGTTCCACTAACAAAAAACTAGATTTGTTTTAACTCAAAAACTATTCTATTCCACTAACAAAAAACTCCCCCAAAAAATTAGTTTTGTTTTAACTCAAAAACTACTCTATTCCACTAACAAAAAACTCCCCAAAAAAATCAACTACCCTTTACAAAAAATCTACAACTAAAAAACCAAAAAAAAAAAAACTTTAGTGGAACAAGTTGTAGATTTAAACTACAACTAAAGGTCTAAAAAACCAAAAAACAAGTTAGTGGAACACCAGCTGAATGTACAGATTGAACACATTATGCCTTTCTTCTTTTTCGGCTATTGAATGCATTCACGTTTAGAATATTTGATGTTTGCTTTTTTATTGGTAGACCAGACCAACCCAAATTAATTCCACTTCCAACCAATTCTGCATTTTCTTTACTTTTTCTCCAAGTGTTGTACTGCTACTCATGGAGTTGACTTGTCCTTTGCTAGGTTTTTTTATGGAGCAAGTTCACTTTGTCAAAGTTTCGAGTTTGGTTGCCCAGTGTCAACCTGATTTGGATTCTAATACTCCTATATACTCTTCTTTTACGACATCGTTTAAAGGAAAATGCTAACCTTCAATGTACTAGTTTCAGACATTCTATAGCATAAAATTAATTAAGCTTGTCTGCCTGCCTCTTGAGTCCTTATAATTCTCGTGTAAATTAAGCATAAGTCCTTCAGATATTTTAGTCTCAATTAAATCCTTATTTTGAACAGTGGAAGTCAATGTTACTTCTTAGCTTATGTTTGGATGACAAGAATTTTGAAAAGTAATGGAAATATGACTAACGGGAATCAAAATGTTTGGATGACAAGAATTTTGAAAAGTAACGGAAATATGACTAACAGGAATCAAATCACTAGTAATTCAGTGTTGCTTACGCACCGACTTCGCGTTGTAAAAGTGGTAGCCCGAAGCGTAGGACTAGGTCGGTTGTATCATAATACTCGGAAGTCCGGGGTCGATTTCCACAGGGAGGTGAAGGAACTAATTTGGAGGATCATTTGACTAAGGGTTTTGGAATTAGGAGAGCCAACCTTTAGAGTGGATTTATTGTGGAATTCTTTCTTCTACCTCCTAACTTGACTTAAAAAATGAAGTTAAACTAGGAAAATTAAAGGCGGCAAGGTCTTGGTATTAATCAACATCCAAAACTTAAGTTAGTTGACTCTTCTCATTGATAACTCAACTAGGAGGCACGACCAGGGTTCTCAACGGGAAGATTTGATAATAAAATCATTTTATTTCTAAAGACGTGTTCAACAATAGGAAAGAGTTATTTAAGACATTTTGTCAAACACTTAGAGTGACATAGCTCCAAGCATTATATGTGACAAGAGATCAAGTCCTTGCCTACACGTAATCAAGGAAGTCAACAATCCTAGGTTTTGTAACATAAAGATGAACCCTATCCATCCATAAACAAACATTGATCATTTCCCGAGAGAATATCAAAACCCACTTAAATAATGGGAAAATGGAGTGACATGCTAACAACATGAATAAATTACATTAAACACGAGATCCTTAAAGGAAATGAAGTCACTCACAACTTTAGTGAATAGCTTGAGCTTGGAAATGAGGGAAAAGTACCTAAAATCAACCCTAAACACTTGGGTTGAGAGCAAAACCTAAAGAGGGAAATAGAGAGAGAAAACTAAGATAGTGATCCCCCTCGTATTCTGAGGTTAGACGGCTCATATAGCCCCCCAAAAAACGTGTTACAAAAGTCTAGAATGCCCCTGGAATTAAGCTGTTTCGGACACAAAAATAGCAGAAAAAGTGAAGGAGAAACCGGTATCAATAGGCCTATTGATACCAGTATGTCTTGGACAGAAAATTGTCTTTCCTTTTTTTATTTTCTCCCGGCCTTTTGGCTTCCCGAGTCTTGTCCGAAGTTTCATTCCTTGACTCCCGGGACTCGGTGGCAGAGTGCCACGTGGCCTTGGGTTCTTGGACACCTCTTGGATTATCCATGGCATCAAAATACGCCTTATTCTCACGTTTCACCTAAACTAACAGAAACACAACCTTGCACGAAATCAATAGTATAAAACCACAAAATGCATATGTATGTGATCAAAACGAGCGAGATAAGCCCCATTCTTTATACAATCGAGGGCTTATCAAATGCTTGAAGTAATTCCCGTCCAATGTTTGGATTAATTCAAGAATCTTATTTCATAAGTATTCATGATGGACATTATAAAGTTTGAGAGAAGAAATTGATATTTTCATTCACTTATATTCAATATAAATACACGATAGGGATAAACTACAAATACCAGATACACAAAAAAGATAAAGAAAGATAAAAACAAATAACAAATCCTTTTCTAATCTAATAGTTGGGATTCTCGTTTTTCCGTTGTGATGCCTTTGTTTAGATTCCATTTAATTTTTGTATTTCATTTCCAAAGATTAATAAAGTATCTTTTTACCGATTAAAAAAAAAAATCTAATAGTCTCCCTCAAGTTGGAGCATGAACATTAAGAAGGCCCAACTTACTTGCTAAAAGTTGAAATCGATCTTTCCCCAAGGCCTTTGCCTTTGTATGAATATCAACAATTTGACGAGTTGTGGAAACGTTGACATGTAGGATATGACAAAGCTGTATTTTTTCTTGAATCAAATGATAAACGAGCTCGATGGGTTTCATTCGCTCATGAAACACGAGATTGGCCACAATGTGCAAGACTGATTTGTTGTCGCATTAGAGTTTCATGGGGGCACTACGAGGGAGACCAAGATCTTTAAAAAGATAGCGCAGCCTGTTGAACAGGCTGCGCTATCAACAGGCTGCGCTATCTTTTTAAAAATTTTGGTCTCCGCGATATTTTATTAAAAAGTTAGTAATATTATATTTAAAGTTTTTCTTAATTTGTAGATGACCCCATCAAAATTTGATGTCAACACCTCACTAGATAATTTTTTTACTCTTTGCAACCCACTAACTCCAAGAAAATACCAAATGTAAGGCTGGGTTTTCATGTTGTCACTCTGCAAGATAATTTTCAAAAAAAAAAATCAAGAGAATACAAACTAAAGAGCAATAACACATTTGATGTTGTCATCACACAAGATAATTTTCTACTCTTGAAACCTAATAGTTATTAAACCGACAGAATACAAATCAAAGGGCTAAATGCAGCTCCTCTTTAGTCTTCACGATAAATTTTTTAATCCGATGGTTACTCGTAACCGACCTCTCACATGGGGTGGGACTTGCACATATATGGGATCCTGTTTACATATAAAATTAACAAATCCAATAATTAATTGACACGTAATGGAAAATGCCAAACGTTGGCAATTACATGTTGATAAAAACACACTGGATTAAAGGAATGTAAATGATTAAATACGATGTCGTATTGAAGCCAAAGATGAAAAGCAGTTATTGGCAGTTACAAGCCATTGCTGACGTAAAGGATGGTTTCGAAACCATGATTTTAACTGCTAAACGTGTAAACTCCACGTGTGAACTTGGGAAACGAAGCAAACTGGCAGTTATAACGCGTGGAATATTTGTCGAAAGGCAGTTATTCATCTTATTGTTTAATCATTTGAGTTTGTTGAAACAACTGCACAGAGTCAAAATCAAAGCTTCTGAAGGAAGAATTAGAAGGATTCAAATTCAGACGTGGAGGAGGAAACAACTGCCAACATGAAGAGTGGAAGTTAAAGTTCGAAGCAAACCAATGTTCAAATGCATTGAGCGGGAAGTTCAAATTGCAAGCAACGTCTATAAATAGAAGAAATTGAAGAGTGAAAAATCCCCCGGACAAATCTTCAACAAACAGCTATCAAAAAACTGATGCTTGGTTTGTTCATTGGCAAAGTAATTTAGGATTTCGAACCCAGTTCGAAGTAGTTTTAGGATCTCGAACTCAGTTCGAAGTAGTTTAGGAAGTAGATTAGGAAGTAGTTAGGATTAATCTTGGTTGTTCTTGTAACAATCACCCGTTCGAAGTTCTTGTATCTGAAGTTGGAGACGATTTCGAAGTAAGTTTACCTTTGGTTTGGTAATCAAAGTGTCTTGTTTCTTTTTGTTCTTCGATTTCCTAAGTTTGTTGGTTTATATTTCTTCACTTGTTGAAAAAATCCTCTTAATTGAGGTAATTGAACCAATAAAACACAATCGCCTGATTAGATTTGGTTTTTCCAAAGTTAATCTGAGGGAGGAGATTGAAACTCTCTCTGGCACGCTCGCACACAATTATTTCCATTGCAAAGAAGTAAAAAAGAACCAAACAGATCCATCCTTGTGAGAGGGCATTATAACTAACCATTGTATCTAAAAAATTACTCTTCACCCTGCCGTTCTTTCTTCCTCTCTATTAGTTGGGTAGTCGATTGGGGTCCTCGTCAGTTTTCTCTCGCCTCTCTCTTGCAGTCTGTAGATGTAACATCAAACACTAAGCCACCACTAGTGCAAACTTTAGTGTTTCCTCGTATATTTATGAATGACCCCATGCTCCCAAATTCTTGGAGTCGCCACTGCATGGGCTAGAGTGTGCCATCTGACGCCACAGTAGCATAAACTAACTCTCGACGCTAAAATCCTGACCCAATCTAGATTACGACCCAAGCCAAAATCCAAATCCAACCCAGACCAAGACCATCAAACCCACTGTTTCGTTCCATAATTTTAGAAATCTATAGTAATTTCTGAATTTGCTACAAAATTCTAAAGAAAAAATGCGTGGAAGTTCTCTAACTTCCAGTTCTCTAACTTCCAATTCCACGAATGACATGGCTTTTTACAAAAAAAAATTATATATATATATATATATATATATATATATATATATATATATGGAAGCCGATCAACTAAGGACTCCCTCAAACAAAATTTGGTGCGAACCAAGCCATTTTTCGACTTTCCGGATCAATTTTTGACGATCCGAACCGCTCAATGTTTTAAAAATGCATTTTCCAAGGTCTACGCGGAAAATCTTCAAAAAAAAATACCCGGAAGGGCTTGATCCGATCGGTTTTTGTTAAAAACGCTATATACCCTTAAAAATGCATTTTAAAAACATTGAGCGGTTCGGATCGTCAAAATTTGATCCGGAATGGTGAGGTCCGCACCAAATTTGGCTAAGGGAGTCCTTAGTAGATCATTATCCTACGGGAATAAAACCGTCGGGGGCGTCATTACCGGCGGTAATCACAACCCGCCGAGAAAAATGACATTTCCGGCATTTTTTCTACTGGCGGTAATAAAACATTAAAGGATACTAACCGGCGGTAATCCAAAAAACTGCCGGTAAAACAGGAAATTTTAATATAAATGTTTTTTGTTTTCTTAATATAACCAAAAAGTATGGGTGGTCACATGGTTAGGTATCGGGGCTCCACGCAAGGAGTCGCGGGTTTGAAACTCAGGTCAAACTTTTTTTTTGGGGGGGGGAGGGGAGAAACTTTTTCCGGCAGTTTTATACTTTTTTTCCCGGAAACACTTCTACTAGCGGTAACAGTATGGTATTATTACCGGCGGCAAATTACCGCCGTTTATATATTCCCGACGGTTGTATAGACGGCAGTATGATTTTCGCGTAATTACCGGCGGTAATAGTATTAACGGCAGTTTTGGGACTTTTACCGGCGGTTTTCTAATGCTGCTAATGCTAAAATTTGGCGTAGTGAATTTTTTTTATGTCAATTGGATATCAGCAAGTAGTTAATAAAAAAAAAATTCCAATTCCGATGTATTTATTTTTAGACCCAAGTCCTTACCGGTATTCTTTTTTCTTTTATTTTTTTAGTTAAATTTTTGCATAGAATCCTTACAAATCAACTCATGTAAAGCGAAAAATTCTTATCGTTAAAACAGAAACCACAATATACTTCACCAAACTTGGGTATCGTTACCCTCACCTGAACAAAATTGCTCTCAAGATTTGAGCGGGTAAACAATTCTGGGTTGAAATTGCTACAGGATGTTGAATCTATTATTTCTTGTACGGGAAAGTCTACAATACACACGTCTTAAAGGTATGTACCAAAGGCACCTAACGTGTGGTCCAAATTGTGCCATCTCCTAAAGATTTATAACAATTTGGTGCGTCTTGTAACTTTTATACTAAAAACTTTCACTCTTAACTTTTCACTTTTAATAAAATTCAAGATTTTCATTAAAAAGCATAATATATTGATGTGTCATAAATGTTGTACTAAAAACTTGTAACATTTTGGAGATACATATGGTACACACTTAAATATAGAGGAGTGTGCATTGTAACTTTTTCCTGCTTGTTTGCATAACAGATTAACAATTATAATAGATGGAAATGACTACAATACACAGCCATTAAGGGGTGCTTTGGGTAAAAAACCATAAACTGGTTTTTTAAAAAACCACTTTTGTCTTTATTCAATTTTTTTTTGCATTCGTTAGTTTTGCATCAAGATTTTGTGGTTTCTGGATTCCTCTCGACGAGACGAATCTAACAAGTATAAAATTATGGTCAAAATTCAAATTTTTTTGAATAAAGCCAAAATAGGTGGATTATTGGCCAATAATCCAAGTATTTCGGCTTTATTCAAAAAAATATTTGGTTTGACCATAAATTTATACTCGTTAGATTCGTCTCGCCGAGAGGAATCCAGAAACCACAAAATCTTGACGCGAAACTAACAAATGCAAAAAAAAATTGAATAAGGACAAAAGTGGTTTTTTGGTTTTTGGTTTTTGGTTTTTTACCCAAAGCACCCCTAAATGTGTATACCATATGCACCTATTGTATGGTTCAGATTGTGCTACCTCATTGGGAATCATAACATTTCTTAGTTTTTAGTAATTTTTCAGCAATATGATTCGTAACATTTTCTATGATTCATAACAGTTTGCTGTGTCCACTACAACAATTTTCCTCATTGCCGACTAAAATTTTAGTCGGAAAATGTCCTAATTTAGTCGGCAATAGTAATTTCCGACCAAAAATTTAGTCGGCCTGTTTGGTCGACGGAATGAGGTAGGAGATTGTAATTTCCGACCAAAACAAGTTTGGTCGGAAAAAGTTTTGTTTTTACCGGCTAAATATTTGGTCGGTGAATTATTTCTTTTTTACCGACTAAATATTTGGTCGGTGAATTAGCTCTTTTTTTCCGACTAAATATTTGGTCGGTGAATTATTTGTTTTTCTCCGACTAAATATTTGGTCGGTGAATTATTTGTTTTTCTCCGACTAGATTATTTGGTCGGTAAATTTCTTATTTTGCCGACGAAATATTTGGTCGGAAAATACTAATTTCCCCGCTAAAGGTCTCACGAAAATTTTGTAAATTTCCCGACTAAAAGTTTGGTCGGAAAATACTAAATTTTCCCGACTAAAAATTTTTGGTCGGCGATTAGTTTATAATTTCCGACTAAAATAGATTTAGTCGGTGATTGATATAAGAAGCACCGACTAAAATCATTTTAGTCGGCCAAACCTTTGAATATTGTCCGACAAAAAAAAAAATTAGTCGGTGATTATACTAATTTCCGACTAAAATTATTTAGTTGGAAATTTAATTGATATTTTCCGACCAAAGTTTATTTAGTCGTTGAATGAACAACAATTTCCGACTAAACATTATTTAGTCGGCGATTTTAGTCGGGAATGGTGTAAATTGTTGTAGTGGTCTCATAACTTTTATTTAAAAAAAAAAATGTAACTTTTGTAGGGATGTGTATTATACACACCCACATAAGAGGTGTGTATTGTAGCATTTTCAATAATAGATTGTGTTATTCTTCATTTATGTGATCATCTCTCGTGTAATTCTTCATTTGGTGCAAAATGAAACTCACCGTAGTGGCACAGTCTCATTGAACGACCCAAAGCGTTAGTAATTTTTTTGTAGATATTGATACGCACATTATTCATGTCAAAAACTAAATTTATCAGACATTTGTATAAAATCCAACGAATAAGATTCGTCCGAAGACAAATGGACGAGTCTAATAGTGATTACTCTAAAAACAAATATGATTCCACCAACACTTTACCGCTGTTCCATCAAATTAATTTTTTGTATCACTAATTTACACAATTAAAGATTATAAAATAAACGATTCAGATCATTAAAGTGAGATCCTAACATTTGAAGTCTTCTGAGGATCACATGTACCTTAATCCTTCCTCTAGATTTTTGACCTAGTTCTTGGAGCAATTAGTTAGCTGCAGGGGATGAGCCTATCCACAAACAAAGGATTTTTTGCTTACGTGGCAGCATCCTAATGGTTGAGTCCTCAATCTAGCATCTCATTGGTCCCACATAAAATTTCCTAAAATCCCAAAAAAAAAAAAAAAATCTGTGAAAACCTAAAAAAGATCTCATTCTTTTCTGTTGTGTTATCCCTTGTTTTTTGGAGTCGTCTGAAGCCCACCATTGATCAGAAGCTCATAGATAGACTTGATCTGTTAGAGAGAGAGAGAGAGAGAAGTGATCATGGCTACATGTAACATGGCATCAGCTGCAGCTGGATTTGTGTTGACATCGTCTTCTAGTTGTGTGGCATCAAACACCAGCTCTTCTTCTAAGAATTGTATAGCCTTTCCTCTCAAGAACAACAACAGAAACAGCAACGGTGCTACTGTTTCCACAAGGCTGATCGTTCGGGCTTCGGAGGATGCGGCGGCAGCGGCAGCACCAGCACCAGCACCACCACCACCGGCTCCCGCCACCACCCCTGCTAAGCCTCCTCCGATCGGACCCAAGAGAGGCGCAAAGGTATGATCCTTAATCAAATTTCAGTCTTCTATGATGTATCTTAGACTTTGTAGAATTATTTATCTTCAACATGTTTAATACTAATATCAGACATTGAATATCAAATCAAATTTGTTTTTGATAATTGGATGTCTAGGCCAGATTTCGTACACCTTGACTAATTCCGAGACTCCGAAATTAACGACCCAGATTGCGTGCCCCTCGACTAATTCCGAGGCCCTGAAATTAACAACCGGGCAAACCTCCAGTGTCCCAATGTTTAGAATGCTTAGTATCCGTAGGAATAGAATATGTGACCTAATGGAGGCCACTCGGAGTTAGTATTACTGTAAATCATCTTAGATGTATAAATACAACATCCCGTCCCTTCGGGGACATCTGATAAAATTGGAACAATACAATATCCTATCAAAGTCTGAAATTCTAATGGCACTAATCTATGGGGAGGCAGGACACGGGTACTGCTATAGAAGGAAGTTGAAGTTAGGACAGAATACCAAAACAATGGATCTTCAACACCATCAACATTGTGAGGAAAGAATCATACGGGCAATTGGTCAGAGTAGGAATGCGAATGAACCGAATTCGATCCAAATCCGATTCTGAAATAATTCTAAATTCAATCTGACTCATTTTAAAGACAATCCGGATCCAATTTGGAAAATCCGAAATCCAATCCAATCCGATTCTTTTTAACCAGTTCAGAATTTAAGCGCATAGGCCAACAAAAAAACAGAAGAATAGTAATGAAATTGGTTTTTTTTCATTGATTGATTGTCCTCCCTAATTGAGAGATAGAGTGGAAATCACAGTTCATTTTTGTGTTTAGGGGCTTTAGAGTGTAGGGCGGATCGACATTCTCCCTCGTGAAATTAATTTTTTTGACTTCATTTTGTGAATTCGTCCTCAAAATCAGAATGAAATTTTCCTAAGCATCAAAGTTTATATACCTAGTAAAATTACCATTCTTGCCCCATTCTAGTACTTTAATTTGGCTAACAAGTTTCTAATAAGCGCAAATATTACACACGAAAAACAAAGAAGTTACCATATTTAACGAGGAATTCACGAAGATCGATTTACATTCATAGATTTGTATATATTTTTCACTGATGCTGAGATGCTTTTAGCCTATTAATTATTCCCATAGGGCTATCGTTCGCAATTTTTTTACAGTTACATATTGACCCCTCTGCTCGAAAATTGTGGGCTTTTGGCCCTGCTTCCCACCTTTCCTATCTCCTTAGTCCTTAGCTTTTCCCTGCTTAATTTGATAGGTGAGAATTCTAAGGAAGGAGTCTTACTGGTACAAAGGCATAGGATCTGTTGTGGCAGTGGATCAGGTTTGCACTCTCTCTCCAGCTTAATTGCGTCCTAATAAAAGAGCCGATCTTGAGCTAAAGCTCGGAGTACGAACGTTTTATCGTTCTTACTTTGGTACACTTACAGTAGTCCAATAAAAAAGAGCCACACCTTTCGCTTTCGTTTTCGTTTTAGGCCCTGAAAAGTCAAGGACGACTCTACGTAAGATCAAGCTGATGTTTTGTTATAATGATGCAGGACCCGAACACTCGATACCCGGTAGTGGTTCGGTTCAACAAGGTGAACTATGCAAATGTATCAACTAACAATTATGCACTAGATGAGATTGAAGAAGTGAAGTGAAAGTGAATATTCTGTGATCTATGGCCTTAATTTGTATAATATTTGAATACTTGCCTCTATTAGTTCTACCCTTCGTTTCTTCTCATAGTTAATTTTGTTATTGCTGCCGAGCCTCGTTCTAGGAGAAATAGTGTAACGGTGACAACACGTACGTGGCGTGCTGATATGGTGTGTACACAGGGCGAGACCTGGACCGAGCCGGCATTGGGCCCCACCTCCTGCACACATGGCAACCTGTGACACTATGTAAACACAGCACGCATGATGTCACAGTTGCACTAAATACTTGCCTATCTGCTTGGTTGGCTGACAGAGCAATCCAGGAGGGGTGAATTAATAAAAACTAAGGGCATGCCATAAAACAGATTGAGCTGACCAAATATTTGCAGCCTAGAATAGACTGAGATATGAGATTAATGTTTTGAGCTGATCCATATTTTTTCTCTTTTCATTTCTCTCGTTGAAATTAATATATAATTCAAAACAAATGGATTCGTATTTTTTCTCTTTTAATTTCTCTCGTTGAGATAAACACATCGTTCAAACCAAATCGATCCGTATCTTCTCTCTTTTAATTTCTCTCGTTTTGATTTATACAAAATACAAGTAAAACTAAAAGAATTAAGTTTTAGTTTGTGCTGCTTCTTTACTACTAGTATAAAAATGAGATAAATGAATGTGTAGAAAGGATAATCAGTCCAGTCCAGTTTCAATTTTTGTGGATCTATTCTTGGCCTACGACAATAATCGGAACCGTATATGAGAAAAATCAAGTTTACTGAATATCTATCACTAACTCATCAGAACACATTTAACTTGAACCAAAAAGGAAATTAGTGTGCTCATTTCATTTTGTTAAGACAAATTTCAAAAAAATGCTTTTCGATTGGTAAATTACCGATATTCAGTGAACATAAATTTTCTCATAGTCAAAGAACTTGACGAGCTCCACACAATGAACGGTTTCGATTATTGTTGTAACGCTGGAAACACTCAAATTTGGCATGGCAAATGTTTTAAACCGCTGCCTTGGGCGAATACCGATGGTGAAACGATTCCATATGCTTTGATGAGGAACGAGGATTTATGAACTATGTGAGACACTTAAGGAATTAAGAATTCTTAGAATTAGGGAGGGAAATGCCGCATGACACTTATAACGTGTTTTAGCGTTAGTTGGCTCCGATAATTTTCTGATTGGTTTGCTTTCGACCAACTTTTGATAGACCAAACTTTCTTATTTTATGGTTGGATTCCACCATCTTTTAGTACTTTCAAAACCCTCTTTATCGATATATAATATGTCTGTAACACACAAAATCGAGTCCTGAAATAAAGAACACGAAAAAGATGCACAAAATAATAATTTTATTGATTTGAATTTAATGCGAGGGGTACAATTATCTAATAAATGTTCTTTACAAGAAAAAGAACAATAATCCTCTGATTCAACCTCCGGTGTTGAAGTAGCAATCCAGTGGCTGTAAAAGCTTGTCGTAGGATTGAAACGGTAATTTGTTCCTTCAAATCTTCGAGTTGAGAAGCTTGAAGAACGAAGTTTGATCAAGGGCTTGAATGGCTTTATCTCGAACAAACAACGAATTTGAGAATGATCTTCACTAGATTCAACGCTTAGACCGTTGTTGTTGCAGATGAATCGGCACGTAACTTGGGTGCTTGTTGATTCTCCACAAGTGCTTGAGAAGGATTTGAGAAGAACTTTCAGAGAGCCTTGAGAAATACTGGAGAGTGTTCTCGAGTTTCTTGACTGATGATCTCTGGAATTATTTGAGTTGTTGGATGACTTGATTTGATGAGCTTGCGAAGAAATCGGCACGTTGTTCTTGGTGCTTGATAATTTTCTGCAAGATGTTGAAGAGTGCTTGAATTCTTGAAGAGTGCTTTTGAGCTCTTGTAGAATGCCATGCAAAAAAGTTCTTCTCTTTTCTTCTTCAAATGAGTCTCTATTTATAGGCTCAAGGAAAGATCTCAAAGTGAAGATCTTAATTGACTTGATGTGATTTAATTTCCAATAAAAAAATTGAATTGGTTTCCAATCAAGAGGATTTGATTTCCAATCACGAGGATTTGATTTTATTTTACTTCCAATCGGGAAGATTTAATTTAATTTTCTAAAAAGACGATTTTGACTTCTTTTTTTTCTGAGGAAAAATTAAATTAACCCAAAAAGATAAATAATATATTTATTATTTGACTCTCTCTTAATTTTTTTTTTCTTTCTTAATGGGCCTGCAATTTCCTGACCCATTTGGCTAATCAACTCAGCTCAACAAATTTTTGGTCTTCCACAACTATCAAGCGGACTGAGCCCATAAATTTGACGGACTCAATATTAATTTGAAAATGTTGACCAATGGTTGACTTAATCAAGATTATTTATTTATCTCAATTAATCGGACGATGTTTAACCAATGCTGAAATTTTGGTGTATACAATGTCTTAATCCAATTTGAAATGAGGGAGATATGAGCTTTCTACTAAAATCATTCATTTTTCGACCCATTGAGGGTAAAATCGTCATATCTTTTGATGTACAAATTATTTTGGATCCAAACAAATAGAAAGTTAACAAGCTTTTCCAAGGTTCAAACCACGCGCGAATCAGAGTTCTGTAGTGCCCAGAGCGAGCGCGCAAAGTTTGGTCTTCGGTGCTGTATAGAAGGGTCGGGCGTGAGATTGATCTCCAGGCAGTGAAATCAACTTTGTGCAAGTCCAGAAGCTTCTGAAAGTGTTGGGCTTCGTTCTAACTCTTCCCATCCAGTATTACAACTTGTTGTACACGTTCCAAACATTGTTAGGAAGAGTTTTTGTGAAAATGAACTCTATTTCGGATTTAATTAATTCACTCATAATCATGTCTAACCATACATTCAATCCCTATAAATTGGACCCCTAAGATAAGATTTTCTAACTCTCTTCCTCACCATATATGTGTTATACTATGGCAAATCTATTATTTCCTAAAACGGCAAAATTGCCCGTTTGATGGCCAAGACGACATCCAACGACCAAAATCCATCATTGATCATCGCCGGAACGGGGATGAGAAATGTGCAGAAGCTCGTTTCGCTTCCAAACGCGGGCTCTAGCCCATTTCGCCAACGTTGGACCCATATGACTTATTTGTGCCGATTGGGCCGTGTATGATCCAATCAGTCAAGGAACATGGACGCAACCCACTCTACGTCATCACATTAAATAAGACTAACCTTTGGGCGAGAAGGGGTGCCCAACACTTTTCCATTTTTGTACCCTACCCTAGCTCCAAATTAAAACAACATCTCGAGATGGTTTCTTAGTTCCTAAAATCAAGTGGCGACTGAAGTTGAGTACCGCGCATTGGTTACAATCAATATACGCTGCATGCTACAACGGATGCAAAATTGATAATCAAGGAACTAGATCATATTGTGGCACAGATAGAGCGGGCCCACGCCAATACACGCGCGGGTCCCGTCGTGGCCAACAAGGGCCGGGCTCGCAAAAATCGAAAACTGGATAAGAAACCATACTTGACAGGACCTGAGTCTGTAAGGAATCAGATTCTGATTATAACTTGCAACTTGTAACGCCTTTACAATAGTGCCCTTTACAATACTAGAAAAGTACTAGAAATTACACAAGCTCTTTTGAGGTGTGTTTTGGCCTAAAAAGTTAATTGGCTTATTTTTTTGTTTTTATTTGATTTTTTTTCTTGTTTTTTTAGTTTTGCATAAACTTTGTGTGTATTATTAGTTCGGCTCAACAAGAGGAATAAAAAAAGTAAAAAATTATGATTAAAGACAAAAATAAGCCAAAAAATCAATTTTTTACACTTTTTTTTATCTTATTCAGAAAATTGAGAGTTCTAGTGATAATCTTTTACCTTTTTGGATTTCTCTCGCCGAGATGAACCAATAATACTAAAAAAATCGATGCAAAACTAACAAACGCAACAAAAAAAATAATCAAATAAAGACAAAAAATAAGCCAAGTTAACTTTTTAGGCCAAATCTCACCTGAGTATCTCTAAAAGTCACCGTCTAAAATGGAACAAAACAGAGCAGCCCAAAAACCTAGAATTTTTTTGAACCAACAACCCTTCCACAAAATACATACCCTAACAAAAACAGGAAACTTACCCAAAAAAAAAAATACAGTGAAAGAAGAATCCCAAAATTGAAGCAAACTACCTATCTAGAAATGATGTCTTCAGAAACTCTAGCGTTTCGGAATTAGTCGGGGTAAGTGCAAACTGGTCGGATACTTGTTATAAAAAAAAATAGTACTACTATATTACAAGAATCCATGGCTGAGATTTGTTGGTTTGATCATCGATCAGAAGCTCCATGGAACTTCTTGCAACCCATCCCAGTCCATGATCTCCTCATCATCACTCTCCATTAAAGCACCCAAATGATCACAAGTACTATTCCAGTAGAAATCACTCTCAACCATTACATCCGGCCAATCAGGAATCATCTGTGGATAATCAATAGGACACAAACAACTCTCCCACATATACCCTCCTCCTTCTCCTCCTCCTCCTCCGCCGCCGCCGCCATGAGCTTCTCTGAACACTGAATTAGCTCCAATATCACTGCTAGTACTGCCAGACTCTTCCTTTACTGCATGGGACGCCATGTTATCAGTACTTGTTCCCGGGTGGTTGGGGGCGTCGACGGCGGCGGTTGGTGGGTGGTCAGGCGGCGGTAAGTTGAGCTTGGCGGAGGGACCGTAGAGCTTCAAAGCGGCGGCGTCGTAGGCGGAGGCGGCCTCGAGGGAGGTGTTGAAAGTGCCGAGCCAGAGGCGGGCGCCGCGGTTGGGCTCGCGGATCTCCGCCACCCACTTCCCCCAAGTCCGCTGCCTCACTCCTCTGAAGCTGCAGCTCGCATTCTCCGGCCCTCCTTTCCCTTTCATGCACCCTTTTCTTGACCTGCCCATTGATTTTGATCCCTTCTTCTTTTCTATCTCCTTCTGGACATTCTCCATTCTCTCTCTCTCTCTCTCTTTCTCTGTGTTATTGTCTGGCATCAGCTCACTGAGTTTGACAATAAGAAAGAGAAAAAAGAGATTTGATATTGGCACTCTACTTTTCTTAAATTGACACTCTTTTTTTTGTTTTTATTAACTAAAATTACTCTTACACTTTACACTTTATGAATAGTGACAAAAAAATGAGTACTAAGAGAGAAAAGTGGAATGTCAATATCAATTTCTAATAAAAAAGACAAAATACTACAAATTTCAGTGTACGTTTTTCACATTTTAAAATACTTTTACTAGTTTTTATACATTTTTTTTACGGTCTTGAGCCGATTTTAGAAAAAAAATTCTAAAAAAGGGAGGGACAAAATCCAATGAAAAAGCGTAGATGGACAAGTGTAAAGCCTACAAGTTGGGCGTTGCCTAATTGTCTCCTGCTAAGGTTGGCCCGTGGCAGGTGTCTTGTTGGAGGACTTCAACCTTGAGAAAGAAAAAGCGGAGACTTCCCTAATTTGGGTTGTCATTTTTCCGAGATGAGAGGGAACAAGATTCCTCTGGAGAGAGAGAGAGAGAGAGAGGCTTCTGGGTTTTAGATGGGGGAGCCAGATGTTCATTTGCATGGTGGGTTACGTCATGTCCCATCAGTGGTTTTTTTTTTTTTTTAAAGAAAGGGATAAAAAAAAAGAAAGAAAAGAAACCGGCAGAGCTATGTAGGGGCCGGGTGGTCCTAGTCTCAAATTTTCTGTTTCGGAGGATATTTTGCATATTCTTTTATAGATATTGAAGGATGAATTGACTAGGCACATTCAGGAGGATATCCCATGGTGTATGTTATTTGCAGATGACATTGTCCTTGTAGATGAAACGGCTAGTGGTGTTAACACTAAATTAGAAATTTGGCGGGAAGCATTGGAGTCTAAGGGCTTTCGGATAAGTAGGAGTAAAACTGAGTATATGGTCTGCAAGTTTAGTGATACCAGAAGTACGTATGAGGAAAGAGTGAGGATCCAAGATCAGGAGATACCAAAGAGGGACCATTTTAGGTATTTAGGATCTATTATTAGTCAAGATGGAGAGATTGCGAATGATGTGACTCATAGGATCCAAGTGGGGTGGCTCAAGTGGAGGAGTGCTACTGGTGTACTGTGTGACAAGAGGGTACCAACAAAATTGAAAGGAAAATTTTATAGAACTGCCATAAGACCAGCGATGCTTTACGGGACAGAATGCTGGCCTATTAAGAAGCAGCAAGTGAACAAGATAAGTGTAGCGGAAATGAGGATGTTGAGGTGGATGTGTGGTAAGACTAGACGAGATAGGTTTAGAAATGAAACAATTCGCGAGATGGTAGGCGTAGCACCTATAGAGGAGAAGTTAAGGGAAAATAGGCTAAGGTGGTTTGGGCATGTCTATCGTAGACCAGCGGATGCAGTAGTTAAGAGAGTGGATAGGATAGCTTTGGGTAGAAACGCACAAGGGAGGGGAAGACCCAAATTGACATTAGATGCGGTAGTACGCAAAGATCTGAGTATACTAGGTTTAAATGATGAAGCAGCACTGGACAGAGCTCAATGGAGAAAAAGGATTCATGTAGCCGACCCCAATTGATTGGGACATAAGGCTTGGTTTGGTTTGGTTCTTTTATAGATATTGAAAAAAATTACTAAAATTTTGAAAGTACTTGAGTAGTAAGAATAATTTTCATTCCGAACAATAACTTATGGTGAATTGTGTTATGTGATAATGATACTACGCTAATCAAATGATATGATAACAAAAATATCTAAGATTAATTTTCCAATTTATCAAAGGGGAGTGACTTCCACACCCTCAAATTGTTATCTACACTCTTTTTTTTGTCTTCTAGTGAAATTTTCATGTGTAAAAATTTCACTAAAAGACAAAAAAAGAGTGTGGATAACAATTTTGAGGGTGTGAATATCAATTACCCTTATCAAAACCGTCCTGTCAAAACTCGAATGATTGGATTTAGTCTTGAAAAAAATCATCAAATTCAGATTTCTTTCATAATTGGGCTCCTTCCGACTTTGACTCATTGGGCCGCCAATTTCAAATCATCTAACTCAAATTTCTTGCATAATTGGGCTCCTTCAGACTCTGACTCACTTGGCCGCCACTGATTAACCGCCTGCACGATTCCCTCGAATTTTATCTAGTTACACGTACATAGAAAACAGTAGGACAAAATTTTGTAAGGGCAAGAGAACGCAAACAAGCAAAAGACACAAACAATCGAAAGAACAAAGAATAAGATACGCGATATACGTGGTTTCGACTTGAGCAAATCACTCAATCGTACTCCATGGGGTGTTGAGGGGTTCAGGATGATGAAGAATAAATAACAATACAACGGAGGTTGCCCAATACTTTGCCTTTTACAAGGAATACTAGAGAAGCCCTAAAAAAACCCCTAAAAAATGCAAAAACGCGCGCCTCGCAGTGTCGTTCGATTGGACCAGAGACACTTTGGTCCGGACCAACTCCGGACGAGCATCGAATGATGGATGCTGCGGCTTAGTTTTGGCTCCCTCTTGCTTGGTCCCGATTACCCTCGGCCTGGTGCGAACTAAAGATGCTGAAGCTTCACAATTCACGTAGAAAACGCCGAATTTGACTTCACACTCAACAAATTTCACTACCCAATTGTCAATCGAAGTTCCTATAGTTCAATATATATATATATATATATATATATATATATATATATATATATATATATACAATGGACTTCTAGTCCAGGCTCCCGGAAATGACCAAAATCCGGACGTCGATTGCTGGCCGTTGGATCTAATCCAACGGCTGTGGAGAAAAACGGGTTTAAAAACAACGCGCGGGTCATATGGACCGGGTAATATGTTCCCGGGTTTCTCTAACGGGTCACTATAAGTAGTGGAGATCCGGACCAAACCCTCATTTTTCGTCTTCCAGAGAGAGGAGAGAGAGAGAGGCGATTGAGAGGCGACTCAAAAACTTGTCGATCGAACCCAGCAAACACGAACAACGACGCGACTCGATCTCCATCGAAATCAAGCGAGCAGGTCTGGAATCGATCTCTCTCTCTCTCTCCCTCGTTCGATCCTCTCTCCTTCTCTTTGTTTTCGAAACCCTAACTTTTTGAAGTTGAAGTTTCAGGTCGAACTCGAACGCGAATACGAAGCTCGAACGAACGAACCCTAGATCTCCAGGTCTCTCTCTCGCTCTCTCTGTCTCTCACTTTTCTAAAAAATCCAGAAACGCAAACTTTTTGATTTCTGAAAACCCTAACTATGAATCCAAACCCGACTTTTTTCAAATTTTGAAAAACGAAAATCCAAACCCTAGTTTTTTTCAAAATTTGAAAAACGAAAGTCCCACTTTTTGACTTCAGAAAACCCTAACTTTTTATTTCTGAAAACCCTAACTTTTCGAAAACCCCAGAAACTCTAACTTTTTGCTAGATAAACCCTAAACCCTAACTTTTGTTTTTAGTTCGAACCCCAGTATATGATGGGAATTATAGAATGAACTGTATTGATGCATATGTACCCTAACTTTTGATGAGGAGGACTCTCCTGGCTCACGTTGAATACATGTACACCCACAAGCTTAAGCCATAGAATTATAGTACAACCATTGTTTCTCCTTGTTAAGCTTCTTTTGCAATAGCAAAATATCACCTGGTAGCAGTAACCATTGGCAACTGTATTTGGTTCTTTGAAATAGCACCCATTGTTTCTTTGGCAACTGAATTTAAGCTTCTTTGGCAATAGGAACCATTGTTTCTCCTTATTAACCATTGTTTCTCCTTACTAAGCTTCCAGCTGCTATTCCACCACTCAGTGTTAGTTGATAGTTGATACTTTGTGCAATCCACTTCTGTATTTCTATTCTGAAAGTAAACACTAGATTGAATACCCTACTTTTTTGAAAGTAAACATTGAATATCCTGTGATTTCCTGTGGAAGTGGGAAGCCATGCCGTCGTCGTCCTCTGCCTCTTCAACCTTCCAGATTGAATACCCTACGTGCAACTGTGGGAAGCCCTCCCCCATGAGGAAGTCAAAGACCAAAGAAAATCCGGGAAGGAGATTCTTAGGCTGCGGCAACTATGAGGTCATAAATTACCTTTGTAATTATAAATTCTAATTACCTAATTTAATGTACTTTTAATTTGATTGTTATGCTTTTGTAGAAAGGGAAAAAAAATTGCGATTACTTTTATTGGATTGACCCAGACCCTAAAGAGAAACAAATGGAGGACAAAATTGATGCTTTAGAAACTGAAACTCGTGCTCTACATTTGAAGTGTGAAGAATTAGTGAAAGAGAACAAGAAGCTTAAGAAGAAGTTGACGGTAGTAGAAGGTGTAGTCGTCTCCTACAAATGGAAGTGCTTCTTTCTTCTATGTATATGCATCATCTTATGGTTCACAAAGAAGACTGTAATTGTTGGAAATGGCAAGTATCTGCCATGAGGTCGTAACTTTATATTTTTGTTTGTTGGAAATGGTAAGTAACTGTACTACTTTCATTTGGTAGTACAATTTTGTAAAACTTTGTTAAAAATAGCTCTGCTTCCAAACTGTTTTGTCTATCAGTAATGGAAATGAATGACACTACTGGGTTTGAACTGTTTGATTATTGATGCTTATGATGTTATGTTACTGCTGGCTCCACTGGATTGAATGCATAGTCTTATGCGGCTGTATTTTGGTCCTAACTACTCTGCCAAGTAACCCATGTTTTTCCAAATTCACGTACATGCCCATTTGCATTACCTTTTAAAGTGAGCTGTCAATGGAGCTTGATTTCAAATTTTCTTTGAGAGGATTTTGACCAACAATTATCCAACAAAGGAAATAGAATGAACTAGAATGCTAGCTTACATGTGATCCAACTCTAATAAAAAAAGTTTGAAGCTCATAAAGAATTTTTGTTTTTTTTTTTTTTTTGAAAAAGAAACTCCTAAAGATGGTACTAGCATCCTCAAGACTTTTGTACCCACATTTCAAATTATGCTTACATGTGATCCAACTCAAATTATGCTCTGTTGTCATCATTTCAAAGTACCTCCTATCCTTTTCCACCAAACCCTTATAGCCACAAGCGGACAACATGGAAACATATGTTACTTCATTTGGACACACACCCATCTGCTGCATTTTCTCGAATGAGCGAGCATGTCTAGAAAACCCAGAAATCATGTTGTTCCATATTAGGCCATAATGGCACTACGAGCAACCAGTAGAAAACAAAGTACCAAAAAAGCAAAAAAACAAGTTCTCTGATACAAACTTCATGTGGCCACAAATGATAATAATGTATGTGAAAGTCTAAACACATACAAGTTCAGTGCCTTACAATACAGATTAAACATATAAAACCATTGTCTAAATGTTAAGATTACAAGGTCGAACAACAGAAACGCAGCAGCAGCAGCAGCAGCAGCAGTTCAGTGACCATAATTCCAGTGAGCAGTTCCAGTGAGCAAATCCAATTCCAGTACACTAAAAACAACAACACCAGTGACCATAATTCCAGTGAGCAGTGAGCAGATTGAACTTAAAAAATAAAGAAAATAGTGTCTGAATTAATGTAACAAAATCCAGTGACCAACCTAATCCAGTGAGCAACCAAATCCACCAACTTCTGCATTGGCACAAACTTCAACAAATAAGGCCAATTAAACATAAAAAAGGTACTTGGAAACAAGTTACTTACAATCTTCATGTTACTTATAAATAAGGCCAATAACAAATAAAAATCACTTACAATCTTCATCATAGTCCATACTTTCGTCATCGTCGTCCTCGTCCTCGTCCTCGGCGTCGTCAAATATCTGTGATGCTTGCGAAGACCTACGTCAAAGATTTTCA
Source organism: Vaccinium darrowii (assembly GCA_020921065.1). NCBI lineage: Eukaryota > Viridiplantae > Streptophyta > Magnoliopsida > Ericales > Ericaceae > Vaccinium > Vaccinium darrowii. The sequence continues at coordinate 13,760,773 of CM037159.1, read as the reverse complement.
TAAATTACTACAACTAACATGTCAAAAATTAATGTAACAGTAAAAGTATGAATACACTTACAAAGCTAGAAGTTTGGGACAATTTCGTTTGTCATGCGAAACTCCTACCAACCTGCAACCATTACAACGCCTCTTCTTCTTGACACTCTTCTCTTTTCCTCCCTTTAGTCTTTTACCACCACCCTTTGGTCTAGCCACATTTGGTTCTTTCAAACTAGAACCTTGGGTTGCAAGAGGAATAGACTCTCCAACAACACTCTCTTCGGCATCTTCCCCCCTACTTATCTTCAAGGCTGCGAGCTTCGTTTCAGCAACGTCCAAAGCTTCATCGTAAATTTTACTTCCCTCCTCAGTTAACACAGCTTCATCAATTACATTAGAAGAGCGAAGGAAAAGCTTACTCCGCCTCATTAACACAGAAGTGTCACATATTTCTTTCCTCCCCCCACCACCCAAGTCCTCTCTAACTCTTCCAACTTTTGCTGATTTCGTCCACCTCCGTAAGATGTAATTATCAGGTAGTTTCCTAACATGCACATAATTGAAGTACGCCAAAATGTGCCGACACGAAATCCCGTCAGTTTCAAACATCCTACAACTGCAAGTAACATAGTTCGACGACTTCTCTACGGACACCTCGCGACCTTTTGGAGCATTCTCTACATCCCTCTTAACATTGTACAAGCGTTTATGTTCATCCTCAAATGTTAAAGTTACCTCATATGCCTGGAGTTGAAAGATCTCGTCTTGAAACTTGTAAAACATTTTCCGTGTATAAATTTGACTCATTGTGTCCTCCATGCCCCACAGAGTTTTCAAGATTGGCTTCTCATTGATATCCTTGTGATCCAAATCCAATTCGTTATGACGTATAGTTGCAAGTGCCCTTTCAAACCGGGAGAGAAAATCCCACAAAGAATTATGTGGAGACAAATACCTCTTAAAGAAAGCATGTGAAATTTCAGCCCTTTGGCTGCTAGTCATGTGGGCAGAGAACATATGGTTCATGTACACCGGAACCCATCTCTCACGAATGTTGAACATGCTTTTCAACCATTCATTGGAAGACAAGTTAGCTTTCTCCACAACTTGTACCCATCTTGCTTCAAACTCTTCTCGGGTTTCGGATTTCCATATGCAACTTTTGAACTCATCATAATGTTCTTTATAAGATATTGCACCTAATTTTTCGGAAAATTTGTTCACAATGTGCCATATGCAATACCTATGATGTGTATTGGGAAGAGTAGTAGCAATTGCCTTTGTCATTGCAGGATCTTGATCGGTAATGATCATTTTCGGGGGGCCTGCTGGCATTGCTTTCAACCATTCATTGAAAAGCCACTCAAAAGAACTAGTGAGTTCATCATTTAAAAAAGCACACCCAAAAAGAGTCGTCTGTCCATGGTGATTAACCCCTAACAAAGGAGCGAACATCATTTTATACCGGTTTGTCTTGTAAGTGGTATCAAAAACCACCACGTCCCCAAAATACTGGTACGACTTCCTAGAGGTGGCATCAGCCCAAAAACAGTGAGTTAATTTCCCCTCATCATCCTCCTTAATCGCATATGTAAAAGCCGGATTGTTTTTTTGTTCACCCTTAAAATGCTCTAACAACATGTTGGCGTCTTGTCCCAATAACACTTTCCTCCTATCCCTTTCAGCGTTGTAAAGGTCTTGTTGAGAACATCCAACATTTTCAATACCCCCCGATTGCACCGCCAAAATACTCATTTGTTGGCATGTTGGCACATTTGCAGCAGACAATTGTGCTGTTAAAGCCTTTTTGGCATTGGACACTTCCCGGTGAGAATGCAACAAATGCACCCTCTTTGGCGTCGTAAGAGGGTGGTTATGACCGTCGAAAAATTGAGAGACAACAAACCCCCCACCTGACTTGTCTTTCACAACTGCTAGTTTTGCCCCGCAACCCTCTCTAGTAAGCCCTCGTTTTCGGGCACTAGGTTCAACATCGTTTACCTTAGGTTTTCTCAACCCTTCTTTGTAACAACAATACTCCTTCCTAATGATTTGATTGTCCCTGCTCTTTTTGCTAGAGTTAATTCGTGTACCAAATCCTGATTCTCTAGCATAATTGTTGTAAAAGGACTGAACCTCTTCTAAAGTGTCAAAATGTTGCCCAATTTTTGGTATCAACTCATTTCTAACTTGAGGAGTGTAAACTTGATTAGAAGAATTCCCAGATGATTGACATAGTGGTGGTGGACATGGTGACGGTGAGCATATTTCTGTATCTTCGAAAGAATCCATTCTACAAAAAACAAAATTCTCAAAATAAGATAACACGGGAAATGGGAACAAATACAAATTCATTTAGGCACAGTCACAAACCAATAGTAGGTACTTTAAATTAGGCACATTCCATTTTTTAACAAAGAAAATTTTATTTAGGTACTTTAATTTAGGTTTTCTGGCTATGCCATAAACCTTCCACCCAGATTTTGAGAGTAGTTTCTTCATAAGTTCCTTGCCCAGCAGTCCCGTTGCTCCAAAGATTACTGCAACAAATTGAGCTTCTGCTCCATTTTCCACTCCCATTGGGACAGACTAAATTGTACAAGGGAGAGAGAGACAGAGAAAATTGCTCTAACTTTTCAAGGAGATAATTAACCAAAAGAAGAATTTAACCATACATATAGTCATATAGTCATGCCAAACTAACAGCAGCGAAAGGGGGATTTAATTTCAGTCCAAAATAACAGCAACAAAAAGAGAATTTAATTCAGTCCAAACTAACAAGTCCAAACTAACAACATGAACAGGGTATTCAATTCCAGAGTTCAAACTCCCAGAAAACAGAGACGAGGATTTGGTTTTTCAAAATTTTCGAAATTTTTCAAAAAAATTCTTAGATCTAGGTTTCCAAAATTGAAAAAAATTCGAAAATAGAGACAAGGAACTCAGTACAGAGTCAGTACAGAGATATAAACCCTAATTTTTTTCAAAATTTGAAATTTTTTTTTTTCCAAAACTTAATAGATCTATATTTTTTCCCTCACACACAGAGAGAGAGAGAGAGAGAGAGAGAGAGAGAGACCTGAGGAAAAATGGAGACGACGTCGGGATGATTTTCGAGCTTCTTCGGCCTGAAAAAAAAAAAATGTCAAAAATTGAGAAAAACGAACAGACGAAGAGAGAGTTGGAGAAGACGAGAAACGAACGAACCTAGATGGGTTCTTCTTCTTCCTCGAACGGAATGGACCTAGATGGGTTCTTCTTCTTCGTTGGTGTGGTTTGGTTTCTCGATCGCGAAGGTGGTTTCTCGATCGCCTCTCTCTCTCTCTCCTCTCTCTGGAAGACGAAAAATGAGGGTTTGGTCCGGATCTCCACTACTTATAGTGACCCGTTAGAGAAACCCGGGAACATATTACCCGGTCCATATGACCCGCGCGTTGTTTTTAAACCCGTTTTTCTCCACAGCTAATCCAACGGCCAGCAATCGACGTCCGGATTTTGGTCATTTCCGGGAGCCTGGACTAGAAGTCCATTGTATATATATATATATATATATATATATATATATATATATATATATATATATATATATATATATATATATATTGTCATCAATAGTTCCAGAAGTACAAAACGAGGAGTATTTTTTATTTTTCCCTGATGGTCTTACCCCCACCTTGAATATTCCCCTTACTGGTATGATTAAATGCAAGTCATCCACACCCGGACAAGTCATCCACACCCGGACTAAAGAATTCACAAGTATATAGGCACGGACGAGATGTGCAAAGATCGGCGTGGATCCCATCCTATACGAGTTGTTCATTAATTTTAAAGTAATTTTTTAATGGCTTTGCAAAAAATCAACTCATACCACTGTAAGTCATGGTTTTAAATATCAGCCATTATATAACGGTTTTTGGCCTCTCCGATACCGTTACACCCCGGTATTTCCGGCGAGAGGAAAAAATCACACGTGTATCGGCCGGTTCCCATTGCTTATTCTCAAACTGTGTTTAAGATCTTTTTCGATTTGCTATTACAAAAATAACAAATTTGTGGACTTGACTTGAGGCCTTCAGAGCTTCTTCTCAAATGAGCGCGTTCGGTGAGATTGCGACCAATGTGGTCCCAATCTCACACTCCAAAGGTTATGAGGAGAGTTGTTCATCCAACGACTATCCTTTGTACTTGCATGTTAGAGTACGACACAACATTGACAAGTACTTGTGACTCGAAGGCCTCCGCAATGCATTTTCATGGCCAATTGAGAGAACAAGCATTGACAAAGATCCGGAGTTGCCACTTTTAATATGTTTAGGTCCATGAATCATACAATGACTTCATGGAATTGCTCGATCCTTGCCTCACCATGGACAAGTCAAGGGGTTAAAGTATCGAGCAGGGAAGGGTTTATGTACCCACTTTGCCCAACCCATTGATTGACCTCTAGTCATTGGTTCATATTGTCTTTATTCTACAATGCATGATACCCAATCCAATAGATAGGTAGCTTTGTGCAAAAGTGTTTTTGAAAAGATCTTTTTGCAAGAGGGAAAAATACATTACCTTCACCATATGCCACACATGGTAGAAATCAACTAAAAGAACGCAATTTATGACAAAGAGGGTAATTCTACATAACCCACTCCATTAGGCAATTGCTTTCCGATGTGGGAAGCCAGCCCTTGCCTAGGCCGAAAGCCTCACTAATCCTTCGGACGAGCCCAATGACGTGAAACGACTGGCCCCTTTCCATGGTTGAACAAAGAGATGAATTATCAATTTATCATCCATGTTAATGTCCATGAGCAATCCACCATTGCAAATAAGGTTTTCTTGCAAATAGTGTACATGCATAGGCTAGCATCATCATGAATTGAAAGCAATCATTCGAATCGTGACACTAAACTAAACACCCAGGAGTTAATTATGAATGAATTAGGAAACTTGCTAAATTAGGAAGCTTACCAAATTGAGAAAAACTTTCTAAATTAGGAGACTATACACACGCGCATCCTCCTCATGGGCAGGGCTGGATCAAGTCGTAGGTCCAAGAAGCCTGAGCCTAGGGCATCTAAAAAACTCAAAAAAATTAGGGGCACTTTTATACATCTTAATATTAGGCTTGAGTAAGAGTTTTTTTCAAGCTCAGTCTATAAAAAAGTTTATAATAGGAAGCCAATCCATCTCAAAGAGGCACCCCAGTAAAGAAGAACAAATGATAGCCTAACTCAGTTTTAAACTTTTAGGCCCAAGAAGGCAGAAGCCCAAATATAATTAAGAGCAGGGCCGGAGGCATCATAGGCCCAAGGGGTTCACGTGCCCCCCTGGAATTTTATCCCCTGCACCCTTTTTTTCTTTTTTGTGTCGGAACACCTACAAAAAAAATTGGAAATTTTGGGTAGCTTGTTTACGTTATTTTTGCGTGTTTCCAACCAAATCAATGGACCACTAACGAAGCAATCATACCGAATTCTCAAAAGATTTGTACACCTACTCAAAAAATGTTAAAGAAGTTGGAAATTTTGGGTATTAGGCTTACTACATAGTTTACGTGTGTTTCCAACCAAATTAATAGACTACTAATGAAGCAATTATGCCGAACTTTCAAAAGATGAATTTAGACTTTTGTGGTGCCCCCTCAAAGTGAGAATCCTGGCCCCACCACTGATTAAGAGCCCAACTCTTTAGTATCTTTTAAACTAATAAAATCTCACACGGTCACACCCCTTTCTTTTATTCTTTATCAGATCTCGAAACCCTGACTCACTGTGCCTCTCTCTCTCTCGGCAGAAGTGAGAAGCCAACGACATCGAGCACGTGCTACTAAAGAAAATTCTTTTCTATTTTCCATCTCTCTCTCTCTCTCTCTCTCTCTCGACAGACTCAACTCTCTTGCTCCAAATCTAATTTGGAAAAGTAATACTTTTTACTCTTTTTTTTTTGCCTTAGGTTTAGTAGGTTTTTTTTATATTTAATGTAGATGGATTTGTATTTATTCAACGTGCTGTATGAATTTGTATTTATTGATCAATGTGTTGTGTGTATCAGACTATCAACGAATCATGTTTTTTATTTTAACGGCAATTGTTCTTTTTTTTTTTTAAATGATTGTTGTGTGTGTATCAGTGTATCATGTATGACGGTGTGTATTATGTTCGACAATACTTTTTAACAATTGACTTACTTTTACTCCTTTTTTTATTGTGCACAATTTACATCTAATCTGTTTTTGGCCCATTATTTATTGAGAGATTGATTCACACAAAGTTAGAAACTTTAGAGGTTGCATGTTAACTTGCCCACTATTGCTGGCTACTTCGGACTGTGTAATATTCCATTTTTTACACTGGATAAAGGCAAGAGTGAGATACCCTTTCATAACTCCTTTACATTAAATGTGTGATTTTGTTTTCTCATATAATTAGTAGAACTTTATATTATTTTGGCTTTCTCATATTATGATTGTTGTTGGAAAAATTATTTAAATATTGCACTCTTAAAGGAACAATTTTTAGATTAGGTCTTGAACACTGCAAACTCCTGAGCCGGCCCTGCGTCGTGTGAACCATGAGGGCAAATGACAACCATCTAACTTGCATCATGCATATGTAAGACGTGCATGAGTAGAATGATAAATTAACATATGCAAAGTCATAAAATGGGCATTATAACGAACACTATACAGACCAAGTCTTCCTGTAGTCTGTTGGTTGGGAGTTCCACTCCTTAACCTTCAGGTCTCGGGATCGAGACTTGGTAGAGAGAGAGATGAGAGAGAGATGCTTAAACGAACACTATACAGGGGAACAAATATCATCTAGGGGCAAAACAAACATCATGCATAAATATACCTATCCAAAGATTAACATGTTATATGGTATCGAATCACAGAATATAAATTTAAACTAAACTAAATATGAATACGCTAAACATGTTGAATAGCATGGCCGCTAAACTAAATTATCCTTCCTATAATAAAAGGAAAAACTCTCACTCCTCTTTCGGCCTTTCTTTTTTATGCCCCTTCTGTCCTTAGATAGCTCTATATTCACAATAATGCCCTTAAGGGCGTATTCCTTGTCTCGGCCATATTTTCTCTTTTTGACTAATAGTCACATAATTGGTACCACTTGGCGTAGAAAGCGTGAAACTTAAATGTATGTGTGGAAAAAAGAACCACATGGATCAAGATAGGACACGTAGATACCAACTCATGCACGTCTCATTTTGGTTTTTCTCCATATTTGCAAATACACATAACATTTTGAAAATCTCTCTCTCTCTCTCTCTCTCTCTCTCTCTCTCTTCGAAACTCTCTCTCGGTTATCCATCCATCTACATTGGCGCTTTTCAATGAGGAGTGTAAAGTTGGAAGGGATTTCATATGCATATACTCCTACTACATCTTCATCTCAAGCGAATGCCCTATATTACTATTCGATCAGATATGAACTACCCCAACAATTCAACCTCTATAAAGCTCAGAAATCCAACAATGGTCGGCGGGTCCGGCTACGATTAACAAGAGGTTTGTACACCCCCCCCCCCCCACCCAACACACACACACACACACACACATGCCCACACCCACACTATCACTCACTCTAACTATTGTTTATGTTTCTTTTGTTAATCGTCAGATTCGAACCATGCACATGCACCTTAACCTCGTATAAAGCTCAACAAATGCGGTGACGATTGACGGTTCCAACAATGATTTATGACAGGTCTCTCTCTCTCTCACACACACACACTCACTCACACACACACACCTTATTACTTACTCTCCGGTTTTTTTTTTTTTTCTCTTTTGTTCTCTTCTTTGATTGTAGGCATTTGGTTGATTCAAATCCCTTCAAACTGAAAATAAGGAGGCTGAGGATCAAGATAGCAGGGACTACTACCTCTTGAGTCAATTTGCGGCACAGGGTTATCACCCATTATGATTTTTATTGAAATACTAACCTTTTATAGCCTTGTATAACTGGCCTTGTATAACTGATTTCATGTTGAACCATCATTCATTAATGTTATTCTAACATATTATAGGAGGGATTATAAAAAAGCTTGCTACTATCTCTCTCTCTCTGTTTTTTTTTTTTTTTTTTGATCTAAAGTTAAACTTGTTATCTGATTTGACACATATTTGCTGATAATGGTATTATTGGCATTCTCCTAAATTGGTGAAGACTAACAATGGTAACTATTTGTATACCAAAGTTGATAATGAAGAAGAGAATGAGCACAAGACTGCGTGTGTGCGCAGAGGCGTCTACTAGTATGAAAAAAAGAAGAAAGACGTACTTTAGACTGTTGCAGAATCATGTAGATCGCCATAAGGACTTACAGAACCTTATTTGGATCTCCTTCTTGAAGCTGTCTCACTGCAAGGAATGCCTTGCCCCTCGAACATTAAACTAAAGAAAACTCACATGAAAGTTAGCCGAGAAGCAAAGCAAGACAAAAATGTCCCTTTGGCCTAATCTCAAGTGTAATAGCTAGTGCTTGACTTACGGTTGGTGAGTATGTGTTTCTATAAGGGGGATTTATATAGCACAAATTTCGGAGTGAAAAAGGTGTCCGGTTGACGTGGCATCGCAAGAAAGTACAAAAATTACAGAAAATCACAGTGCATGCACAAATAAGCCAAAACCCTAATTTGAGATTGTCGGCCTAACCCTCGAGAATCACCCATTTGGCTCTAATAAGGGTGCCTAATCTGGCAACGCACCACCGCCGATCCCATTGCTAGGCTAATTTGGGTTCAGATTGGGTCGGACGAGTTCAGATAAAATCAAGTTGGTTCAGGTTGTTTTGAACGAAAAAATAGTTACCTTTGACACAAAAAAAAGGGGACTAAATTTTAAAATAAAGATTTTGCAAATTGAAAACGATATTTTGCAAACCTAAGTTGCGTAAAGCTTTAAAGTGTAAATACCTTGGGTTCCAACAAAAGTGCTAAAAAAGATTGAGAAATGACGGAGAAGTTACACATTGAATTGATGATTTTTATTATTTTTGGATTATGTTAGAAAAATATTGATATATTGCGTTAAAATAAAAATTAGTTAGGGTCGAGCTTGAATTCAACTCGTTTGAATTTAAAACGAGCCTTGATGAGTTAAGACCGATCTTTGAAATATTTTGATGAGCCAAAGTAGGGCGCAATTATTCACGCTCGAACAAACATGAGCCAAACTTGAGACAAATCAATAATTTATCTGGTTCAGCTCTATTGGGCTGGTTTGCACCCTAAGGGACTAATTGGATGAAAGATTATTTTCAAGGGATAAGTTATTGAGGGGGAAAAAGATAAGTGGGGTATTATTTTTGCCACATTGATGTGATGTTTATGGATGAAAAAATATATATACATAGTTGGTTTGGATGGGGTATTAAAAAATGGAAATAACATAATATTTGATTTGGATGGATGATAAACTGGAGGGATGATTTGTTTTGTAGTTGAAATAAAGGAGAGGGGTATTATTCTTGGCTAATACTTGTTTACATATAAAATTAACACATCCAGTAATTAATTGACACGTAATTGAGAATGCCAAACGTTGGCGACTTGCTATTAATGAAAAGCACTGGGTCAATGATTTATAAATGTCCATTTTGAAAGGTAGTTATTGGCAGTTATAGGCCAAAAAATAAATAAAGAAATTGGTTTCAAAGCCACACTTTTAATTGCTAAAGGGCACGAGTTACGCGCGTAACATATAAAACAAGACAGTTGATAGTCGAGACACGTGGAGCAAGTCGTGCAAGAGCAGTTATTCTTTAAAACTAATCATATGATTTTGTTTGAGTAACTATGCAGGTTAAAATTTAAAACTTATGGAGGAAGATCAAAGTAATTTAAAGTCAGATGCTTTTGGAGGGAAGAAACTGCCTGTTTGAAATACAATAATGAAGTTCGAAGCCAAGAGATTAGACGGGAAGTTCAAATTACAAGCAAGGCCTATAAATAGAAGAAGTTGAAAAGTGAAAAAACCCCGGACAAATATTCAACAAATAACAAAAATGATGCTTAGTTTGTTCATTGGCAAGTAGAATTGTAGTTTTAGGAATTTGACTCAGTTCGAAGTAGTTTATGAAGTAGTTTAGGAAGTAGATGCAAGTACTTCTTGTAACAATCAGGTGTTTGAAGGTGTTTGAAGTTCGTTTTGACTTTCTATTTGAAGTTGAAGAAGAATTTGAAGTAAGTGTATCTTTGATTTTTGAAATCAAAGTATCTTGTTTCTTTATTGTTCTTTGATTTCTTAAGTAAATTGGTTTGTATTTTTTCACATTGAAGGAAAATTCGTCTTAGTTGAGGTAATTGAACCACTTAAACACAATCGTCTGATTAGTTTTGTTTTTCCAAAATTAATCTGAGAGAGAAGACTTAAAGGCTCTGACACATTCGCACACAATCATTTTTCCATATTAAAGAAATAAAAGAACCAAACAATAGCTGGAGATAACTTTTGGGCGGGGAGAGGGCCGAGGGGTGCCCCAAAACAATACTCCTCTATCCCTCTAAACCGGATTGTTTTTAAAGGGGCAAAAATTTATCCCTATATTTTTAGGTACCCCAACTATGCTAAATGTGTCACATCAAATCTTATACCCTCTAGAGATTTTACCCCTTATTCCCCTCGAGAAATTTTACCCCATCCTCCTTGTACCCATCCAAGCAAGGCCTAATTCCAAATAATATGAAAATGTAAAACCCAGTGGATTAATACAGCTGCCAAACACCCTCGTATAAAGTATGGCTGCTAAACCCTAAAAACAAACAGTCATATATTCCTCTTTATTGTCATCACTTATAAACATCCGACTGCCATACCATTTGCAGCTCACATCTCCTTGGGTGCATTTGAGCCCCCGTTTATCCCAGCTGCCTCGTTTTCCCGATTGGATCTCTCTCTTGCTCTCTCCAGTTTCCATGGCGACGAATCCAGTGGAATCACTTGCAGCTGTTGCTGAGTCTGTTTCAGCTTCTTCTACCAAGACGCGTATTCGGATCTTTCGTGATGAAATTCCATCCATTCTCGATAATACTTGTAAGCGTTTCTGGTTTCTCACTCAAAATGATGAAATTTCCTACTGTTTGTATATGCACGGAATTTGTGTGTCCATTCGAAACCCTTTAGTTGTTTACCCACTAACTCCCTTCTATGCAATGTTGGCAAAAGAAAGAAAACAAATGAGAGAACTCTAGCTTCATTTGATTTTCATGATCACGACAAACATCATGATGGCTTTACTCTGATTAGGAAACTGTTCCATAACCACCTTGTAAGATTTTGCCTTAGCCACCTAGCTTTGGGAGCTATGATGATATGACGAATCACAAGAAATTGACTCTTATCATCCCCACTAACATTTTCTTGTTTGAAAGGGAATTGGTTCATGTGCTAATGGCTCCTAAACATCATTTCATTTTCTTGGCGGGGATTGCCTACCATATCGTCTATCAAGTTTGTATGGGAGGCAAATTTTCTTTTAGGACACCGATAAGGCACATTTGAATCAAATAAATGGTGGCGGTTATTGACTGAGTTTATTCTTGTTCTTTTCAACCTTACTAGGGTTGTGGTGGACTGTAGGTTGATTTGTGGTTTGGACATCTCTTTACTCCTTGTCCCCCACTTTAATTTTCCAGCTAACCTTGACCCACCCTGGACCATATGTGTCATATGGGAAGGATCGTTCAAGTTGACTCAGTTTTAAGTGTCGGCAGGTACACCTCATCTACTCATCTTAATTCATGATTAACAACTTGGTCTTTAATATTATACTGCAATTCCGGCACGTAACGGGCTACGCTTTGCTCCCGTCTTCATTCGTAGCTTGGACATGATGCCAGAGTAATCACAATTCAGGCCGGAGTAACTTTTCTCAAAGCTTTTCTTTCATACAATCCAAGACACAATCTTGTATTTTTCCTTGTGAACTCTACTAATTTGGACATGTTTCCACCAAATATGGACATGCCCTTAATTGCACAAAGCGGGAGTTGGTGCAGGGGTAGAGAGGATATGGAAGAGCATCGAAATGAGCGTATAAGTGTTTACTTATGGACTTATGTCTGTTAATAAAAACCTAGATGCTTTGTAACATATTAATATTTGTTTGTTATTTCCAGTGTTCATGTTAATTTATGATTGGTGCCAACTTGAAATGTTATTGGTGAATGGCAGTAAATAGTTTCTTTATACTACATATACTTGCAAATTTGTGTTAGAATTTTTATAATATTTTATCCTTGCTTGATAGTTCCTCTTGTTTGGTAGCTCTTCTTTTGCTTCTTTGATATTCCTATGGGTGAGAGATTCTATTATACTTGGGATTGGGTTCCTATCTCGATGGAAGCAACGTTCCTGAGAGGTTTTGACTTAGGAGTGCATGAGTGAGGAGGAACAAGGTTTTGAGTAAATTCGCCACCTCGACAGGAGGTCTAAGTACATTGCACATGCACAAAAAAGACCTGCCCTTATGATGGATGAAAGGTTTCCACAAAGTCAACTAAATAATCAAGTGTCAACCCCGATTCTCATGTTCTTTGTATCTCTGGTTAATAGAAATTGAAAGCTTACTTACCTGTGGAATAAAGCGCATTGCTATGTTTGAGTCTCGAAGGAGGAAACATGACGTCATAGTCATTACAAGTTTGAATGCTGGTTGCTAAGCAGAGATCCATAAACAAGCTGTTAGAAAATCAGCCTCAAGAAACCTAGTAGAGAATTATCAATGCCGATCTTGACATCTGGGACTTATTTTGTCATACCTCATGGAAGTCTATATGGGTATATTTTTTAAACATTGTGGTCTATTGCTTGTAACATGGGCTTAAGTATTTTGGATTGTGTTGTTTGTCTTCAACAAGTTCTTGGGCCAACGGTATACATGGGGAATTATAAGTGGTATCCTAGGAATCTGTGTACATGACCATTGGGCCAACGATATACATGGGGAATTACAAGTTCCTGGGCCAGGTTTAGTAGCTCAGCATTGTGGCGAGTTTGAGGTGAATCATATAATGCCCATGTTAGGCTATGGCGACTCTGGCCAATAGGGAAAGACTGGGTAAGGCCGTGGTGACTTTATTGCTCGACCTCTCGAGTCTGCAAGGGTAAAAAGGTGAAGAATTACCTGTCTCACATTGGAAGTCTATATTGGTGACTTGAGTATGCGGTAAACCATGTGGGCTTCTAGTTGTTACTGGTGATTAACTGATTAAGTGTTTTGGGGCATGTAGTTATGCTCCAACAAGTTACTGCGCCAGTGGTCTACATGAGGTGTTGTGAGAAAATTATCCAGCTTGAATGAATTCTTGTGCCAAGGACAGACTGCTTAAACTTTTGTCTTAATTTTGGTTGTCACTATTGTAAGCCTTGGCATCTCCAATGTTAATATCTAACATGGGTATACAACGTCAAACTTTTTCATGCTACGTTGCTTGAAAAATGCCAAAACTTAGTAACCTTGCTTTGATGCTATAACTGCTATTTTTTTCTTAGTAGTCTAATACAGGTTGTATTTGTGGACCTGTCAAAGAGCTAAGAAGCATGGGTATGAGCACAAGACAAGGATACCATATTACACGGGCACGCGGATATGTAATGTCTTCAAAAATTAGGACACGAACATGTTGTGGGCACATTGAATCAACAATAGGTGTTATTGTATAATTGATCTTTCTCGTGAATTTGTAGAACATATTGGAAATATATTTCTATCTTATTAAGATAACAACCAAAAGCAGTATTAACACTAGAAATATAGAAACCTTAAGTTGTCGTATAATCGTTTATGAACCGAACACTATGGATATTTTGACTCTTGCCATGTCTTAGAATGTGTTCTTAATGTATTCCAAGAGTGTCCCCAGTGTGTCCAAGTAGAAAAACATAACAGAAAAATTAGACCCCTATTTAGTCTTGTTGGACACATGTCCGGAGAGGGTTGCGTTTGTGTGGGACATGTGTCGGTCATAGACAGGTGAGGTCGGTAGACGTGTCTGTGCTTCTGAGGTCAAGAAAGAGAGAGAGAAGCTCTTTCCATGATTTGACTGGTTGCGGAACAAAATGCCATATCCTTTGTCTGTTTCTCCATTTTGGCCTTTTGCGATGCATTCAAGTGCTTTGAAAATGGGCGGTCTCTATTTTTTGCATTTGGCATTTGGTTTGGCCAATGCAGTAGTTGTTTTTACTGTTTCTATAGATTAGACAGGTTACTTTTCTGTTTGCCTTAGAAGCTGATCAATATCCGACTGCCAAACAAAATGCCAAATACGGCTTATGCTTTGCCCTTTCCTACATTTTGGCATTTCTTTTGCCAATTGCCATGAATTGGGGTGTGTGTCTAAGTTTTGCATTTGGCAATCGGTTTGGCGGCTTGGCCAAAGCAACAGAAGTGTTCTTAGTGCTTCTACTGGTTTCGTCGGGTACTTATCTGTTTGCACTTTGCTGAAGAAGCTGATCGATTTCATGTCTTTAACGACTAACTGAGTTAAAGGTTTACCACTCCATTTTGAATATCTTCTAGTCTGCTAATTTAAGTAACTCGTAGCCACCCTAGCCACCAACTCTGCTTATAAAAGACGGAGAAAAATGGAAACTACTTTCTTTTTTGGGTAAATAGGAAACTGCCTTCTTTCTAATTCGTTTGTTGTGAAAAATGATTTAAATTGCATTGAAACTAGTTAATGCTCATTTTCTTACCCCTCAAATGATTAATGCACTCAACAATTAGTCTTTTAAAGTTTGAAATCACAGACAACACAATGCCCAAAGTACACTAAAGTACAAAATTTAGAGTGCATTCATCTATTAGCGGAGTGTCAAAATCATTTTCCATATTTTTTCCTGATTTATTTACTTGAAACTGTGATTCACGCTCTCTCTCTCTCATTTTAGTATAATGATCGTCATTTTTTACCCGCAGCGATGTCTACTGAAATTGCATCAGCAGTGGTTGGGATAATTTTCAAAACTTTGTATATTTATGATGATAGAGGATCCAGGAAAGCTGTTGATGATGTGATAGCAAAAGCTTTATGTGAGGTTACATTTATGAAAAGTTTTGCGGCAACCATTGTACAGTACATGGAAAAACAGTTAAAGTTCCAGTCTCATATAGGATGTTACAGACTTCTCAAGTGGTCATGTCTTCTATTAAGCAAGAGTCAGTTTGCCTCAGTATCAAAGAATGCATTGGGCAGAGTAGCTGCGGCGCAGGCATCTCTTCTTCATATTGCTATGGAAGGATCTTTCCGCGAGCGAAGGGCTTGCAAGCAAACCTTTTTTCATTTGTTCTCAGAGGTACATTTCTACAATTTTTTTCTGACATTTGATTGAGTCATGTCAATGTGGTTTTAATCTTGAGTTTCTCCTGCATTCTATGGTTTTTTTTTTTCCAGTCACCGGACATCTACAGAACCTACGTTGAAGAACTAAAGGACATGAAAATCCCATATAAAGATAATCCAGAACTCTTGGGGTTTATACTAGAATTTTCGAGCTCTGTTCCTTCTTTATTTGACAGGTGGAAGGTAGAAATGCTTTTCTTTTAGCTGTTGCATTATAACATATTGTTGTGGGCTGCTGATGATCCTATTTGCTGGTGGAAATTGATAAATTTCTGGCCGAGCAAAAAAATAATAAATAGGAAAAGAAAAATAGATTGGTAAATATCTGGCTTCTCTATTTAGTCCAATTTGGTTGCAAGATTGTTTACCAAATATCAACTGAAATTTACTAAACTTGGTTGTTACCTTTTCTGTTCCATTTCCAAAGAATTTCTGTAAAAGGGGTGTTGGAATGACCCTGATTTTGTAAAACGTATTTTTAAGAAACGGGCTAAGGAGTGTCAATCCAGAAACGTCCTCTTGACTTTTACACTCCCAGTTTAGAAAAGGAGCGCATCTATCTTGCAAAGTTTTGAAGAAATATGTACAGTCAACATTAGTTTGGTTGCTGATTCGGTTACCAATTGAAATATTAGTGGGTCCAATTTTGATACTCGGGTGTCTGACAAATTTGCTTTGTTGCATGTCTCAATGTTTCTAATCTGTCATATTTTGTTTATTGTTTTCATTGGTACTCATTCTTGCCTTGACGGTGTTTTTTATTATCTTGGGGGTTGAACATAGATTAAAAAATAAAATAAAATACAGTGTGAAAGGTGATCGGAGTAAAAGTGAAGGGGCAATGAAGAATGGGAAGTTATACATGTTCTATAATAATTTTATTACTAAATGCTAGACAATACGACATATTTTTTGGATTTTACAAACACTGCTAAAGTTCTGAACAGTGCCTTTTAGTAGTAAAATGGCACGAATCTATCTTATGAGTGCTGTGAAACATGAAAATGGTATTATACTTAATCCTGCTATTCTGAGTTTATGTTGCAGTGCTTATACCACTTCCATCTGGTAGTTTTTTGATTCACTGCTTTGTGTTCCACAGCCAACGTTTCTTGATATATATGTTAAAGCAATTCTAAATGCAAGGGAAAAGCCAGCAAAAGGTCTCAGTGAAGCTTTGCTTCCACTGTTCACCTCTTTGGCGCATGAAGATTTTAGAAGTATTGTTGTTCCATCATCTGTAAAGATGTTGAAACGCAACCCAGAGTTGGTGTTGGAATCTGTTGGGATTCTTTTGAAATCGGTCAAATTTGATCTGAGTAAGTATGCCACTGAAATTCTTTCAGTGGTATTACCACAGGCTCGCCATGCAGATGAAAGAAGAAGGCTTGAGGCCTTAGCTATAGTTGGGTGTTTGAGTGAGAAATCTAGTAATCCAGATGCTGCAGAAGCAATGTTTAGTGCTGTCAAATCTGTCATTGGAGGTTTGTGATTTGCTCGTTTGGAAATTGTTTTCATTGTAGCATCTGTCAGTGGATTGAATTATTAGTTTATGAATCATATAAGGTATATACGACTACTTCAATTTGAAACTACCTAGCACATGTGTTTCTGTTTGTTTTTCTTGGTAATTAGCGCTTGAATCTGAACAGGTTCAGAAGGAAGACTTGCATTTCCGTACCAGAGAGTAGGAATGATAAATGCTGTGCAAGAACTATCCCGTGTCCCTGATGGGAAATATATCAACAACCTGTCACAGTCAATTTGTAGCTTTCTTTTGTCCTGTTACAAGGATGATGGTATCTAGTCACATTTTTTTTTTGGGTTCTATTTGCTCTCCTTCTGTTGTACCCCCTTTATTTTCACTCACTCTCTTCATGTCCTGGTTTCTGTTCTTCTTGATGGTCAATCTACAGGAAATGAGGAGGTAAAGCTTGCGAGTTTATCTGCATTGGCTTCTTGGGGAGCAAGATGTCCAGATGCTATTCAGCCAGATGTTGTTACCTTTATTGGTTCTGGTCTCAAGGAGAAGGACACTTTGAGAAGGGGTCATCTTCGCTGCCTTCGGGTGATGTGCAAAAGTGCTGATGCTGTTGTAAGGGTAAGGAAACTAATTATGTTCATTTTCCAGATTCCTGTGTGTGGAAATTTGGTTGGGGCATACTTAACCTAAATGAATGGCTCTACTATATTGCTTCAGATATCATCTTTGCTGGTGCCACTGGTGCAACTAGTAAAAAGTGGTTTTACCAAAGCAGCACAGCGTTTGGATGGTATATATGCATTGCTCTGCGTTGCTAGAATTGCTGTCATTGACATCAAAGCAGGTACGCTTCTAAGGATTCATTCGGTTCAGAATATTCAGTGTAAATTTTTGCTTTTTTTGTACTATGCTTGATTAGAGTCTCTTTCTCCGGTACAGATGAGATTCTATTGAAGGAAAAGATTTGGTCGTTGATAGCTCAAAGCGAACCTTCACTTGTACCAGTTACGATGGTAGGTATTCAATTCTCTTTGGTGTTATGATAGTTTTTTAAAAATGTTTTTCTAGTTTGGATTTTGGGTATACATGTCATGACAGTTTTGCATGACTGTCTGATCGTGTATGCATATTTGTAGCTATTTCTGGATGTGTTCTTATATATGTGTTTGCTTGTGTTGTTTTTGACAATCTTAAGTGTACCTTGCTTTTTAGAGTTATTTTTGACATTATACATTCATGTTTGCTCCTGCGTTCACACATAAACAAACTGACAAACACATCAGCAATAGTCTTTTCACAAAGGGAAGGTTGTGATTTTAAGCTAGATATGATTAGTTCCACTTGAAGCGCCATCTGTTAGCTGTAATGCCTGCCTTTTTACCATACCCGGCTTTTCTAGTCCCTTTTGTTGGTTGAATAGTTTTAGGATTCCAGGAGAGAATAGGCGGTTGTGATAGGGTGGAATCTGCTTCATTAGGTTCCACCATGTCTTTGTAATGTTGCAGTGCCTATACATCCTCCAAGTAACATGGGGACATTTTACGCATGCTTTGCCTTTGCTAGTGTTTAACGCATTCTATTCTTTGCAGGCCTCAAAACTGTTGGTTGAGGACTGCTTGGCATGTCTTGATCTTCTTGAGGTGCTGCTGGTGGATCATCCACACAGGTTTATATTTGTCATAAAAAATAATGCAACTATATGTGCTTGACTACCAGTGATGTTTATTGTTTAGTTCACTCCAAAGTGGCAATTTTGTTTTCAAACTTATCCTGAATGTTTTTTTTTCTTCTTTTTGTCTGCAGAGTTTTGGAGTCTTTTCCTGTCAGGTTACTGTTACAGGTGATCAAGTGTTTACTAGCATTTTCATCTATTATTTTCAGCGTGCATTATATAAACTGACTACGGAACTCATGCAGTTTGTCCTCTATTTACTATGCCATCCAAGTTGGGACATCCGAAGAGTGGCTTATGATTCTACCAAGAAGATTATCGTCGCTGCTCCACAATTATCTGAAGCAATTTTTCTTGAGTTTTCTTGTTATCTTTCTGCTGTCGGAGAAAAAGTTTTTCTTCTGAAGAGGTAGTATCTTGTTTATGACGAGTCTATTTATTCTCGTCTTTAGTGGTGACTGACTAATGACTATTTTATGGATGTCTCTATCTTCTGATTTGCTGTGCTACATGGATAATATGATTTTGTTGCTGGTCAAAAAGTGAAAACACACAAATGTCATTGTGTTTCCTCTCAGAATCTTCAAGATCCTTTTCTTTGTTTAGCTGTTTTTTCCCCATTGATTGATTCATAATTGTTGGTCTGCAGTGATGCAGAAAGCACATTGGATGCTCACATTCCCTTAGTTCCATCTGTGGAGGTTTTGGTGAAAGCATTAGTTGTTATGTCCTCTGCAGTATTGGCTGCTACTCCCAGTGCATTTGTGCAACTCATATCTTGTGCGCATCATCCATGCTTAGTTGGCATGGCAAAAAGAAATGCAGTGTGGAGGGTAACATCCTTTTTACTTTAAAGAACTCTTTATGTTGTTGGTGTTGTTTAGTTGCATTATCTTCTTTCAATGTGATTAGTCATTCTGAAATGTTCTTAATCTTCTTGACTGAAATATAGTAACTTATGCCTTTCGTCTTTTGTGTTATCAACATGACCTAGGTACACTTTCTTCTACTTTATAATCTTTGCAATGGACAATTAGCCACCTCCCCACCTGAAAGAGAGCACTTTTGGCCAAATTGGTACTCACGCTACTGTTACATGGTTTATCATATTATTTTGGTACCCAGGCGATGTGGGACTTCGCTTCACAACTGCCTCAAATCACGAGAATACACATCTCAATTATTGCCCCTGTTCATCCTTTGCCACTAGTATCCTCAAGGAAACTATATAGGTTGAATGAATCTGGGAAACCGCGCCGCTATTGAAACCTCAAACCTTAGTTGCAGGATTCTTCCATTGGGCAGACGAATTCACCTCAGGACCGCACTCCCATGGCAACTTTTTGGAAACTCGCTCCCAATAAAGAAAGAAACGCATTCCCAATTATGATAGAACCTCTTAAACATATGACTCACAAAAGAAATACGAGAAGAGCCACCAAGCAAGATAAAATATCAAGGAATGAAAAGATACTAGAATAGCAGTTACTTGAGTTGAGTTTAGTACTTAGTATATAGAAGATTTGCTTATGTCTGAGGAAAAAAGATTAGCAATTGACTACAATGCCTTAGTTGGGGATTGCCCAAACAAGGAGCTTCGAAGGTTGGTAATTGATTAATCAGGTGGGTTTTGCCGCACATGGCCTCTGTGTAAGACTATGTTTATTAATTCATAATTTTATACGTTGTTCCTGAATTCCCCCTGCACTCCCAAATGAGGAGCTTCTAATAGACCAATACAGGTTGCAGAAAATGCCCTTCAGAACCCTATTCAGTAATATTGGAACAGGACAAAAGACAGACTTCGCATTTATTGCTTCAAGATTCCCCTAAGCATACTTTTTGTTTTGTGAGAAGATCCATCAAACATGGTTGTCAGAACCCAGTAGGCGTTGATTGAAGAAGAGCACTACTATGTACACGACGATTTTTTCACAACATTTTGCGCAGCATGTCGTGGCATTGCCTAATTGGAAATTGAACAATATCAACCTAGCCAATTGCCTATGAAACAGTGCCACCTTGTCATGTTGTGCAAAATGTTGTGTATCAAAACCCTTTCATTGAAGAAAGCAGCCTTTGAAGGTATTTGACTTTTTGCAAGCTGTAGTTAGAGTAGGAAATAATCAACTATGAGCATATTTCAAGCTGTGGTTACAGCAGGGAAATAATTGAATTACCAGTGTACTACTAGCTTCAAAGGGCAGACTGGAAGCACCTCTTGTGGGCTAGTGTAAAGATCATTTTCTTGAGTCCTTCCCTCTTTCTCTAGATATGGAGACCACCATCTATTTATACTAGTATCAGTATTATGCTAGTCTTGTCCCTTGATTGACTGAGAAAGTAGAAAATAACAATTGGTAATAGGAAACTGCAAGCTTAAACTCTAGCAGGGTAAGTGTCCAGAGTCTTCTCTGGGGTAATTAGCATTTGATAGGCACTGCTTTTGGTGATTTTCTTAGTTAGACCGGGTGATATCCTTGTCTGTCTTATGTCTTCACGATGATGCTGCAGTAATATACTTTGGTATGTGTATTATTTTTAGTTGTGTTGGTTGCATATCAGGTTTATCATGGTTTTTAGTTGTGTTGGTTTTTCTTCATGGTTTATTATTTTTAGTTGTGTTGGTTGCATATCAGGTTTATGCTCAGTTCTCTTATTGGACATATGATTTTTATCATTTGGTGTCTTATGTTAATATTAGATATATCTTTTCTTTTCTCTTTTTGGTTGTTAATTGCTTTCTGTAGTCTTGTCATAGTCTTCTCATGGAAGGCAAAGCAATTGCTTATATTTATCAGTATAAAACTGATGGACCTACTTTTGGCTATTTACCTCCTTCCAGAGGCTACAGAAGTGCTTGCAGACAAATGGTTTTGATGTCATTGGGCTAATTAGTGCTGATGTGGGTAACATATGCAAGGTATATTATAAGTCTTATGCAAGTTTTTTTAGGCATACCTTCTTTGACATTCTTTGTGCTGCAACTGTCTGGTGTTCTGCAATGTATGCCAGTAACTACAAGATCTCCAATTTTGTTTATCTGAGTATGACTTTTTTTGTTCTGATATAATCACCGGAAAGTGCACATCAAGAGTTGACTAAGTTAAATTTCCGTAAATTGAATGAAAAGTGAAATGGGGATTGAAAAATGTTGCTGACAAGCTCATGATTTTGTTATAGCTTTAAAGCCACTTATGGAAAACGAACATTTATTTTGCTGACTTTGATAAGTGGATGTAGTGATTTGAAAAGAAATAAATACGTCGGTGTAAGTGGTGATAGAGTCTTGACTCCTGAGTACTTGGGGTTCAATTTAGGTCCTCCTTATACCTAATCATGTATGTGAATCTCCGATTCTTTCTGGTTAGTGATTTTTAATGGTTTATAGATAATTTGAGAACGTTTTCAATTACTTTCAGAGTCGAGCCATCCTGAAGAACCCCTTGCTTATATATCATGCTGCATTCTAAATAGTCAAAAGCTATCATTGTCTATCTTGCCCAATTTTGCTGTTTGATCAAATTTACGGCTTAAACAGTATATGGTGCTGCTTCTTTATGGTTTGTCTTCTGATTCCTCCGACTATAACATTTATAGTGGGATAACTAAAAGATATTAATTTCATGTACAATTATACAACCTTTCCACATCGTGGACGTTGGGCACGATTGTGTTTCTCTTGTGGTTATACAATATTTTTATGCACTTTAGGCGTTTCAGAATTCAGATAACTAGAATATAGGTGTTTGTCATTGCAGGGTTTGCTAGGACCAACTGGGCTGATGAGTGCTAATCCTTTTGATCAAGATGCAGCAATATATTCCTTGTCAACCTTGATGTCAATTATCCCCAGAGACACCTTTACAGAATTTGAAAAGGTTAGTTTTATTTGTTATGTCAAACAAGTTTTCTGTAAAGAACAGGCCAAGAATCTTTTTCTTGACTTTAATTTTGGTTATTTCTCTGCCAGCACTTGCACAATCTTCCTGACCTCTGTGCACATGATGCTCTTTCTGAAAGTGACATTCAGGTGAGAATTTAGTATACCTAATCTAGAGTATATTTTAGACTGTATACTGGGTTATGAAACGACAAACCACTAGTATGTATTGCTCCTTCACATGTTAGCTGCTCATTGTTAGTTACCTCATGAAGTAGATGGTATTGTTATGTTTGTTGGACAAAGATATAATGCTACTTTCGGTTGGCAAAGTCTTGTTTTTAGTTTATGTTTTGATTACTGATCCTTATGAGGCCCTTTTTTAGAAATATTTTCTTGTTTCTTGTTACTCTGACTATCTAAGTTTTTTATCCTCTCTTTTTGTCATCTCAAGAAACTATCTTTAGTAAGAAAACCGGTTGTTTTCCCTGTGACAGTTTCCGTGTAACAAGGGTTTGGAGGTTTGGTGTTGAGATTCTGATTTAGTTAAACATGCTTTCTTTCCCTGTTACTTCAAGGGTTCAACCAACTTGATGAAATTGTTAAGTTCCTTGTTTAAAAGCATGATTGCAAGGGGCATTTTTCATCCGTGAATTTCCATCGTCCTTAATACAGTTAATAGTCTATTTTGGTATGGGATATGGACCTTTGATACGGGATAGAGGCCATGCAATTTGAAGCATGCAAATTTAGACTATTGATTGTGCTTATATAAAACTATGCTGCTAAAGTATCCAACTCAAAACCAAATGATAATGAGTGGAGAGGCTGCCAAAGCTTATGTACCAGTTTTGGAGGTTAAATTAATCAATGTGGGACAAGCTCTAACAAGTTTTTATGTTAACATTCTGATGCTAGTGGTCTAAAAGATTCATGGCGCATAATGCTACTTGGTTTCACTATTGATGTGGAATTTGAAAAATTTACTACTCCCTCGTCTCAAATTTGTTTCTCCTTTTAGACGTTTGTATGTCCCAAATTGTTTGTCCATTTGACTTTTTGGATGAATGAAAGCTTGTTAAATTCCAACTTGGTGATCCATACAAGATTGACAAAATTTTTGAGTGTTTTTTTTCCCTGGGGAATGATCAATTGCAGTGTTTGAGTAAGTTTCTTTTTCGTTTTGTGGGTTGTCCATGCTTAGCATGAGTCGACATAGCTTGGCGTAGCTTGTTCTCAGTTTTTTTAGATAAAACAATGATTGAGCTTGGCTCATACTTTCGACATGAATACAACGATGTTGAACAACTCAATTGCAGCTCAACACAAAGCAAACCTTCTTGGTGGATTGGATCCACCAAAGCCTGCTGCTGCAGAAGTTGTTGGGTCATTCTCTCTGCTTTCTCTTCTTATACTTGTTTGTTGGATCTATTAGACGCATCATGCATTCAAAGGCAGATACGACTATGTTATGCTAAGATGGGACCACTTTACCAGACGACATCATATGTCGTTTTCTGTATGTCTTTTGTTCTCCTTAACCACCAAAGAAATGAAGGAACATGACTCGTCCAATTCTTTATAAAAATTCTCTCTCACATTCTACAAAGAGCATGCTTGAGGCATCTCATTTGTTATACTTCTAAAAGGCAATTTTAAACAGGAACAAATGAGATATTTATCTATTAAACAGAATTTGATCTGACCTCAACGAAGTAAAGTTCTACTTAGAGCAAGTTCGCGTTGTTTAATAGTTGAGCTTTATAGTAAAGCTTGAGCTCGACTGATCTACTGTCCGAATTAGTTTAAGCTGAAAAATTGTTGAGCATCTAAACTTTTGAACAAGTTGGTTCGGTAGCAGCCTTATTAATGGGTCAAAATATCCTTCATTTTTTAACTTACATTTGTGTCTGTTGTTATGTATTTTTAGGTTTGGTGATTTGGTTACTTATTGCTGAATAAGTTCTCACACTGCATTTTTTCAGATTTTCCATACACCTGAAGGGATGCTTTCTGGCGAGCAAGGTGTTTATGTTGCTGAGTCTATCGCTTCTAAGAACATGAAACAAGCTAAAGGCCGTTTCCGGGTTTATGATAACCATGAGGATGCAGTAAGTTTTGCGTGCAGCTTTTGTGCTTGATTTTCTTTAAAAATCACTTCCCAAAAAACATGTTTTATGTTTCTTTCCAGGATCAAGTGAGTTCTAATCATTCTATGAAGCGAGAGCATGCTATTGTTGGGAAAAAAGAAAGTGGAAAGCTAGTTAAAAAGGCTGGTAAATTTGCAGTGCAATCTTTTATGTGCTCAAGTTGTTTGTTTCTACTGTTTGGTATGCAGTAATTTTTCATTTTGATGAACTAGACAAGGGAAAGACTGCAAAAGAAGAGGCACGTGAGATGCAGCTTAAAGAAGAGGCATTGACACGTGAAAAAGTCACGGTCATACAGAAGAATCTATCTTCGATGCTGAGAGCCCTAGGGGAGATGGCTATAGCTAATCCTATTTTCACACACAGTCAACTTCCTTCTCTGGTACGTGTTTCATGTTGCTTTGTCCAGTCATATGAATTATCACAATCCATTTTCAGGCTCATATCAGACATCGAATGCACTTTCAAAATATGTTTGGATGTGTCTTTAGTTGAGTGCTTTCGTGTTTTTATTTTTGTTTGAATTTTTCTAATTTCAACTTTATTTTATTACATTTATATCATAGTTTGTAGGAGGGATTGTATGATTGTAGTATGTGACCCATAATTTACACAAGTACATGTATGATACAGATGTCTTACCTGACATTGTTTTTCTTTGTCGTACATCTTGTCATTGTCAATGTTTATTGCTGAAACTATGTAATAAGGAGTATAGATATGATGTACTTGTGTCTTCGATGAAGAAACAACAGGAAATTATGTCTCCTCAGCAATAGGAAGAACCTTAGTAACTGATACTGTCAGCTTGGGCAGCTTCAATCGTATTGAGTTGAGACTGGCCAGACAAGTTTAGTCCTTAACAACTATCCTGATATTGAAGACGATCTTCCTCGTCTAACTGGTTAAGACATATTCAAACACTTTATAATTGAAAATGTCACTACGGTGTAAACAAAAAATTTGAAAGCCCATTTGGGTATGCAACCTTGGATTGCTGCATATTCAGCTTGAATTGCAGCTGCTAGTGCAGTTTTCTTGATCTACCCAATTACTAAAGGAACTTTTTTTGATGGGATGCCTCTAGGGAAGAAGTAGAAGAGCCCAAAATTTCAGTTGAACAGATTCAAACTTGAAAGGTTCTTTCTGATTCTAAAAGAACGAGGGGCAGAGGGATTGGTTGACGAAGATCTTGTTTCTTCTTATAAGATCGTGTTTGGATCTGCACAGTTATTGTTCTGGCTAATAGAATATTTTGGTTTTTAATCATCACAATATTGTTTGTAGTGTTATGGTTGTGTACTTTTCTCTGTTATTCTTTTCGTATTCTCTTTATAATTTATTCCTTTTGTTTTGACCTGCACTTAAACCATGCCTAAGTAAAAATGAAGCTTGTCTGTTTATGTTATGTAAGATGAGATGAAGCTCGATGAGTTATTACTTTCGTGAAATTCTAGTTTTTCTTTCAACTGAGATTCTAATTTTGGATCTTTCCTTATTTTTAAATCCATTATCAGGTAAGTTTTGTTAACCCTTTACTAAGGTCGCCGATTGTGAGTGATGTGGCCTTTGAAACCATGGTGAAGCTTTCCAGTTGTACTGCTGCTCCTCTGTGTAATTGGGCCATTGACATTGCCACCGCCTTACGCCTGATCCTGACTGAAGAAAATAATGTTTTATGGGATCTAATTCCATCTATTAGCAATGGGGAGGCCAATGAGAGGCCATGCTTGGGTCTTTTTGAGAGAGCAGTTAATGGGCTATCCATTTCTTGCAAATCTGGACCTCTTCCTGTTGACTCATTTACTGTTATTTTCCCTGTAAGTTATCCTTCTAATTCTGTTTGAAAATGCTTTTGGTATCATTTTGTTTACTTAAACTATGACACTGATTTTTTGTTATAACATGTATTAGATAATGGAGAGGATACTGTTGTCATCCAAGAAGACTGGACTTCATGATGATGTTCTTCGGATTCTATTTCTACATATGGATCCCATTCTGCCCCTTCCTAGGCTTCGTATGCTATCAGTTACGTCTAATTTTTATTTTGGCATATGATCTTCAAGGTGTTTTGTTTTTGTTCTATGTTTGTTGTTTTTTTATTTTGTGTTCCTATTTTTGTTGCTATATCTTCTGTCTTGTATACCACAGGTTCTTTATCATGTTCTTGGTTCTGTTCCTGCTTATCAAGCATCTATCGCTCCAGCATTAAACGAGTTGTGTTTGGGTCTACAGCCAAATGAAGTGGCACCTGTATGTCCTGTGTTTATGTAATTGTTTCTGCATTGTTTGATTCTAAATCTCATGAGGTTTCCTTTTATGATTTCTATAGGCTCTTTATGGAGTTTATGCCAAAGATGTTCATGTAAGAATGGCCTGCTTAAACGCTGTAAAATGCATACCAGCTGTTGCTAGCCGTTCTATTCCTCAGAATGTTGAGGTTGCGACAAGCATTTGGATTGCTTTACATGATCCAGAAAAGGTGGAGCATGCTCATTGATATCTCACTAATAGTGAACTTAATCTTCTTAATGTGATACATATCTGGAGAATAGGAATGAACTTGTCAATGGTATTTTTAGTGTTGTTGGTACGTTGAATGTTATCTATTGTTAGTGTAGTTTGTTTGATGGCTTTTCTGTAAAAAGCTTTATTTTTAGTGTTTCCTTGTGCTCTTTTTTACCTTCATCTCATTAGTTTTCCCCATAAATATGACTGTGTCCTTCCTCACTTAGATGTGTTCCCCCTGTCCTTGCAGAGAACACGACATTTTTAATTTCAGATGCTGACTACCTTGCTATACATAGTTGTGTTGGTCATAGCTATACTTGTTTGCATGGCATTGCTTCAAAGTCTTTAACTAATTTGGAAATTTTCCTGCCAGGGTTAATTTATTTTTGCTTTTCTGTTCTTATAGTTATGGGCCTATGGACTCTGTCTTGTTCTTAATTAATTGATAAAGGAACCATTGATATTTTCCGTTGCACGAATCAGTTGTTAATTGGCCAATATGACATTTTTTAAAAAAAAAAAAAAAGTAGACAAGGTGTCTGGTAGGGGTTAATAGGTGACAAATGATAAAACTAAAAGGAAAAAAGTTTTCATGGTAAATGTTTTATTGTTATGCACTGTAATTACTCTTCATTCAATCTTGGGCTTCGCCAGCTTCTTGTCGGCGCAATGTGTCTTTATTTTTGTTTTCAAATGGATACCTGCTCTGATTGAAGGGGGAATATAGTTGTGTTTTGAGGAGCTAGCATTCTTCTTGGGTACATTCAAATGCCATTTGTCTTATGTTTTACAACTATATGAGTTGATGCGTTCTTGTTTGGATTTGGAATTTTTGTCACACATCATTTTTGTTGTGTAATTGTGTTGTGTGGTTTTTTTTTTGGATTTCTAAAATCACTTATGATGTAGTCAATACTCAATAGATGACTGGACAAAGTAATGTAAGCTTGGCCACCCCATCAAATGGTTGTGGGCAGTCAATTTTTGATCTGTGGCCAATGGTAGTCTCAACGGTGTCTTTGGCTTCCAATATGCTTGAAAGAATACTGAATTGGTAGCAGATTTTGTTAGAAGTCGGCACATGTAAAGTTTTTGAAGTCCTAGACTTCTGTGGATAGTTTTTGGTTTGAGATGTTGCCCATTAGATAATTATGGTTGGCAACGAGATGGTGCCAGCATGTGAAGGCAGAAAGCCAGAGAGGAAGGGCACTTTGGTTAAGATCAGGTGGCATGAAAATACAAGGACTTCATGCTTGAACAGTGGTCAAAGTGTAGAAGGAGGTATCGTGGGAGGGTCATGACTCCCTTTGACGTTGGTCATGACTCCCTTTGACATTGTCCCCGTTATCGCGTTCCTCTAAGTTAGACTTTTAACGCATGGCGTTTGGTATAATTTTTAGTTCATTTTGCACCAGAAGTTAAAACTGGATTGATCCTTTTCTATTACTTGTGTATTCACCAGTTACGACCTTAGGGACCAAAATGAACTTAGAATTGTGAAGCAATTCTTTCAAAATTGATAACTTAAGATTTCCAACACCTTTTATTTTGCATGAATCCTTATTTCTGGATTGTTTTATTGCTTTTTCATACTCGTCTAATGGTGCTGCAGTCTCCTTTGTGGTGTCATTTGTTTAATTTTTCTTCATCTTGCTTGCTATGTTATTCTTGCCTACATAAAAATGTTATTCATACTGTGGTTTTCGTGCCTCTATGGATTCAGTCAGTTGCAGATGTGGCAGAGGATTTATGGGATCGCTATGGCATTGACTTTGGGACAGATTATTCTGGGCTTTTTAAAGCACTTTCTCATGCTAACTACAATGTTCGTTCAGCTGCTGCTGAGGCATTGGCTGCTGCTTTGGATGAAAACCCGGATACTATTCAGGTAGGGATAAATTCACCTGCACACTTGTAACAAGTTCCTGGTGTATGTTCTTCATGGATTAATTACATTGTTCAGGAGTCCCTTTCAACTTTATTTTCATTGTACATCCGTGACGCTGGCTTTGGTGAGGACAATATTGATGCTGGTTGGGTAGGTAGACAAGGAATTGCGTTAGCTTTGCATTCTGCGGCAGATGTACTTAGAACCAAAGACCTGCCTGTTGTTATGACGTTTCTCATATCACGAGCTCTGGTAAGATATGAATTGGTATTATGGTTGCATTTTCTTGCAAATGATGACATTTTCCTTTTGCTTTGCTCTCCTGTGTTAGTCAATTAGACATGTTTAGATATGGGTAGATAAACTACAAGTACTTATTGTTGTTGTTGCTTTGGCACCAGAGCAGTACCCTGTGCTTTGCAGAAAATTAGTTTCTCAAATTCCTCTTACCCTTAAAAAGATGGTTTATGAGAAATTTATACTGGTACCAACAACAATGCTGTCTTTTAATGAAGCCCCAGCAAACATCTTACGCTATCCCAAACACAACACCCGTTTTCCTTTTCCCTCCCCTTTTCAAACAGTATTTATCCTTTGATTAGTCATTTCCCCCCTATGCAACTAGTGAAACATACAAGCCAGAAGCATTACCAGACATTGAGGGGTTTGAAATAGAATTATTGTATTGGGCCAAAGAAAGGAAAGAGAGTACTCCATGAATTGATTACCCGTCATACCTAAGAAGCGATATACACTTACCATTTGATTGTTTGTTTGGTTGTTTTTTTTTTTGTTTTGAACTGGACCGTTTGATTGTTTACTTATGAAATTTGATTGTTATACAGTCAGTTTTTTTCAATTGTAATCAATTTGTAGAAAATTGCGAAATGCAGGCTGATATTAACCCTGATGTTCGAGGGAGAATGATTGATGCTGGTATAATGATTATTGATAAGCATGGAAGAGATAACGTGGCTTTGTTATTTCCAATTTTTGAGAACTATTTAAACAAGAAGGTTAGTAGTTATTATAAGCAACAAGCTTTCAGCTCGAGTTAAGTTCAATGTGTATATTGTTTTCTTGTTAATAGGGGACTAGAAAATTGTCTTTGGGTATTAATATTGCCAGAAGAGGAGTTCACCATTCTAATTTGACTTCTGTTCTTTGGTCAGGCATCTGATGAAGAAAGGTATGATTTGGTGCGTGAGGGTGTTGTGATCTTTACTGGAGCTTTGGCAAAGCATCTGCAAAAGGTTGAACTTATCATCCCTAGTTTCTTTTGAGTTATTCTAGCATTTCCTTGACTATTCCTGTTAGCATTGATAAGTATAACTTTGGTACAGGATGATCCGAAAGTCCTCACGGTTGTAGACAAATTGTTGGACGTGTTGAACACTCCATCTGAATCGGTTCAACGGGCAGTCTCAAGTTGCTTATCCCCACTAATGCAGTCAAAGCAAGTACGTTTGAAGTATTATTGTTGAATGGATTCAGGATTGTGAATTTTTTTCTTCTTTTCCTTCAATGTTTCAGTTTGTCCAAAGAATTGGGATGCATTTGAACTAGTCACCAGCTTTTGGGAAACAAGTATCAGGATTTCTTCTGAGGAATTACTAAATTCTATGGGTTGGGGGTCCTGTTCATAACTTCTTGTTATCTTCTCTTAGTTGCTAAGAAGAGCCGACAGACTGTGTAGACGTTCGGGACACAGATGTGTGGAATCTGCATATGTCCAAGGGACATGTGAATACGTCCTGGATTCACGTTGAGCATGTGTTTGACCGTGTCCCATTTTTATATTCTGAGGTTTTGCCAGGAAACGTAGCTTGCTTCTCATACACAAGAGAATGAGAGAGAGCATCTTCTTAACTTGTAGTTGGTGGAGTCTCGATGCTTTCCGATCGAAAGATCACCAAAGAAGGAGAAACCCTCATTAATTTTGTGGTGCTTTTGTGATTAAAGATTGGCGTTGGTGACCCCTTTGTCTTTTTCCATCTTGTCGCTTTGTCCATTGTGTTGTGGTTTCCAAACCAAAGATCAACGATCGTCAAAACCCTCTCTCTCTCTCTCTCTCTCTCTCGTTCGTTTGCTCGAATGTCACTTTTCCTATTTTCTTCAAACATCTCAGCTGTTGGTTTTATGAGTTCTCTATTGAAGTTCACTTAGTTGCACGGAGCGGGACCATGTTCGTGGAAGTGAGAGGATGTAGCAAAATGTAAGGTTGTGAGCTTACATGTATATATGTTTGTCTGTATACTGTAGGAAAATATTATTCTTTTTCTTACTCCTAGCAGTTCTGTGACGGGCGGCCTTGAAGGTTGCACCTATGCAACCTAGTGCCACTGGTTCTAAGTCCCAGAAACAACCATTCTGCTTGCGGGGGTAAGGTTGTGTACATCTATCCTTTCCTTTGACCCTGCTGTAGCTGGAACCTTGTGCATTGGTTAGCCCTTTTTACTTGTATTAATCATGTCCGGTAATAATTGGTATGAATAGCAAATTTCCGTCTAGAGATTTATTACTGAATTGAACAATGATTAGTCGGTGGCTACAAGCCCTAACAGTGTCTCCTAGGGTGTGTTTGCAGTTTACCGATTAGAATAGACTACCTTAGGCCTGGCACAAATATTTTATTTTCAAAGGGACGACTTGTCTAGTCGGCATGACTCGTCGCTTCTAGAATAGCATATCTAAATGAAATCTGTTGCGTAAGCATGAATTGACAGTCACAGCATGAATTTACACCTGTTCGGTTTCCATTTCCCAGTTTTAATTTTAAAACTTTTTGGAGTTGAGAACCCATTTTCCCCGACAAAAG
Organism: Vaccinium darrowii; assembly: GCA_020921065.1. Classification (NCBI taxonomy): domain Eukaryota; kingdom Viridiplantae; phylum Streptophyta; class Magnoliopsida; order Ericales; family Ericaceae; genus Vaccinium; species Vaccinium darrowii. Next base: position 13,729,013 of record CM037159.1, on the reverse strand, counting down.
GTGCAGCAATGGGTCCCTTCCTCTCTCTCTACCCACTTTTGTACCCGTTTTGACTATTAATACTGGGCCTCCCTCACCCCAACCCCAATGTGACTGGTTGGTCCAACTTTCTATGGGGTGGGATGTGATTAACAGTGAATGGTGGACCCCACTCATGTGGAAAGGGAAAAAAGTTCCTTCACAAACGAACAAGAAGTTCCAAGTTTATTTAAAAAAAATTCGCCCAAAACAATGAAACGAACGAGGCCTTAGCATTATTCAAAACCTGATCTCATACAACCGTTGAAGCAATAGTAGAAATCCTAACCATAAATATGAGACAATGTTATTTGGCTACGGTCTTCATCTAAACTCTAGGAAAGGGTTTTTAGCTGCGCATGTCTTCGTAACCTCTGCTTTCTCCCTCAAGAATCATCAACCAACCCCCATAACAATTAACAGGCGTATGCATTTATTGGCATAGCCGCATAGGAGACTTCTAAGTAATCCAAAATAGACTAGATTCTAAAAAGTAATAAGGAAATAGGGATGGAATATTTCCACCATTTTTGGGCCCGTTTTGACCTTGTAAATGTCCAAATTGGAAAATTCTTATATCACGCAAACCTGGAGCAAATGAAATTATGTTTCCTACCTGACTTCAATAATCCCTTATCGGACATCGAAAGACGGAAAGAGAGAGACATCCAAAACACTGAAGGCTGTGCGCCACTTCCAATTCAAGATTGAATTGAATTCTAGAATTTCTTTCCAAATCTGGATGCGTTTGGTTTCCAGGCAATTCAAAGTTCTTCCAAGTCTTTCAAGTATTTTAGGAGTGTACTTAATCCTTTATTCCTCGCTTTGGCTTTTCCAAATTGCAACCCGGTTTGTCTTCGGGTCCTCAAACCTCCAAATTAAAGCCCAATTCATGCAGACTACTCTGGTGATAGACCAACTTAAGTCAAGTACGATGATCAAGGACTAAACATAAAAAAGGGTTAACTGGCTTCCAAGTCTGCATTTCTGCACTTATTAATATCTGAATAGGGAAGCAGCTTACATCGTAATATCTCAGTCATCTTGCATTATGTGTTAGTTACAGTGTTGCAGCATCTGCTGCTAGATTATGTTTCATGCTGTCTGTTTCATAATGATCGACTTTAGTTCCTTCCCAGGGACAAGCCACACATCTTTTCTTCCTTGGCAAATGTTGTAGCATAACCTATTTCTCTGTTCTGTAACTGCTTCTGGGTGTTTGTGCGGTGCAATCTGCAAGACTCTCCCTCATTTGTTCTCTCCTAACACACACACACACTTTACTTCCTAACTAGTGACATTTAGCTGATGTACGTATGTATACTTCTTCCATATGCACATGCTTATATATTTGACAACTGTAAATTAAAGCGGCACAAAGATGTTTGTTACAATTTCTTAGCCCTCCAACTTTACTCCATCCATCCATTTCGGTCCAAGTAGTACTTACTCTTTTCTGTTATTCATTTTGTGGACTGAACTTGATAGACAATTTTTAGAGGTTTTAGATGGTATGGTTCCATTGTGTTAGAGCTGTTGTTTTTGTTATTGCTTGCCCATTCGACGACCAGTATCAAAGCTTCGAACCATGGTTATGTACTCGATTGATAATCCTAGAGATTTTAGATGGCATTTATGTTGGCTTTGTGATTCCTTTGTGGTACTATTTTATTTTATATTTCTGTGATTATATCAGATATTTGTGTCCATAAACAATGTGCTGTACTACCTTTTTTCTCCTCTTATTCGTTTCACTGCGTTGACTTAGGAAGATGCGCCGGCTCTTGTTTCTAGGCTGTTGAATCAGCTAATGAAAAGTGATAAATATGGAGAGCGGCGTGGAGCAGCATTTGGACTTGCTGGGGTGGTAAAAGGATTTGGAATTTCATCCCTCAAGAAGTATGGTATTGCCGCAGCGCTACAAGAAGGTCTAGTTGATAGGTTTGTTGCTATTTTAACTTTTGGTCAGCTTTCCTCTGATTCATTGATACAAAGAAGGATCTTACCTTACATGCATTTGGCGACATATATGTATATATACATATAACTCTAGGTGTATGCTCGTATACGTACATACATTTGCTGCAATTGCCTTTTTTTAACCATCCTTTTTTTTTTTTTGTCAAATATTATCTGAATTTGTATGTTAAAACTTGTGCTACAATTTAGAACCTAGTTTTTATGTTCCCTTTGTTATCTTAATTCTTAAGTACTTGGCCTCCTTAGTTGTCGCAGTTCGCGCGAGTGTACTGTTACATGAGAGTTATCTGTCTGGTTAAATTCAGTGGACAATGGTGGTTACCTAATTGATATTCTGTCAGTTGCAGATGATTTTGAATTGGAACTCTTGTCCATGAGGATCCCTTAGATTTGATATCATAGCAAAACTCTTGTCAGCGACTCAGTATGCATCCCTTAGATTTGATAATTTTTTTTTTTTAATTGATGCTTCCACTTATATTGTAGTCTTGTAAACTTGCGTTTTCTACATAATGTTATTTGACTGCATTGTGTCGAACAACGGCTACATGTGGTGGAAAGCTGACTGGTGTTAAGCTAGGAGATCACCAAGAAGCACCATATCCTGTCTGGGTCCAATGAAGGTAGTAAGCAGGGCTGCTCGCCCAATGTTCTGGTGCGAGTAAAATTGAGTACTCTTGCTTTGCCGAATCACTCAGAATGTAAGAACCGTGATGGTCAGAGCCTGAGCATAAGGAGACACGCCTTGGAAAAGCAGAGTCTTGTCGATTATACATGTATATACGTTTATGTTTACGCACTACTCCCTTACAAAAAGTAACAATGACCCCACAAGTGCATTACTTGTTATGGTATTCTTTTGCTGTGAGTACGGACTGGTTAAAGATAATGTAAGGATCCTTCTATGGCTAACACTGAGAACGTTCATTTGGGAATGATCTGAAGTGGCTGATTCACATCATGGAGTGATTTGTAATTTCAGTCTTGAGTGGTTTTATTTCTTGTGTGGTGTTTGGCTTCTTCTTATCCTCCTTTTTCTTGTAACTTTTCTTCAATGTAGTACTAAAAGAGCTTTGTTACCAATTAACAAAATTATGTATCCCGGGAGTTCAGTCATGTACAACTTCTTCATGTGTGGCTTGATTTTGGATGGAAAATAGATCGCAAAGATGATGAAACAGCCACTTGTTTCTTCTGAAATTGCAGGAATTCTGCAAAAAGCCGTGAAGGAGCGCTGCTCGCATTTGAGTGCCTTTGTGAGAAACTTGGAAGATTATTTGAACCGTAAGTACACAGATACTGTTGCCAAACTAGGATTTTCACGCTGTTGGTAACCGTATTGAGCTAACCTGTCCCTCCCTCCCCACTTTTCCCTTTATCTTCAGGTATGTAATTCAAATGTTACCATTACTCTTGGTTTCGTTCTCTGATCAAGTTGTAGCTGTTCGAGAAGCTGCTGAATGTGCTGCTCGTGCAATGATGTCTCAGCTCAGTGTTCACGGGGTGAAGCTTGTCCTTCCGTCACTTCTAAAGGTTCTAATCTCAAATAACTATAGTATTTGACCTTGCCACTTCTATGGTCCTTACAATTTGACAATTATTGGCTTTGGCTGCATGCCATCATATATATGGTATCTCAAGAGATTATAGTAATTCACAATGAACGGTTTATTCTGTCATTGCATAAACGTTTTGTTATGTCATTACATGAACGTTTTGGTCAATTTTAATCGTGAACATTTTGTTCTGTCATCTCTTATCACCTGGAGTCAGGACTATCTATGTTTTTCTACATATTGTTGTATGTGGTGAAGGAAACTGAGATATAGAAAATTGGGCCAGGAATTGGAGATGGAGCAATGGCAGTAAAGCGGAATTACATAAGCTACTTAATTAAGGAGGTTTAGAACCCTAGGTATTCCTGTGCCTAAGGACCCCTCGACATCCTTGTGCCTTAGGAAGTAGTTAATATCTCTGTATCAATACCGTGTTCAATATCGGATATATTTCATCAGCTAACTGAATGCAATAAGTAGAGCCCTTAAAATAGGCTCTTCGAAACATGACCAAATGATGACATAACCTAGATCCCATGTGGGATAACTGCTAAAATAACATTAAAACTACCAAGTAAAATACTAACATCTAAATAGCTAACGACAACTGAGTAACTCCTGACATCTAATTGATAATGATGACATAAATCAATATCCTCCTGGATCAGTGCAACACAAGATATTTTTGGGGCTCACTATAATTTATTAGTTGTCAGGAATTCAGTACACTTTGCCCTTATTGTTAACATGGCTTGTGATGTTTTAGACAATATTCAAAGTTGTTACGGCTCACCACAGCTGCTCTTCTTCTGTTATTTTTCTATTGACCAAATAATCTTAGAGCTTGAACTTAAACAATCTGCTTGGATCTCAATGTTCTCTGACCTTTGAAAACTGGGATACTTCTCCATCCAAAACTGTCGCCATTTTCTTTAAGGAAGATTCAAGATGGTACAGTATGCTATCAGACATTATTTCTTGTTGGCACAATCACAGGGTCTTGAAGATAGAGCTTGGCGAACGAAGCAAAGTAGTGTTCAACTTCTTGGAGCTATGGCTTACTGTGCCCCACAGCAACTCTCTCAATGCCTTCCTAAAGTTGTGCCAAAATTGACTGAGGTATCTCAATCAAAACATGATATTGTCGCTTCCTAGTTTTCATAGGTAATTTGTCTTCTTCTAAGAAACATAGAAAATTTAACGGTAATATTCCTCTTTTGATTGCAGGTGCTAACTGACACCCATCCCAAAGTTCAGTCAGCTGGGCAAACTGCTCTTCAGCAGGTGATACTTGGTGTTTTTATTTTGTTACGCATTCTTGTGTTATTTTTTTGTTGTTTTGACTCTGTCCTATTCCTAGGTCGGTAGCGTGATAAAAAATCCTGAAATCTCTGCTCTTGTCCCTACTCTTCTAATGGGTCTTACTGATCCAAATGACTACACAAAGCATTCCCTTGACATCCTCCTGCAAGTAAGGATATCCACTTCTTGCTGGCAATTATCATGCATCTATTGCTTATTATATTTTCAACAGAAAAAACTGTATATGTACTTTGATTTGTTGCAGACGACATTCATCAATTCTATTGATGCTCCTTCGCTCGCACTTTTGGTACCAATAGTTCATAGAGGGCTGAGAGAAAGGAGTGCAGAGACTAAAAAGAAAGCTGCCCAGATTGTTGGAAATATGTGTTCTTTGGTTACAGAACCCAAGGACATGATTCCTTACATTCGTTTACTACTTCCTGAAGTTAAAAAGGTACAATTTAACTCTTTGGTGGCTTGCGCATTGCCCATTCTGATGATAAGTTGTAATGCTTCTTGACCCTTTGAAATACAGGTTCTTGTGGATCCAATCCCTGAAGTTCGGTCAGTTGCTGCAAGGGCTCTTGGTTCTCTCATTAGAGGAATGGGAGAAGACAACTTCCCAGATCTTGTTCCTTGGTTGTTGGATACACTCAAGTCTGATGGTAGCAATGTAGAACGATCTGGAGCCGCTCAGGGGCTAAGTGAGGTTAGAGTTTGTGGACTAATGATTATTGTGTTCTTTCTTGTTGGAACCCTATTACCCTCAGTACTTAACTGGTCTTCGAGAATTCAATATTATCACGTCACCTACCTACTTGAACAAACTGATTTTGTTTTCGTACTTTGGGTTAACTCTTCACTCTCATACTTACAAAACAATATTCGGATTAACCTATGGTGGGCATGCAAGGTTACGGGCCTTGACGCCCATGCCAAGATTCACGGGCCTTGATACCCATGCCAGGATTCACGGATTCTGATACTCATACCCAGAAATATACCCAGAAATACACCGAATGGCGGCTAATAACCAAGATTGACGGGCATTGTCACCCATGCCTAGCGACACACCTAATGGTGGTGCTAGTAATGCCTTTCCACAAACTTTAATAACATACTACTCATTTGCTCAAATCATCAAATGTATCCCCATTTCTTTCAAACGCGTGACTGTTTATGGTATCTTTCCATAACGTGTCGTTTCATTTTCATTCTCTGAAATTCTCCGTATCCATCACATGACCTCACCAAGTGTCAACGGAATGTTTTAGGAATCATTATGTACGTCATACACTTCTTATAACCAATGATACGAGTTTATGAATTCGTCAAGCATAAATTCATTATGTTTAAAAAGGTTCTCAAAGTGGGGTGTCAGGTGTCCCTTCTTGTGTTCAATAAAACATAAATTCATTTTGTTTAAAACATATCCATAAAACCTTTCTACTATGTTATCATGTGTCAAGTACACGTGGGTATTATTCGTAAGTGCCATTGAACTAGGCACGACAATCCGAACAAATTTATGAGGCACAAACCAAGGATAGTACAAGGGTACGATCAAACAACTTGACCGGAGGCCAAGGGGAACCCTATAAGCAACCAGATTGACAAAACAGACCAGGAGAAGTAATCTGTCAAAACCGTCCGGATGGTCGGGGTAACCCATCCGGACAGGAAAACCAGAGAGACAGGAACACGGATAGTTTTGCAGATTTTCAATGGGTTTCACCCAAACTCAACAAATAATGTCCAAACTCAGAATTTTATGCTACCAATGACCAAAATACACATAAGGAGAGATAGATTTCAACCAACTAAAGGAATTAAACAACTAAGTTCAAGATCTAACATGGATTCAAATTAAAACCCTAGAAAAAGATGGGTTTTCTCCACAATCAAGAGAGACATGATCAAAATAGGATTTATGCCACAAATAAACCATTTAGACGTAGAAATAGAAGGAGATCTCTACCTCAATGATTCAACCTCTAACAAGCTCCAATCAAGAACCAAATCAAAACCCTAGCTCCAAAGCTTGATCCCAAACAAAAAACAAACTCCCAAGCAATTACAAGCAAGCCCCGAGCTCCAAATGGTGTGAGAATGTACCTAGGAGAGTGGATCTACAATAGGTTTGAGCGAGGGAGGTGAATTTGGGTGTGGGAGTGAGAGATTTTTGGAGAGAGAAGGGGAGGAAGGGGCCGGCCATCAATGGGAGGGGGGGAAGCGATTTCTCTCTCTCTCATGGCTTATATACTATCAATCACACTACACACCTCTCCAATTACTGAAGTGTCACACCTAAAGTCCAAAACCAAACTATTCCTCACATGTACCCACAATCCAACATTTAAATGGATTTACATGGAAATCCCCAATTTAATTTCGGCAAGTATTTCGTGAAATTCCAGGTCTTTACATCACCACTTGATGACACTCTTCTTTTGGAATAGATTCCTGGACATTAATTGAGTGCCATGTAATTATAGCATTGGCGATAAATATGTGTGGTTTGTCATTTTTGCGGCTAGTCTGTAGTTATGAATATTTTGGATGATTAAGAGGCAGCTGTCCTATTTCTCTAGGTTGTGGCTGCGCTAGGGAAGGACTATTTTGAACAGATACTTCCTGATATCATTCGCAACTGTTCTCATCCGAAAGCATCTGTGCGTGATGGTTATTTGACGCTTTTCAAGGTGAGGAAGATGAATCATGAAATGAATATTTGGTGTATGCAATGGCAGTAATTGCTTATGAAATTTCCTTTGTTATTTGTTTCTAAATGAATTTCTTTCTTAGTATTTGCCAAGGTCATTAGGTATCCAATTCCAGAACTATTTGCAGCAGGTGTTGCCTGCTATCCTTGATGGTAAGTATTCTTGTTCTCCTTGTTTTTGGGTTGTGTCTATATAGGTTCAGATATAATCACTGTGCTCGTTTCCTGTTGTAAAACGTGGTTTTGTGTTTCCAAAATAAATAACTTAGAAAGAGTGATCGGATGGAAATAAATTAGGGCCCACACTTTTCTCGGAATTTCCGTGACCTTACACAAACACTGAATCCCTCTGCCAGCTCGGACTTGTTGGGAATCTGGAGGCTCTTAATAATGTTATCGCCACGTCAGACTCCATCAATCCAACGGCAGATACAATTTCCTTTCTGTAGCCAGACTGATCGTGACCGTCGGATTCAATACATAGAGTCAAGCTGTGGGACCAGAGTGTTGTTTAAAGAAATCATTTCTTGCTATTTTATCCGGATAAAATAAACGTGGATGTGAAACATTTTGGGAGTCAAAAAGTGGACCCCACTGTTGACGGGAAAAGTGGCAAAAGTTGACTAATAAATGGGCAAGTTGCAACTCCATCTCGAGAACTTCATCTGGGAAAAGTGCATTTCAGAAAATTTTTGGTTGGAACACGGAAACGAACACAGTGAATGTCATTTGCTTTTTTGAATGGAGATATTATGTCATTTGTACACTCCACCATAATCCTTGCTCCTACTTTGAGATATCGTCTGGTTGTACCATTGTACAGGCCTTGCGGATGAGAATGAGTCTGTACGTGATGCCGCACTCAGTGCTGGGCATGTCTTGGTTGAGCATTATGCAACAACGTACGTGCTTTTTGGCTGTGCATCTAATTGTTCTGTGTTTCCACATGTGATCTATATAATTCTGAAGTTGATAGAGTTGATCTTAGCTCTATGTTTTTGGGAATTACAAATTGACGGAGGGAAATAGTTGTCATGTTGGCAACGTAAGCTTGTAATAAAAGTACTTGAATATGGATGATAGAAGTGGGTTACTTATCATGAAAATGTTGTACGGCATGTCGCCATGTTTAGGAAATCAGTTTGCTTTGTATTAACACTTTTTGCAACCATGTCAGGTCATTGCCACTGCTCCTTCCAGCTGTAGAAGATGGTATTTTCAGTGATAGTTGGCGCATTCGGCAAAGTTCTGTTGAATTGCTGGGTGATCTCTTGTTCAAGGTACATGCTACTCATCCTTTTCAAGGTTATCTTCAAGGAATATCTTTTTCCCCATTATCTGAAATGGCCTATATCTATTAGGTAGCTGGAACTTCTGGAAAAGCACTTCTTGAGGGTGGTAGTGATGATGAAGGTGCAAGTACGGAGGCACAGGGACGTGCTATCATTGAGGTACTTGGAAGAGAGAAGCGTAATGAGGTTCTTGCTGCATTGTATATGGTTCGAACTGATGTGAGCTTAACAGTGCGCCAGGTATTTATAGTGTTAATGAAACGATTTGATTTGCTTTTTAGTATATTCTGTCCCCTTTTAGCTTTTCTTTTTGGATATTTAGACTGAAGTCTCTCCCTCTTTCAGGCTGCCTTACATGTGTGGAAGACCATAGTTGCAAATACTCCAAAGACTTTGAAGGAAATTATGCCGGTTTTAATGAATACTTTGATTACTTCTCTTGCATCTTCTTCCTCTGAAAGGCGCCAGGTCCGTCATTCCTCTTTCAGTGTTTTTGTAGCTATCACGTAGTTTCCAGAATATAAACTGATATATATATATTTTCAGGTTGCTGGGAGATCACTTGGTGAGCTTGTTAGGAAGCTTGGGGAGAGAGTGTTACCTTTGATCATTCCAATTTTATCACAAGGGCTAAATGACCCTAATGCAAGTAGAAGACAAGTGAGTTTTTCCCCTTTAATTTCCAATTTATTGATCTTCTGTTTCCTTTCTGCTCAGGCTCGATAACTATTTCTTGCTGATGTTGCTGACAAATATACTTCTTTGTTTTGACAATTATTGTGGCTAACTCACTCTTGACAAAATTATGCGACTCACTAACTAAACAAAAATATACGACTAGTGGCAACGATAAGCTTTGTCCTCTTTTTCTTACACTCTTGTACTGTCATGCTTGATATGGATCTTATGGTTGTCTAGCTTAATGATATGGTTGCATCAACTCTCTCCTCAGTGGTTTTTGTGGCCAAATGCAACTTTGTCTCTTATGTTAGATAAGAAACATGGTTGGTTTGGGGTCCTAATCATATTCATAGCTTGTGGTTGATGTGTGCTCAACTTATCATACAAAAGAATTAAAGAAAGTACAGTAGATTTTCAAGTTCCTCCTTCTAAATTGTTTCACCAAATACAATATCTTGAGTACATAGAGTATTTTCAAAACGGAAGATATGTCGTGTATTTGTGTTTTATTTTTTATGTACAGAACTGGGATATGCGCCATGTATTGGGGATAGTAAGTATAAGTTGTATAATTAGTTACACAATTTATTATTCATAATCTATTCCATATCCGAATGACATGTTTGGGGATATAAATTTTACGAATTTCTGCCATGCGTACCTTACTTGCATGGTATTTTTTTTTGATGTATTTAGGCTTCGTTCTTCAACAGATTTTTGTTTCATAAAATCTCACATTTTATGACACTCAAATCTCAACACATAAAATGTAAAAGTGATTTTATGAGATTTTCATAAAATCCTCCTAAAATCTATAGGAAAACCACTACATTTTATCAATTGGGAAAACAACTCCATTTTATCACCCCTCCATAAAATGTTCATTTTATGAGATTTTCATAAAATGTACCTAAAGTACATTTTATGAGATTTTCATAAAATGTACCTACATTTTGTAATGTACATTTTATGGGATTTTTATGTACATAACTTTGTAAACTTTTTCCTTTTGGTTATGCAATTGGGGATAACCTTAGGAGGGGTAAAAATCGATTGGGGACATTACAAGTCTTGTTTTGTGGAGTTTTTACTCATGTTCTTATGTTCTTCTATCTCCATGAAAGGTTAGTAAGTGCTTTGAATCTAAGCCGTTGGTGTATCTCATCTAATACTGAGAATTAGTTTTTTTGTGGAGTTTGTACTCATTTTCTCTTGTTGATTCTTTCAAGGAAGGCAAGTTTTAATATTCTATCTTTGTCCCACATCAGTGGCTTAGTCAGTCGTTACACAAGTTTTACGAAAATTTGAATCTATGTGGCTAGGCATGAACGTAAATAAATAACTATCAGCAAAAGTGGTATTGTTTTCCAAGAGTGAAAAGAGGAAAATAGGAGAAGGGATAGAAAGGAAAACAGAAGCGTGTATGCAGTGCACGAAGTTCCAGCATATGCACCCCGGGGAAGAGAAGTTTGTAAAAAGAGTGGTTAGAATGTGTTATGTTGCGAAAGTGTGCCAGTTGATGGTTGTGAGAAATGTTTAGGGCAGGATTTTCCTTCTCTATGATTGAGCTTAAAGGTAGGGAAAACTACCGGTTCAAGAAGTTGTCCAGCTTATTCCTTTTGGCCCTTTTTTTCTTGGTTTTGTTTTCTTGAAACAAAATTTTCTGTTTGGTGGTCCAGGATAGCAACAAGTATGCGGTTTTGTTTCTAATCTTGTTAATCTTTTGTGTTTGTCTGCAAGTCTAATTTCATCTACACTTACAGGGCGTGTGCATTGGTCTGAGCGAAGTGATGGCTAGTGCTGGCAAGAGTCAGCTATTAAGTTTCATGGATGAGCTGATTCCTACCATCCGTACAGCGCTTTGTGATAGGTCTGTTGATTCTCTTCTTTGTATTTGATATTGCCCTTGGTATATCATATTTCTGTTATGGTGACTGAGATCTTATGGTGATATTTATTTAACAGCATGCCGGAGGTTCGTGAGTCAGCAGGCTTAGCATTCAGCACACTTTATAAGGTGCTCTTTCTGATTTTTTTCAAATATCTTACATGTCTATTTTGCCTAGTACAAATGACCTGCAAATGAACCAATTTATAATGATTTAGAGTGCTGGAATGCAAGCAATTGATGAGATTATCCCAACACTTCTGCATGCTTTGGAGGATAATGAAACCTCTGATACGGGTCTCGATGGCCTGAAACAGATCTTAAGGTTAGAATATTCCATGTCTTGCTTTCACCGCTGCACTTTTTAGCTGTTTTTGGCCCTAAAAGACCTTTATCCGTGAATTTTAGTGTCAGGACTACAGCTGTTTTGCCTCATATTTTGCCCAAGCTGGTCCATCTTCCTCTGTCGTACGTATACAGATCTCCTTTCCCCCCTCATTGGTTTGTCTTTGAATTTCATGCTTTCTGCTAAGATGTTTGGTTGTGCTTCAGCGCATTCAATGCACATGCTTTGGGAGCTCTTGCTGAGGTTGCAGGACCTGGTTTGGACTTCCATCTCAGTACTGTTGTTCCGGCTTTACTTTCTGCAATGGTTGATGATAACAAGGTATAAAAAATTATGAGTTTACTTTTCGTTACAAATGGTAATGAATACTTTTAAATATCGAGACAAAGGGGCACTGTTTGATGTTATTACCTTTCTACTTTGAATGGGAGTGCCCTATTGTTCAATGGAGGGTGGAATTGTTTTAGTACTTTTATGTGATATCGTTTTTGATATAATAGTCGTCGCGTTGTTTTGATCCTTTTCCTGTGGCAATGGACATTGCTTGGCTTCTGTTTCGAAATTTAGGAAGTTCAAACATTGGCGAAGAAGGCTGCAGAGACTGTTGTCTTAGTCATTGATGAGGAAGGCATAGAACCATTGATATCAGAACTTCTTAAAGGAGTTGGTGATCATCAGGTATGGTTTTGCCGTGGATTATTTGGCTCTCTCTCTCTCTCTCTTCATGTTTCTTTTTGGTTGCAGGCTTCTATTAGACGAAGTTCTTCATATTTGATTGGATACTTCTTCAAAAACAGCAAGTTATATTTGGTTGATGAAGCGCCAAACATGATATCCACCCTGATCATTTTGCTCAGTGATTCAGATTCAACTACAGTTTCGGTAATTCCCTATGATTAATTTTGTTATTCTTTTGTGTTTCTGTGTTGCAATTAGAGTCTTATCAAAATATTCAACAGGTTGCTTGGGAAGCTTTGTCGAGAGTTGTCACTTCAGTTCCGAAGGATCTTCTTCCTTCATATATAAAGTTAGTTCGTGATGCTGTTTCTACTTCCCGAGATAAAGAGCGTAGGAAAAGGAAGGTAAATGCATAGTTGCACTGCATATGTGTCCGTGCAGTCAGTTTCTTGCTTCTTACATAATATGAGTGTCCTTATGTTTTCCCTTCCATTTTTTTGGGTAAAACGATTTGCAGGGAGGGCCAGTTGTTATACCTGGATTGTGTCTCCCTAAAGCTCTTCAACCATTGCTTCCTATCTTTCTCCAGGTATTTCCGCTTATCACATTTGTATTCTACCTGAAGATGCATTTGGATAATTTTGTGTTTCCTATTGTAATTTCTTGTCTCTTTGTTTAGTTTAAATGCTGAAGCAATGTCTCGTGCTTTGTTGCATATTTGCGGTCTATGGACTTTCTTAAATGTCTTACGTACTTATGTCATTGTCAACACTCAATTCTTGACTCAAGGGATGTGTCTGACATCTATAGTTGGACACTCTCTTATATAGCTATGTACCAAATTCTATTATTAGTGATGAAATGCTCATAAACAATATTACACCCTATAAAAGAGGCACATATAAAAGAAGACATTTTACCATTTTCCTGTTCTTAGATGACATGGGAAGTAAGAAAATCACTATGTGGACATGGTTCTTGACAAGCTTTTGACATGCAAAGAAGGTACAAGAAAACCTCAAGAAAAGATAGAAAGAGGTTTGGGTTTGGATATTTCTGGTGATTTGCTCTGCTTCACCATGTACATGCCATAAAAGTCATGTGTAATCTCTTTTGTTCTTTGCTCTTTTTTCTAGACATTTCTGTGTTAGATAAGTGTCAATAACTTCATGTGCTAGCAGACTCGTGCATCCAACTTCAAATCATTCATTCTGCTACTTGTTTATGGGGATCAGGTGATGCATGATATGGGTAAATATTTTAGTTTTGAGATAAGTTATTGCATTATAGTCGCTGGGTTATGTTTTCTCCTATTTAAAATAAATGCAGCCTTGTCCATTTGACGAAATTGAAATTTTGGCATTTTGACAACAGGGCTTCTGTCCATTTTATTGTTTTCCAACCACCTGTGTCTAAATATTTGGGATTCTGATTTGCTGTTTCATCTCCAGGGTCTTACTAGTGGATCAGCAGAATTGAGGGAGCAGGCAGCTCAAGGCCTTGGGGAGTTAATTGAAGTGACAAGCGAACAAGCACTCAAGGAGTTTGTTATTCCCATTACTGGGTATGTATGACAATTTGTAGTTGATGGGAGTTCTAGTTGTACCTCAAATATTTTTGTGTCAGTTAACAGAACCACCTGTTGTCACTTCCATGGAAGTTGATATTTCAATAAGCTTAGCAATTTGAGGATTCTCTGTCAAGGAGTCAGTAAATTTTTTTGTTTCCAATACTAAACTTTGCAATGCATTCTCTTTATTTGCAGGCCTCTTATCCGGATAATAGGTGATCGTTTCCCTTGGCAGGTGAAGAGTGCTATTTTGTCAACTTTGAGCGTCATTATATGGAAGGGTGGAATGGCCCTCAAACCTTTTCTTCCGCAGCTTCAAACGACATTTATTAAGTGTCTGCAGGACAACACAAGGTAGGTTTGAAGGTGTTCTTTTTAGCATTTTTTCGCTAAACAAAAGGGCCTTCACTGAGTTATAATTACTGTCCGGATGTTAATTTTGATCGTTCTTATTGCTTGTGAACTTGTTAAATTACTTTTGAAGACTATTCGGTGGAACTTTTGTTTGCATGGTTGTCACTTGCGAAGTTGTGGTTGTTGACCAGTATGCATTAGTTGCTTTTTGCTTATACATAATGCAGCCTTCTTGGCCCTTTACCTCCTATGCTAATGACATGCCATGCCATTCCAGGACTGTTCGCTCGGGCGCTGCCCTAGCACTAGGAAAGCTTAGTGCACTGAGTACCAGGGTTGACCCTTTAGTCGGTGATCTTTTAACTAGTTTGCAGGTGATACTTGTATCATTTGTCATTTTATGTTATTTGATTTTATGAGATTTAGATTTTAACAGTTGTAATATTTTTTTATCAGGCATCGGATGGTGGTGTCCGGGATGCTATTTTGACTGCCTTAAAGGGTGTCCTCAAGCATTCTGGGAAGAGTGTGAGCAGTACCTTTAGAACTCGTGTCTACACCGTCCTTCAAGATTTGATATGTAATGATGAAGACCAAATTCGAGCCTCTGCTTCAAGTATGTTGGGCATCATTTCACAGGTTTGTGCAATTTAGACTGAGATTTGGTTTAAGTACAGTTGTTAAATGTGAATTATTCCTTTTTCTTTTATTTTAGAATGTGTTGATGTAGGTTCAGGCATAAGACTCGAACAATGACATTGGGTTGTACAATGTCACCCAAAAATTTAGTACTTCAGTGATGTAAACATTGAGACGCGCTTTCCAAAAGATGATTCAGACAGTCCACAATCATAGATATAGTGATCCAATTTGATCCCATATATTTTTCCCCTTTTTCAAAGTTGCCTTAGGAGAGAAAATAAGACACATGTACGAAGCAATCAAGAGAGTGGAGTTTTATTCAGTAAATGTGAAATAAGAGGGCTATAATGCTGCTAGAAATATGTTCTAAATTACACGATGTAAGACAATATCTCCAAACCAAAGCACCTTAATTCAACTTTCGTGACTTTTACCACATTTTAGATCATGCGCATACTTCATTAGCTGTCTCGTTCCGTTTCCTGGTACATTGGGGTTGCATTTTCATGATCCAAGGACCTCTTGTCAATTTGTATCAGCAACTACTGATTTTAGTATCTTTTTAATATGGCTCCCTTTCTTATCAACCTAACTCCTAATTCATGATATGACAGTACATGGAAGACGGTCAACTCTCTGAGCTGCTTGATGAACTCTCAAATTCAGCCTCTTCTTCTAGCTGGTCTGCCAGGCATGGCTCAGTACTCACAATCTCTTCCATCCTTAGGCATAATCCTGCAATGCTTTGTGCATCTCCAAAGTTCTCAATTGTTGTACACTTTCTTAAAGAGAGTTTGAAAGATGAGAAGGTATTAACATCTTTTTGAAATGACATTTTGTTTTCTTAATATGCTTGGTTTCTGATGAACTTTTCATGTAGTTCCCTGTTCGTGAAGCATCAACGAAAGCAATTGGAAGGCTTCTACTTCATCAAACTCAGAGTGAACCCTCAAACACCACTGCAAATCTGGAAACTCTTATATCCTTGGTAAAAGCAATGCAAGATGACTCCAGTGAAGTCAGAAGAAGGGCATTATCTGCACTAAAAGCAGTTGCCAAAGTACATGCTTGACCATTTCCACCGTTTTAACTATAATGTATTTCTGAAATCCTGTCAAGGAATTTTTGAGGTGGTTTAACATTTGAGTTATATGCCAGGCTAATCCTACAGAAGTTATGAGCCATGTTACATTATATGGGCCTGCACTATCTGAATGTTTGAAAGATGGAAATACTCCTGTGAGACTCGCTGCAGAAAGATGTGCATTGCACTCCTTTCAATTGGCAAGGGGTATATTCTTTTGCTGTATTTCTTTTGTGTCAATATTGATCCATTTATCTTCTATATGTAATCTGAACTTTAATATATATGTATCGGCCATATAAAGTGCAGCTTTATATATGTTCGAAAAAATAGAGTGGATTTCGACATTTTTGTTCCCGGTTTTCCAGGTCCTGACAATGTTCAAGCTGCTCAGAGATTTATATCAGGCTTGGATGCGAGACGATTGTCAAAGTTTACAGAACACAGGTATCTAATCAACCATTTCCTTTGTTTGAATTATGCAGCTTCGCTTTACCTTGCAAATTTGCTACCTATGAATGCTCTGTAACTACCAAAAGAATATCATACACATTGACACGAATATTTACATAGGTGCCCGTGCATATAACCTCACAATTAAATGATGAGGAAGTATCTGAAAAACAAACTTGAAGAGTAAGTTAACCTTGTTGCATCATTGTGGCCCGAACTAAAACTGGTCCGTACACGTGTTTATGGACCGTATTATGTGCCATGCACAACTTATGTGTGTACATTTATCTGTGTAAATGAGGTAGATTCCTAATTTGGTTCAATATACACAGGAATAATGCTAGTGTGGTATACAATTGTGATTTGGTATTTGTTGTAAGTTTAGATCCCCGTACATGGGCTTTCTTCGAAAATCTTATCTATTCAAGATGCTCCTCAATTAAGCTACAAGTCTAAATCTTGTATTTGTTGTAAGTTTAGGTATTTGTTGTGGTTGCTTAAGCCATTTGTGGGATTGTGTTTGCAGTGATGACAGCGAAGACAGTGAAGATGAATTGGCAAGTGGCTGATAAAATGTGGTTCCATGTTCGGTATTAATTTTGGTTTCTTCATCAAGGATGGAAATCTTTGTTCAGTTCAAAAGGATCAAAAAGCTGCAGCTAAAGGTCTCACTGCAGTTTTGTGGAATTTAGAGGAAATTGTGCTGTACAGCTATAGAAGAGGATTACACCCATTTTTCTCACAGGGGTCCTCTTTTCACAGTTAATTGAATAACTATATCTGACATCATGAGTCATAATTGACGGTGAAGGCATAAAGCTGTCCTATTTTTTGTAATTTTTGTCTGGAATTTTTGTTACTTAAAGCGAAACCCATTGATAAACAAAGATCATATTGAGGTTTTTTTTTTTGGCTAATGTAATTAGTTTCTGTATTCGTTTGTTGACAAGAGTGTGGTCGGTATTATCGCAACTCTGTCTTGCCGATTGACTATTACTAGTTTTTCAGTCTGGGTTTGACCTTTTCACTAAGTTTACGGGCACCATTCCCATTACTCTATCTTGCCGATTGACTATTACAGATTAAAACGTTCACATATTCTCTCTTTTTGACCACTTTCATACCTTACGTATCTCTCTGTTTTGTCGCATCTTTTTTTTTTTTTTTTCTTTCTACCATTAGAGCAACTCCAATGTATTGACACTAGGCTAAATGAGATGTCAAATGCAGCAAATATCCACACCCGCTTTTAAAGCCAATTAATTTTGTTCCTTAAAATGTCGCACAGAGTTTGTTGTATATTGGTTAATTATTACTTCCAAAGCTAGTATACAAGTCTGAGCGGCTTCTCCACTCGTTACCAATTAGTTTTGAGTTGGATGCTTTTACATGATATTAGAGCTAGGCTTTCGCAGGATTTTGGACAAGACACTTTTGGTTATGGCCCCGTTGTTTGTGCCATAAGTGCACCATGTTTCATTATGATCCAAATGTTGTGGATCCGTTGTTTACCTCTCCACGTACGGGTTAGGAGTCGCACGTGCGGGCAATGTTAGAGTTTATCCCCGCATTGGTTAATTATAACCTCTAAAGCTAGTATATGAGCCTGAGTAGTCTCCCCACTTGTTACTACGTAATTGACTTTGAGTTGATGCTTTAACAAAACATAAACATCTAGCCTTGTTATAAACATGCAATACTTTTAGGATGATAAATCCATCCCAAGAGAATGTAAATCTGTGTAGAAGCTGGGGCATTGCCCATCCTCATACTTCAGGCATTAGGGTGAATTGTAGAGCTGTGTATAGCCTTTGGTTTTATGTGAGTTGCTTAGGTTTGTAATGGCCTAGGGTATGCCCCTTGGATTTTGTATTCTTTTGTTTGGGCTTTATAAAAATGAGTACTTATCAAAAAAAGAAAAGATGGTGTAGCGTTTAAATTCCAAAAAGGAATTACGATGACTAATGTGAAATTTCAATAACTTTTAAGGACTTGGTTTTGGTTGTCAGGGCATGGTGCTTAAGCATTTGCTCTCTCCTAGGTATCTTATTGGAGAGGGTGCTTAGCCGGCTATGGAGATGGATATGAACGCTTAATTTGAAGAAGATGATGAAATCTCGATGACTTCCTTCCCTTTTTCTCTGTCTAGAGTTGCCTCTCAATAATTTAGAACCCCAAAAATGTACGTAACTGTTTCCTTGTATATCTAGATCAAATTATGTAAAAACGTGTTTTTATCATTTTCTATCTTGACTATCCGGACGGATTTGAGAACCGTCCGGACCAAATTTACAGAACTTCAGGTCTTGCTCCTGCGATGCTTTGCAGGTCCATCTTCGCGTGTCATGCTCTCGTAATATCTCCAAATTGCACTTTTTGACATCCAACACATTCTAAGGCTTTCAATCACATTAAACACGTCGGTTCGTACCAAGTAACACAAAAACGGCCACGCAAAGCATAAGTTCTGAGGATTAAATGTTTGCTTTTCAGCGCCTCTCAGAATCCCCTAGCCCCAATGTAAATAGCCTGGTCTGGAACCCTTACTGTAGGGGGGAAAAAAGTTAAAAAAAAAAAAAAAGCCCAGATCTACCCATATTCAACACAAACACATATACATTCCCCAAAATACGTTTATTACACAAACCACTCATATTTCGAATACAATTATCTCTGTGTAGGGGATGTTAAGAGCCAATTAACTTTGAGATTTTTTACTTTAGTTTGTAGAATATCAATTTTTAGATGGTAAATAAAATCTGTAAAAAGTGTGAAGAATATGTTGTGGAATAGATTTTACCAAAGTTTTTGAGTGGGTGTAAAGATAATCAGAATTCAATAATCTCATCTAATGATAGTAATTTTTTATCCCTATTCTCCAATTTATTTTTGCAAAATGCATTTTTAGCGGACGGGATGTATTTTATAATTCACTTCCAAACACCCATAGCAAAAAAATACGCAATGATTGTTCCAACAATGGGGTTCCCAAATAGTCCCATAGTGCTATGCGGTAGGTGTTGTGCGCCGTATTGCGCGGCAAAATTACGTCATTTTGCTTGATTTTTGTGCACACTTCCAAAGCGTCCAAGGGCTTGTTTGAAGGAAGAAAAAACCATTACAAAGTGCTTAAACCCAAAGTGCCTAACTCCTAAACCTGAAGTGCCTAAATCCAAAGTGCCTAAACCTACTATACCCATCTGTAAGAGCCTAAATCTCCTAAAATTGGACCAAAAAATTAAACCCCACACTTAATTCTGCAAACAGGGCCCTTGGATATACTAAGAAAATGAGCAAAACGACGTAGTTTTGCCGCACAACATGGCGCACAACACCTACCGCACAGCGCCTCCCCTAGATTCATAATCTATATGGGTACATCCAGTGTTATATCAAAATTTTACTTCCACCAGTGAGGACTCATTTAAAGCAGGGGCTAAACCAGAGCTCCCATGGGGGAGCCAGTTCTCAACCAAATTAGTCATTGATTGTTTACTTAATTCGGTTAGTTTTTAAAAATCCATCAATCAAATCAGCCTCTTTCTTAGCCAAATTGTTCTTGTTGATATCAGGGCCGGTTCAAGGGTTTAGAGTACCCTAGACCTAGTCTTAAAAATGTGTCCTAAGAAATACCTCTTTGTCAGGTAACATTATTCTCTAAGCCGATGGAACAGTGGCCCCACTGCTACAGAAAAATAGCTTCACGGGAAAAAAAAAATTTACGAACCAAAAATTTTGAGACAAAAACAAGATAAAATGGATAGATCTTTACAAGCTACAGAGGAAGCTTTTCAAGAAAATTGTAAATCAGAGAAATGACAAAAATATATAAAAAAGTTACCCAAAAACCTAGATCAAGCAGAACACTAGAAATTCCCAAAAAAGAGTATACATCTAAACTAAATAAAAAGAAGAAGAAGGAGAAGGTTTGTTGAAGAGGGTTAGATACAGAGAGGAGAGAGAGGAGTAAAGATCAGAGAAGAACAACGGCAAAAGTTTCAAAATAAATCTTTTATTTTCTTTTTGGATGAGGGTTTAGTTTGGGCTCAATAGTCAATAGAATTGTTTAGGCCCTTTCATAAGTAAGATTGAGCCTTTTTATTTTTTTATTGGGTCCAAAAAAGTCCTACTCAAACCTTTTATCAAAAAATGTAAGAGTGCCTCCAAAATTTGGCCTTTTTGGAGTGCCCTAGGCCCAGCCTCTAGGGCCTGGGCTGGCCCTGGTTGATATGATATTCGGACTTGGTCACCATTCTCTGGAGTAATAGTTAACTTTTAGTTTTTATAAATTTAATATAATACGGTATGACACGATTAGATTCACAATAGATTTGTCTCTTGCGACCTGATATCAAGCGGTTGCCAAGTTTCAAATTCAGATGTCTTGGTCTACACTGATCCTTCCTTGGTTGGGTATTTAAACCGCCTTGAATGAACATCTTCCACACTGGCCTTTCTTTCTTTCTTTCTTAGCTGGTGCATGCGACACTGATTGTTAGATACAAATCCTATGCAATATGGCTATTGTTATTAAAAGCAAGAGAGGGGTTTCATCTCTTCATCTTCTTCTTCTAGTACTTCTTCTCCATTTTCTCTCCTTCACTGCTTCCGGTTTAGATTACACCCATCATACAAGGAAAGTGGGGAGCTTGAGACTTTCAAGGATTCAAAGGCATTTGGACAAGATGATCAACAAGCCTCCTCTCTTAACCACAGAGGTCAGTACATACAACAAAATTCACAAATGAATTAAGTAGGTTATAGTTTTTCTTTTTTTTTTTTATAGGATTTGTGTTTTCTTGTTTGATTTGGTGTTTTTATTGATGGGGGTTATATTCTCTGTAGAGCCCAGATGGAGATATAAATGACTGTGTTCATAAAAGAAAACAACCAGCTTTAGATCAGCCTCTCCTACAAAATCACAGGATCCAGGTACTAAAGTCAACAACTTGATCCAGATGGAGATATTATTGATTGTGTGCCTCTTGTTGGGGTGCAGCCAACCTTCAGCAGTGGTCTATCTCGGGGGTGTGAGGGGCAGCACCCCCACGGGACTGCCAAATGATATTTTTGGACCTCGGGGTGTAATTTCGGCCATAGGCCCCGACCTATTTATTTAGCAGTTTGTTAAATTTTAGGGTTGTCAGTTTTCAGAGAAAAATAGAGAGAGGCGAGAGAAACACAGATCTCAGAGAGATTGCGAGAAGACTTGTACTCTTATTTTCGATTTCATAGTGGACTGGTGTGACTCCCGTGGTTTTTCCTCACGTTGAGATTTTCCACGTATATCTTGTGTCTCATTTTTTTTCCCCGTTTTTCATTACGCACGATTGTTTGTGTTCCAATTTCCTAACACCTCTCTCTCTCTCTCTCTCTCTCTCTATCTCTATCTCTATCTCTCTCTCTCTCTCTCATACACAAATGTATAGCAACGGTAGAAAATTTCGAGAGACTATGAGATAGGTTGAGATTTTGCGAGTAGATGCAATTTTACTGTGACGTACTCTCCAAAGGCTCTCTCAAGACTTTGTTTTCCGTACGTAGTTATGGATATTGTTGGAGTATTATTGTATTCAAGTGATTGAATGAAATTTAAGGAGTCTCGTTCCGTTGGAATTTGACAGAGAGATCCACCAGAAAGGCCTAAATCAAAAATATTGAAGAAAGGGAATGGTGGGATGAGAGCCAGGTCGTTGTATGACCTTGGGAAGAAGAAGTTTGCAACAACAAGAAGACCAGTGATAAAAAATGGTGACGCAGGCAAAATTACTGCACCATGAGGTATGCTTCCTATCTCTTAAACTTTTTCAAGTTTTTCCAAAGATTGTTGATTTTAGCAAATGAGTTCACACCGAATATTATTTTTTGAATTTTTCACACCGAATTAAAGTACACGATGAGTACTTTAATTTGGTGCAAAAAAAAAAAAAAATCGAAAAACGATACACGGAACCCCTTCATTTTTTGATTTGAAATACCATGATTTTAGCACCTGGTGAACTCATTTGCTAAAATCAACATGATTTTAGCAACTGGGTTGATAATTTTTTTTGGAAAAGTACGGTTTTTTTTTACCTTTTTTATTCTTCACGCATAATTAATTCAAAACATTTAAACACAAAACTAACCAAAGTTCGGGGGAAAAAAAAAGGTCAATAAATAATCCCAAAAGATAGCTTGTTGCCTCAATAGTAAATTGGGTTTTGAGTGCTCTGACTTGTCAAATGATTCCATGAGTTGAATTTCGAACATGTTATTTTACATAGGGAACGTACAATGGATTTAAATACTTGCTTATTTATGAACATCTTGTTTTATATTCTTATATTACAAGGGGACTACAATTCATATAATATTATGAACTTATTATATGAATTTTTTTTTTACTATGACACAATATCATACTATTCTGCACTTATAGAATTGTCAACTTTTTTGCGTTTCGATTTAGCTGAAGTTTATTAGTCAAAAAGGATAAAATAAAAATATAAGAGCATATAATATACAGTTTGGCTTGTTTTTCTTGTTTGGCTTGATTTTCTGGTTTTAATTTCAAAATTAAAAAGAAAAATATTTAAGCTTTCCTCGACAATAATATACAAGAACTTCGCAAGGCCCCGGTACAGTCTTACTGTCACCCATTTTCCTTGGAAATTATTTGATAATTAAGGGAGTCCCCAAAGATATCAGTAAATATCTCAATTAAATTTGAAACGATTCTTCTTTCATTGGTGCTCCCTGCAACTAACAGCTCACATGCATTTTATTACTATCGCATCTGGTTTTTCCATATATATATATATATATATATATATATATATATATATGTAGAGTCCGGATCTCATCCGGGATAGCTACGGTCCGGGATTACCCGGACGAGGCATTTCCCGATCAAATTCATGGTGGGAATTAGCTTTGGTCCTAACAAAAGGCACGGTGAGATTCCCAGTAGAACATGGACACATGGTAGCATGATTTGATTTGTTTTTTTTTTTTTTTTTTTAAACTGACGTGGTAGCATGATTTAGCAATTAATTTTACATAGTGGACCCAAGCAGGGTTATGCCATTTTTAAATCGGATAGTCAACTGGGATGGCATATTTTTGTTGTCAGAAAATAAAATGCCAAGTGCCAAATTTATAAATTTTTAGTCAACCATTAATTGTAATTCGTATTTTTCTGCAAAAATGAGGAAGCTAGCTGGCTGACGCGGACATATGTGTATATTTTGTGTTTGTGTTTGCAGGTGACGAAGAACGAAGACTTAGGGAATCAGGCAACTGATTTAACCCAAGCCAAGCTCTTAAAAGTCTTTTTTTTTTTGGTATGTATTTGTGCTTGTGTTTTGTGTCTGTTGTGTTTGAAGCTGAAAGTTGTGCAAGTGAATCATAATTTTCTTGTGTTGTTCAGTATCGTTCCAATTTTATCCACTACAACAAAAAATGTCTACAGTGAGGATTGAGTTTCCTCGCCTATTCGGAACCATTGGCGAGGAATTTTGTTTTCCTCGCAAATTTTTCCTCGCCTATTTTGACCAATTGGCGAGGAAATTTTTCCTCGCTAAAACTCCTAAAACTAAA
The DNA here is from genome assembly GCA_020921065.1 of Vaccinium darrowii. Classification (NCBI taxonomy): domain Eukaryota; kingdom Viridiplantae; phylum Streptophyta; class Magnoliopsida; order Ericales; family Ericaceae; genus Vaccinium; species Vaccinium darrowii. Next base: position 13,704,863 of record CM037159.1, on the reverse strand, counting down.
AAAAAAAAAAAAGGAGATTTCAACTCCCAGCTCCTCCACCTCCGCTGGGAATCGAACCAGCGACATCTGATGTCCCAGAGGGGACATTTCATTATGTTGTTGTATAACTAGGACTTCCAAGAATTTGTTTTTCCATTGCTATGCCGATTCAGTCCCTTCCAAATTGTGATTTTCTATCGCATAAGGAATTCGATAAATTGGTCTATTTGTTCAAACAGGCTAATGATGTGTTTGTCAAATTAGCATAGATTCAGGCAGCAAAATATGATGAAGGACACTATTGTATTGACTTTGAATTATCTTGTACACAATCCTACCATTTAAACAAGAGGGTGGATGTTAATTATGGAAAGTCAATCATAGTTGTAATCAACTTCTAATTACACTCAATCCACAATTTTCTAAGCTATTTTAACATCCTGTCAAACTCCAGGTCGGAACACAAAGACCAACTTGAGTTTAAAAACTAGGGCTCCGTTTGTTTCGGGCGGAAAACATTTTCTTGGAAAACCTTTTCTGGAGAAAACATTTTACTGTGTTTGGCACGGCGGAAAAGGTGAGTCCACGGAAAACTTTTTCCGAAGTCAACGGAAAATGAACCATTTTCATTGATCTATATCTGCAAGAAGCCAGCGAAGTTGTAGCAACTCTTGAGTAGTGTCTGATAGAGCACCATAAACTAGTGAGTAGTGTTAGATTTCGTGGACGGTTCCAACCTAAGACCAATTGGTAATAAGTGGAGTAACCTCTAAATTATATTAATGAGATTTGGAAGGCTTAAGTAAGCAATGTAGGATAAAGTCTAAGGTTATCCCCTGTACAGATATATAGGGGTCAATGTTAGTAGGGTAGAGTGGTTACCGTCTAAAAATACCGTCTTCCAACTGCATTCGAAGTTCTATGTTGTTTCCGCTAAATGTCAAATCAATTGATGTATATAAGAAGAATTAATGACTTGTGGGAAAGTACCAAAAATAATGATGAAAATACCGAAAATATATACTATAGTGAAAACTTACCCATAGTGCTTGCATTCGAAGTGTGGGTGGTTTGTGTAATAAACTTATTTTTGAGGTATGTATATGTTTGCGTGTGTTGAATATTGGGTAGGTCTGGTTCTTTAAACCGCCTTGAATGAACACCTTCATAATACTTGGTTTTGTGTGGAGCCAAGGCCGGGTCAAGGTATTTGGAGGCTTGTCAAGTAGGGCTCTATATATTTTTAAAATAAAATAAAAGTAATGGAATAATTTGTGTATATAACTATTTTAGTCCATGCGAAAAATTCAATTACAAATTTTGGTTCTAGTGGTGTAACGCCCCCAAGATTTGGGCACGTTAAATATTATTACAAACCATAATAAAGTTTAAACCCAAACTTTAACATAAACAACGACGTTCTCAAACACTAAATAAATAATAACTGGGGTGGTTCTAGGTCTCCGTCTATCCCTGCGCCGGGTCGTTCCCCATTCCGGCAGCGCCTCCTGATCCACGGGACTGGGCTCCACAGTATTGTTCCTGTCCATCTAGATAATCTAGCATAATACGTCCGAGTCGCACAGGTAACATCATGGTATTATGCCAGGGTTACACAAAGGCAACACCGTAAGCAACGCTCAGTAGTTCACTACGCTAAACTTCTAAGTAGCAATTCTAGAACAATAAATTCATGAACAACATTTATAGCTTATGAATAGTAAATCATGCATCATGCGTGTCCATGCGAATCAGAGTAAATATGCGCAGAAAGTGGTATTTCGTTTCAGTATCTCAAAGCTGTGCTACGTGTCACTTTCTCAACAGTTATCATTTCGTTTCTCAAAAACACATCTCATTTATCAACAGTTTTCCAAAAAGAATCAGTTTTCTCAATACGGTGCCTTCCCCGGCATTCTTCTTCAAATTTCATTATCTCCCATCGCTCTGAAAGTTATTGGTCCGTTTACGCCTCTTTCAGCTGACGGTACCAACCCTTCCGCTCGAGGTCCCGGTTATCGTGCATCACCGGACTTAACAGCCTGTTTGCACGGTCCGTTCTCCCCGCGACTCACACGACACAGTCCCGGCCGTCTTGCATCACCGAACTTAACAGCCTGTTTGCAAGGTCCGTTCACCGTGTGTTGTGCACGCTTAGCCCATCATCCTAGTTCTCTCCGCGAACTGGAAGTGGCGCTTTCGCTGCACTACCGCAATCAATACCATTCCTCCAAATTCTCTCCGCGAATTTGAGGTGGCAACAAATCATCTCATCACATGTCATCTCATTTCATTTCCCAAAATTCTCATTTCATTTCCCAAAAATCTCATTTCATTTAAAAGCTCATTTCTAATTCCTCATCAACGGTTACTCAATTTCGCGTCCGGTGACGTAACGTATCGCGTACGTGCTCGGTGTCACATGCTTAGAATCATGCTCATGCAATATTCCATAATTTCTCTAAATTCTCATTCTTTCAAAAACACATTACTCACATAAAATCATGCATCCAAAAATTCACCAACTCTCTAAATATTTTGTTCCCTCTAGAAACTTTTCCCACATAAAATCATACACTTTTAATACACCAATTTCCCTCAAAACCATATTCTTTCTAGCAATTTCTCCACATAAAATCATACACTTTAAACTCTCCAAAAATAATATTTCCATTTCTCTCAAATTAATCCTCATCAAAAATCTCCAAACTATTTTATTTCTCCTCCAAAGAAATAAAATAAATCAATTTGCTCTTTCCAAAAATAGTTTGAACCAAACTCTTTTCTAGAAATCCCTTGCCAAAAATTCACCACAACAATTTGTGGACTTTCTAAAATATTTAAAACTCTCACAAAATATACTTTCTATTTTTCTAGAAACTTTCTTTCTAAAAATCTCAAATAAACATCTTTTTCATATCTAGTAAAAATCAAAATTTTCTTTCTAGAAAATAAACTTACCAAATAAACTCACAATATATTTTGTAAAAATCTTTCTAGAAATCAACATGAAAAACTCTCTTTTCATATTTATAAAAAATCAACTCCATATTTTCTTATCAAAAATAATCAATAGGAATTTCTTTCTAACAAATTTCTCATAAAAGAAATTATTTCATTTATTTAAGAAATAATACTCCAAATAACAACCAATGAGCTAATCAACCATGATTAACTAATCCTTTCAAGAAATAATAACAATATCATACAAGAATCTTGTCTAGTGAAACACATCTTCTAATTAACTTCTAATCACTTCTAATCACTTCTAATCACCTTCTAATTACTTCTAATCACCTTCTAATTACCTTCTAATTACTTCTAATCTTACTAATCCACTTCTAATTTCATGAAGAACTACTCTAATTAGAACTTCATAAACATGCTTGTTTTTCTTTTCAACATGAAATCCTCTTTCTAAATTACTAAGAAACATGATTAGCAACTTAACACATGCATAAATTAAATTAATCAAACTCTAAAATCATACTTAGAAACTTAATTAGAACAACATAATTAAACTAGAAATAACTAATTAGAAGAGTAGTTTAGTAAACTACCTTAGTTTCCGGGTGTAAACCGGAAGCCGAAAAGCTATCCTTTGGTGTAGAAAACCCTTAAACTAACTAGATTACCCACTAATTAGCCTAGTAAGTGGCTAATTAGAACTAAACTATGTTGGTTAAAAGGTGGTAGAATAGTTGGTTTGTTGGGAATTTGGGAGACAACCAAAGAAAGAAAGGTGAAAAGTGGACCAAAGAGTAAAAGGGTGTCTTATTTATAGCATGATGGACCTCTTCTCTTCCTCTCTTAAAATTTCGGCACACACACACTAGGTTTGGCCGATGCATGCATGTATAGGAGTAGTAAATGTGGAGTTAAAATGGCACATGGCCAAGTACAAAGGTGGCAAGTCTAGGTCTAGGTAGGAATCTAGGTAGGAATCTAGGTGTCTAGGTCTAGATTCTTGGCTAGAATGAACTAAATGGGGTGAATACAATGTAGCTAGTGTAGTGACAATAGTGGGGGAATAATACGCATGTGAAACCATCTAACGTGCATGTGAAACCATTAAATGGCTAAGGGTAGCCCTAACTAGCTATAACTAGGGGGGAATATTCTTCCTTAATTTAGGAAAGTTTGTCCCTAGCTTACTTGGAAGCCAAGGTCTAGTTTGGTTAGGTTAGGATGTGTAGTTTGTGCTCTAATGCAAGTATTGTGTGGGTATGTCTAGGGTACTCTAAAAATAGCAAGGCTTATTCTAACTAGTGTTGTGTACAAAACCTTAAGTTTAGTTGGCCACCTCAACCATCCATTGCTTGCACAATTGTACAAAGCAATAACTCATGCATGTGACTTGTACTAGTATGCATGCACCAAGCACACACTCACACTATACTCTCTCTCTCTCTCTCTCTACCGAACTCTCTCTCTCTCTCTCGGCAAACTCTCTCTCTCTCTCTCCCCGTGGCTCTCTCTCTCTCTCTCTCTCTCTCTCGGTCAAAACTACAAGTTCCAAGGTGATGGGACGATACCATGACGTACTATGGTGAGTGAATGGAATAAAGGTAGTAGGTTTCGGACATTAGCCAAGGTCTCCGGGTGTTACGGTAGTGTAACGGGTGTGTTACTCGGGCTCGTACGCGCATACACATGGCTAAAATTCCATTTATTCGAATTAAAAGAATAAAATAATATTTTAATAGGAAAATATTCCGATAAACCGAAAATTAAAATAATTAATCAAGTTATTTAACGAAATTTTTATTTACGAAAATTAGGGTCGTTACAAGTGGCATAGATGTCTCTTGGGTTGTATTTGACATTGGTTCAATGCATGATAGCTCTAAATTTCAACAATGGAGTTAGTTTTTGACAAATAAATACTTAAAACACTTAAAAAGAAAGAATTATGAAAGGATTCGACCTCAGGCACAAAGTGTGGGTCATTTTACCATTTGATCAAGAAGAGAATCTCTATTTCGGATTGGAAGACCAATATTTATAATTATTTGTAATAGGGGACCCTTTCCCCCAAAAATCTGTGGCCCCAAGGTCGGCCCTCCTTTTGAGCATGTCCTTAGGGCCGACCTCGTGTGAAGCTTTTACTACTGTGGTTTTCTCCGCTTCAAAAGAAGGAAAAAAAAAAAAAAAACCTTCGATCGGGAGGCTGTGAGGTAGGCTGAGATTAGCGAATAACACAAGGAAGAGGATATTATGCACTCTCCAAAACTCTCTGATTAAAGCATTTTTTTTTTCCTTTCGAACTAATTTCCTTTTTTCTTTCAATTGTCCGAAGGGGGAGAGGTGCCCAAAAGGAACGGTTCCAATACGGCGGAGCACAGTGGAAGATGTGGTGAGAGCCAGGTCTTTGTATGACTTTGGGAATAAGCAATTTGTAACAACAAGAAGACCAGTAATAAGAAATGGACATGGTTAATTCACCAGATGTACCATGGGGTATATATACTTTCTTACCTATTTTCTTTTTACAATTCTTCTGTCACTGTTTAGTTGAGTCCATGTGATTGGTTACCTTACTACGGGAAATAACTTTACACGCTACACACTTTTTTTTTTTATAACCATATCACTTTCAGTTCTCGAGCATTTCGACCAATTTCGAGATCCTGAAGTTAACGACTGGGTAAACCTTGTCCCAAGGTTTGAAACTTCTAAGCTTTTGGGTCGCTTTCTCCTCTTACCCACCTTGGTAAACTTGGACATGGTTGGACAAGTACTAAGTTTGGCTTCTTGTAGCTCCTTATATTGGGCTAAGCATAATTTTTAACATCGCCCAGACATGGCGGGACATTAGTTTCGGTCCGGAAAAAGGTGCGGTGAGGTCCCTCACAGATAGTGAGTAGTGTGACGGAACAAAATTTTTTAGCAGAGAGATGGCGAAGTACCATATTTGCACTTCCAATCACGTAAAAAAGAATACAGAAGTTATTCAGTGGTAGTGCATTTACGTACCCCACAACACTCAGAGTATTTCTTCGGTGATGTATAATTTTTTAGCAATTATAATTTGAGAAAGTGGACTCACATGGGGTTATGCCATTTTTCAATCGGACATTCAATTGGAATGGCAAGTTTTTAAAATTTTTCAGAAATAATTTATAGTAATTTTTAGTCAACCATTAATTGCAATTCGTATTTTCCTTAAAAATGAGGAAGCTAGCTAACGTGGACATGTGTGTTGCGTTCGCAGGTCAGGAAGAACGAAGACTCCAGGAATCAGGCCATGGATTTAAGCTAAGCCAAGGAGAAGTTATTCAATATCCCTGAAGCAAGGTTGAGCACGAATTTGAATCACACGTACAAGTGTAGTTCACTCCTTAGTGTGTAGACTCCACACATTTGTGTGACTCAGATTTGTGCTCAACCGTTACCCTAGGAGCAAAGAAAAACTCCTCCGAGCAAAGCTATTAAAAATTCATTTTCTGTGTATTTGTGCTTGTGTTTTGTGTCTAGGCTGAATGTTGTGAAAGTGAATCGTCATTTTGTTGCGCTATTTTTTTTTCTTTCTATAACTCAGTATTGAAACCAGTTTACGCGTACCTTGATTAAGAATCCCACATCCCATCGCTTTTGTTCTGTTGTTGTATAAGATTTCGAAAGTAATTTCTATTTCCATTGCTTTGTCGTTTCAGTCCCGAATTGTGATCTTTGTACGCTTCTATTGGTACAGATGGGGCATCTGTACATTGCATACAGACAGCCTCCGGAATTCACTTACAAGTGAAGTTCACTCCTAAGTGTGTAGGCTCCACACATTTGTGTGATTCAGATTTGTGTTCAACCTTGCCCTAGGAGCATTGAAAAACTCCACCAAGCGAAGTTACGGAGTATTAAAAAGTCATTTTCTGAGTATTTGTGCTTGTGTTTTGTGTCTAGGCTGAATGTTGTGTAAGTGAATCGTCATTTTATTGTGTTACTTTTTTTCTTCTTCTTATAATTCAGTATTCAGGCCAACTTATGCGTACCTCGACTATGAACATCATATCCCATCTCTTTTGTTTTGTTGTTTTATAAGACTTCAGAAAGTAATTTCTATATCCATTGCTTTGTCGTTTCTGTCCCTTCCAAATTGTGATTTTTGTATGGCACTAGAAATTTGATAAGACAAATTCTAAAGTCAGCCCATTGGGCTAACATTAAAGTTTAAAAAATGTATAGAAAAGTATGAAAATATATTAAAATATGTGAAAAGTGTGTAGAAATATATGTGCTTTTTTTGTTTATGTGTGCTTATTGTCAACCCAAACCCATTTGATAAATTGGTCTATTTGTTCCAATAGGCTAAGGGAGTGTTTCGGTAAAGGTGTTTTTACGATTTTTCATGTGATGTATTATGAGAAAATAACATATCTTGGTTTCTGGAAAGATGGTAAGGATGCCTTTTGTCAAACAAACATAGATTCAGACTGCAAAATATACAGGGAAGGTAAATATAGTATTAAACTGATCAACTATCTTGTACACAACCGTACTGTTTATGCAAGAGGGTGGAAAGTAAAATCATAATTGTAATCAACTCCTAATCACAATCAATTCGGAATCTTGTTCAATTCTCTACATTATTCTAACACTAACAAGGAGAATTAGTGACCAAACAAGACCATAAAGACGAAAAATCTGTGTGCAGATTTGTTGTTTTGAGCCCCCTCCAGGTCCCACACGGATGATCGGATCTGCTCGTGTTTTTTGAAATAAAATTAACTGGTCAAAATTAGCTAAACTTGATATCAGAAAATACTCAATCGGTTCATCCACTTATTAATTATGAATAAAAAACAAGATGAACCGATGAAGCATTTCTCGATATCCGATTTAGTTGATTTTTTACTGGGTACAAGAAAACAGAGTATTTTGAAAAACATAAACGGCTACGATCATCTGTGTGGGACCAGGAGGGGGCCCAAAACAGCAAATCTGTGCTAAATTGTACGTCCTAAATTAAACATTGTATTCATACAAATCAGTCGGTCAGGGAAGAGTCTTGCTTGCAGAGCCGGCTCATGGGATAAACCGTGGAAGCGGCAGCTTCCGGGTCACTGTTTTTAAGCCCAATCAAGGGCCACCAAATATTGGTGGTGTCCATGTATGTTAGGTTCGGAATTAATAAATCCACTCTCGATTGTAGGCCAACCGAGGTGTAAGGCCCTACTTCATTAAACAAGTTCGAACTACATGCACATTTATAGAGGTTAAAGAATCTCAAATTTCTTTTATAGCCGATGTGGGATAGAAATAAATAAAAAGCAAACAAATCACCTTCACTCATTTGGCAAAAGAAAAAAAAGAAAAAAAATCTTCTCTGAAACAAATGCAGTTTAGAATTTTTGCTTGGAGATTATATTTGACAAAACTTTATCGACTTGCAAAATTGCAGTTTTTGAAGAGAGATGCATATTTTTAGTTTGAACTTTGGGAATAATAACAAGCATTTCATAGCTATTACTACATATTATTTATTTATTCGTTTAGATTATTTGCTATTTTGATTTTGTCAATGAAAACAATGCATAAGGACTCATCTTTGGAGTTTGCTTCCGATCCTCGAAAGTCTTGAGCCGGCTCTGCTCGGTTGTTTACACTTTTTCTCTCTGTAGAATATTGCAGGTTCTCAGTGAAAGACCCCGGCCATCGACGACGTTAATGGCAACTTTCGCCCACCGTTTCCTCCATCGGAACTACCACTGTCAAACCTGATCGACTATTCCTATTCAACTTTTTTCAACCTCATGCTACAGTTCGAGTCATTTACAAACGGAGCTCCTTCGCCATTTTCCTCGCTGTCAAATGGTCTTTCTATCACAATTTCAAGTCTTGCATATATATTTTTTCACTGCTTAAGTGCTGTAATGCAGATAGAATGGGAGAGTGCATGCCATTTCGGAGACAAATTTTTGTAGCGCAACCTGGGTCAAGAAGGTTACAAGCTATCGTTTTGCAAGATTAACAAGGTCGAGTGCAAGGATATCCAGCAAGTTCATTGCCTTGGTAGGAGGGCGCTAATAGAGCTAGTGTTGAATTTTCATTAAAATCCATCGTATTGCTTAACGCGAAACCCAAACATACATATGGTTGTTTATTCACACAGATATTCATAATGCCAATAACATATAACGGGAAACCAATTACTGCATCATTTGAGTTGCAACCTAAGCCTTCTAGACACTCCAAGGTTTTAAATAGCGGTAGCGGACTACATCGCGGTAGCAGTAGCAGCAGCATCGATTGATACATAGCGGGAATCGGGTGTGAACTTTTTGGAATTTTTTTTTGGCAACAGAACACCTATAGCAACGCAGTGGCTGTAGCGCCAAAGCACCTATAGCCAGAGCGCTGTTGCGGTCAAGAAGCCGCCGTAGCAGACAAGAAGTAGGCAAAAAATTGGTTGAAAAGCAATACGTATCAAGAATCAACTGATACGGGTGTGAATTTAATTGGGTAGGAGCTGTATACATACATACATACATACATGTTTTGAACAGCGAAAACATTTTTTAATCAAATGTAAGAGTACAAGAGATTAAAAGGATGAGAGAGAAGGTATTACACAAAAGCATCCCAACGAGGTTTGCACCCTACCACTATCCACAATCATATGTAACTCAAGCCCAAAGGAAGCAAGGTTGGCAAGAAGTCAACCAAGCTCCGCGAAAGAGAAAACAACAGAGTCCATGGAAACAATCAGATTAACAGTAAAATACAAATAAGGAAATCTAGTCCTCAAGCCATAATTGAGCACCCAGATAAAAGTGAAGCATTCGCTTTGTAGCAGCAGCAGCAAACCAGCATAATCCAAAGCATGTGAAGCTTAAGAAGCATTCCAGAAAGCCAAGCATTTGTAGCAGCAGATGGTGCACTGTAAAGAACCAGCATTGGTAGCAGTAGCTAGTGCACTACATTAGAAGATGCAGCAATCCAAGAAATAGTAGAATTAATCCCAAAAGGCCTTGCAGAACTAGACTCAAGACACAAAGGCATAGAAATTGTAGTCCAAGAAAGTGTCCTTGCAGAACTAAACTCAAGACACAAACACGAGACACACTGAAAAAATGAACAAATATAGACAAGACACAAGACCCAAACAAAGACACAATGGGACACCAGAAACCAAACCCAGTAAGGAGACAAAGCAAGACTGTCAAGAACAACACACCAAAAGACATCACCATTGACATACCAAAAGGACCAGAGACACCAGACATCACCATCACCCACAGACAAAAACCGGACCCATAACATGAGACACAACCGGACTCAAAACCTGCTCATACAACCCAAGAGACAAAAGTAGGCTCGTACAACCCAAGAGGCAAAACCTGACTCGAACACCACCAAGCCAAAGACCCCAAAAGCAAAATCCTGACTCATACAACCCAAGATACAGCTACAAACCCAAACCAAGACATAAACCCAAAACAGGTGTAGCAGGTTTGGAAGGCCAAAAAATCGCTACCGAGCTGCCGATACGCTACGTAGCGGCCGATATTTAAAACTACGAGTCACATGAACATCCACATCTAAATGCAGCTCACCAGAACCAGAAGCAACTGTCTCATTATTGGATGAAACAACAATAGTTGGAGTGTTCTTTTGCTTCATAAAAGCACGCCACTCATCAATATACGCAGCTAGATCACCACTTAAGCTCGGAAGTGGATGGCTCCGAAGAATTTCCATAATCTCTTCAGTTTCACCTAGAAGAGAAGCCGCATGCCTGACACTCTTCTCCCTTTCCTCTATGGGACTTCCATAACATTTTCGAGCAATAACAAGTGGTAAATTGGTAAGGCAAGCACCCACAATATCTGCAATCATGATAGACAGTTGCTCGAACAAGTTCTCATCCGTGTGGGCATCTGTATTGCTTTCGTAGTCCTTCAATATAGTTTGGCTAATTCTACGCATTGAATTAGCCACTAAAACTTTGGAACTTCCCGTAATGCTTCTTTGAAACTCAATGGCGCTCTTTTCAGCTATATCAACTAGAGTTTGAAGAATTTCTTGTAAGAGCAAGTTTCAAATCCTCGTTCAACCACTTTCCATAAAGTTCAATTCTTCCCCATGTGACATCTACAGCATGTTTTATGTCGAGCAAATCATCTCCTTTGGAACTAAGGCTTTTCTCTACAATATCGATGTACGAAAGGCCTTCACTCACGCTACTTTTCAACTGTTCCACCCTATGACATGCAATGTTGGGAAGTGCAGTGGCAATACTAGTTAAGGTCACCACAGGCAGAGCCCAGCAATGCGGAACTTGGCTACTGTCAAAATCTACTACCCCCTTGAAGTTGTTGCTAGATTTTCGTAATAGCTCTGTTAGATTTTTTGGCTTCCGATGTGTAGCCATCTGAATCACTTGATTCACTTCATCACAGATGTTCTTCAAAATTCTTGTGGGTAGCTTCACTTCACCTTCAAGTTGCAGAACATAATCACTAAGATCCAATTCTGCATCTAAAGTTTCTCGTTCTGAACGTGTGTGATTAGTAGGTGACCTACCTGACTCAGATGTGGGGTTCTCGTTCGCCACTTTCGTTTTTGATCTGCGATTCTCATTCAACCTCTTGTAGTAGTTGTAACATGCAGAGAATGGCAGTATTAAAATGATAATGGAGATGAATTGAGCTACTTTGCTGACTACCACAATTCCAAACTGGACTCCTATACATAAATTCATAACGAGATTTTTCACGTTCTGAATAAGTTTTTTGCATTTCATGCCCCGATTACCTAAGGCTAAGGGTCTCTCTTTCCACTCGACAAACCTTTGGATCCAGTAGTTTTCTACTAATATCAACGTATTTAGGTGCCAGTTGCTAAGTACATTTCTGCGGTTGAGGTTGATGGCAGTAAACCACCTAAATATTGGGGCAACAGAACCCACCAGCACCCCAATAAATTGAATCCATAGAATCATTGCCGCGGACCACATATAAGCCGAACTACTGAGTGGTGCGCTGTCCGACGGCACCAAGTCTATTCGAACCATTGATTCAATTAATGTGCCTACAGTGAGAAGACAGATTATCCCTGAAGTCGCAGAGGTCACAGAACGGGCCATCACAAACTGGGGGCTACTGGTTACTGCCATTACCCAATATATTTTCACCACTTCTTTCAGTTTCTGATTTGTAAGCTTTGCAGTTTCCTCTAATGTTCCCCCATTAGAAACTATTTTGTGCAGTTCACCATACTTCAACTCTAAATGTTTCTTAGTGGTGGGAACCGTCAAAGCCGAGAAACTCAATGTTACAAACAAAAAAAGCATGGAAAGAAGGACAAATCCCTCTTCAGCAATTACGGAGGTATCGATTCCCGAAGTTGGTATTTGGATAATTCCATCTACGAAAATGGTGATCACAAGAATACCCAGGGCCGCAATGTTAATGAGAATTGCATTACTATCCATGGATGCAAAAGAAGTTAGAAAGTTACCCATCACAATAGTCACAAAAATGGTGCTGCTAAGCTTTGACATCCTGTCTGTTCGGCCCAACATAGCTGTGGTAAGATCCACAGTGAGCTTGGTTGCCACGGCGAGTAGAGTGAGGGAAGCAGCATTCACTGTGAAAAACTTGCATGGAAACCAAAGCACTTTCCAGCGGAATCCGTGAACGACGTCTCCGGCCATGGCGACGGAACAGATTAGAGATGCTACTGCAATGTACAAGCCGACCCATGGCAAAGGATAAAGATAAGGACCATTAAGATAGTCATCATAATAGTCCATTTTGCCTCCACCCTTTGTTTGTATGTTTCTATGCTAGCTTGTTCTTTAAAGGTGCAAGATTTTAGCTCTCCCTTTGCTCTCTCTTTTGTAGTTAGTTTATTTGCATTTGCACGTACAGTGTGAAGGACACAGATTTTATTCCTTTTCTTGGAAATATCGCACTTGCAAAAAGATCCATTGACTTGTGAATACGAACACAATAAGATCCTTTTTTTTTTTTACTATTATTTCAAAAGTTGATGGTGAGTTCAGGGGCGGCCCCATGTAGGGGTATCCAGGTCCACCCTCATTCGGGAATGAATATCTTTCCGTGTTGAAGACTGGGGAAAAAGTCACGGGTAACCCTTCGCTGTCTATCATTCCTTCTTCGATCCTAGCCTACTCATTAACTATTCAGCATTTGAGTCCCACTCTTCATAAGAAAGATCCATTTAGATATGATACATACCCCCTAACTAAACCCTAAACGAAGAGGGACTTTTTCTTGCCTGACCCCCTGAGCCAGAAATTCTGAAATAAAATATAATGCACTAAAGAGTCCTAGAGGGGGGGTGAATAGGACGACAATTTAAAAATTAAGTTTAATTAAAAGAATCACAATCATTTATGCTCCATTCAAATTGCCACAATTTAATAAGCAGGATATAAAACAATTAAAGTAAAGAGACAAGACAAAAGATATACGTGGAAACTACTTAGGGCCTAAACACCCTAAGCATAAAACCACGGCCTAGTCCTACTTATGCATTCCATAAATCAAAAGGTTTACAAGAATTAACAAGACTAGGAATTACCCAACAAGCCCCTTGTGACACCTAGCTCCAATCCTTGATAGTACCCCGTACCCCTCTTTGATTCCATGGACTCCACAAGCACACCCGTCTTGATCTCCGAGTCAACTCGGCACCGGTCCAACCGGCTCACGTAGAAACAAGGCAATATCCATCATATGAATGAAATGCTAAGGAATGAAGATTTTTGTGAAAAACAATCAATCTAGATGTAATCCATAGAGTATTAGAAGATTAATCTAGATTGACAAAATGAATGATCAAACCCAAGGTTTAAATCATATCATACATCAAGAACTCATGAAAGATAAAAAGACTTGATTTTTAATGAAGGTTCTTGATGAAGAAAATCAATCTAGAGCAAATACAAGGAGAACAAAAATATTGCACTAGATTGACAAGAAAAATGATCAAACGCAAAGTTTAAATCATACTTAAAGCATCTAAACACATGAACCTAAGAAAAGATTGTTTCTTGATGATGCAATGAAGATTTTGAAAAGAATCAAACTAGAGCATATACATAGATATTAGAATATAGCACTAGAATGAATAAAAGATGATCAAATCAAAATAGAAATCACCTCAAAAGCATAGAACCCCATGAGCAAATGAAGGAGATGTGTTTCTCTCTTTAAGGTGGGCTAATGCTCTCAAAATCTGACCTAGAAGTGTGAAAAATTAGTTTATATAGTGCCAAGGTCGGAGCCCTAAAGAGGACCAATGAGAAAACGCCACATACTCAAGAAAATAGGCGTTGCGCTAGTAAGCGCCGGCCAAATAGCTAACGAGCGCTGCGGAATAAAAGGGTGACATCATGCATGACCTCAAAACGCATGGCGCCAGTAAGCACTACGGGCGCTACGACGAGCGCTCATCAAGCGCTGATCTCTGAAACTATTTTGAATGAAGCAAATTGAAGCACTAGATTAGCGCCAGTAGTGCTGAACGAGCGCTGCGCTCAGAATCTCTTGTAAATAGGTACATGCCTTAGAAAAATACTTGATGCTCACATTATAAGGCTAAAATGTAAAATCATGCAAGATAAAAAGATTAAATCTCTAATCTAAATGAAGAACATGATAATACAACTTTATACCTTTCATAAGCCAATCTGAGCCAAGGTGCGTGTAACTCCATTTCTCCAATCGTTCAACCACCGGGTGGAGCATCTAGACTCAATCAACTAAGCTACCTCCCAAACCCAAATGAAAAAAGATAGAAGTACATACACCAATGGTTTGTCGAAATCCGGAAAATGCCAATAACACTAACAATCTCCCCCTTTGGCATTTCCGAGACAAAACCATTATATCAACAATAACAATACAGGGAAACAAAACTAACTAGCTAGCTAGAGAACCTTCAAAACTCCAACCAATTAGATACCGAAGTTTCCATGAAAAATGTCGAAATCCTGCACAGATAAAACCCAACCAAACACAAGCAAAGATATGCAATATATGAAAGCAATAACTTGTTAGCACAACGGAAATATGGATGACAAGCTAACTTATATGCATCTCAAGATATCCAAGCATATGAGTTCTACCAAAGTGCGAGCAAGCTCTCCCCACTAATGAACATCGCCCTACAAACTAATCTCTCCCCCTTTTTGTCACAGGAAGACAAAGAGCATGCGAAAACAGAGAAAAGCCAAAAACTAAGGGCACAAATCAACATGAGTAAGAACTAGTGTAGGAACACAAACGATAAGAATGAGATATCACATAAAAGCAATAGGATGAATCCAAGCCTCAAAAGAAGACCAAATCAAGAAAACAACCCATGCGCAATACTCCCATTTTCTAAGAGCCAAAAACTCAAATGAAGACAACTAATGCAAAAAGCTCCCCCAACTCTACTCAAACCCCATAACACAAAG
This sequence comes from Vaccinium darrowii, assembly GCA_020921065.1. Classification (NCBI taxonomy): domain Eukaryota; kingdom Viridiplantae; phylum Streptophyta; class Magnoliopsida; order Ericales; family Ericaceae; genus Vaccinium; species Vaccinium darrowii. The sequence goes on along the minus strand of CM037159.1, from coordinate 13,689,454 downwards.
CTCCACAATACGACTCCCCCTTACTCAATGCAAATTAAAATGAATGCACACACTTAAATGCACAACGACAAGTATGCACTAAACAAGCATGCAAAATAACAATATTTGTCAAAAGACATGTCCAAGCACACATTATAGTGAATTTTTGCATATATCGAGGAATCTCATGATAAGGCACAAATCATGAAGTATGTGAGCACACACGAAATAAATACTTGAACACATAACAAGAAGACACTTTTAATGCGTAAGATATAAAAGGCATGAAAACTATAAAAATGCACCACAAAAATTTTATGCTCTTTAATGTCAAAGAAAGAAAAGAGACTTCTACAAGAGACTCATCCTCTCAAAAACCATGCTCCCCCTTACCAAATGCATTACTAGCATGGACAATCAAGCATGCATTGAAATGAGATGCATTTATGCACTCACACAAGAACAAATGCACGCTACCACACAACTTAAGACATGAACAAGAACTCCCCCTTACTATATGCATATCATGAAAGAACAATCAAGCATGCAAACAAAAATAAAACATTGAAACCCAACTCTCAAAATAGCAAGCTAAAGCATAAGAGAGATAGTATGTGAGTAATGGTCATTGAAACTAGGAGAACCACAAAAGGTAACCATAGAGCAATGCAAAAGCATGTTTATATCACTAAGCAATATATGAATCAAGTGAATATCATGCTCTAAGACACCAAGGTGTAAAATGTGAACTCCGTGAGTTTGATTCAAGACCCTTTTTAACGCCAAGAGAGACCTTAACCCTTTCCCAAAGAGAATTCACACAAGATCGATGAATGAAGTCAAACCATGAGTCGTTTGGACCTAAAGACTTAACGCACAAACCCCATTACCGATTCTTATGAACTCCAAGAATAACGCACAAACCTAGGATGGTGCAATGAATAGGTAGCCATTCGCCCATTGTGCGAGATCACAAAAGGGGGTGCACTAGAGCAACTATCCCCAAGACTAGGAATGATATATTTTTCTTTTTCTTTTTCTTGCATTTCCTTTTTTTTTTAATATTTCATTCTCATTTTTTTTTAAAAAAAAAACAAAGGACAAGGATCTCATACTTTTATGCAACAAGGGAAGCTTTCACACTAATCCCTAAGCGGTTAGCTTGAAAAGAATCAATGGGGGAAAGCATCTAAAGGTAATCCTCAAACATTTGGTCAATCAAAAATCCAACCAAGTAAAATTCAACCAAGAATGAATCAAGGAACCCTTAGACACCAAAAGAGCCAAGTCCCAAAGGAGTGTGTACGAGTAGAGAAAAACATGATATTCAAATGATTCAAGCAATCACTTCATGATGTAGACAAGAATGCATAGCTTCATGATCACATAAAATGCCTCCCATGCCCAATGCTCATCAATTCTACAACATTCAAACTTATCCTTAAGCATGATATCAAGAGATGGTAAATTCAAAACATGCAAGCACACGAACAAGCACACACATCCATATGCACGATATGAGAGGATAGTCCAATGTAAACAAACAAGCATCCGGAAAGGCTAGCATGCACACACTCAAAAGCAATGACATGCCAAAAAAAATGAGTCTAAACACATACCACTAAGGAAATAAAGACAAAATGAAAAAGAAGCACAAGCAAGAAAACATGCTCACTCTAGACTCGATAATGAAATGTAGCATAGAAGAGTGACATGCAATGCAAGACTACTTAATCAATAGAAGTCAACCCAATAGATCTTCTAAGGTACTCGAACCTAATGAAATCTAAGGGATTAGCACAGATATCGGCTATTACGTCCTTTAATGGCTCTAAAATGGATGAGTAACAAACAAGGTTAACTTCATTTCTATGCCTCATTCTAGTTTTTATCCCATCATTGAGATCGCCTATGACTTGACTAATGGGATGGTGAAGCTTAACCCTAGCGGAAGATTCTTTTGAAATCAATGGGACATGGTCATGTTGACCAACTCCCTCATCTTCTATGGGTTCATTAACCTCCTCCTCATCCTGATTTTCAACTCCACCCAAAATGCCATCACCTCCTTCATTACAAGTTCCTCCTTCTTTCTCAACACTAGGGGTGATCTCCTCAAAAACATCCCACCATATAAGACCTGTGTCATCACTATATCTAGGAGAAGAGTCTTTTCAAGCCAAATCATCGATTCTTACACTGGCCGACACAACAAGGGTAGAGGTTCTAAGATTGAAAGCCCTATAGGCTCGACTAGTATTGGAATAACCAAGAAAAATACCCTCATCACTCTTAGAGTCAAACTTTCCTAAGGAATCACCCTCTCTTAATATAGAACACTTACTACCAAAGACCCTAAAATACTTAACCGAAGGTTTTCTTCCATTCCAAATCTCATAAGGAGTTTGAGATATCCCCGGCCTCACAAACACTCGGTTAATAGTATAGCAAGCAGTGTTAATCGCTTCGGCCCAAAAACTTTGAGGGACGCATTTAACATGCAACATGACACGTGCCATATTTTGAAGAGTTTGGTATATCCTTTTAACAATACCATTGTGTAGGGGAGTGCGAGAAGTGGATGAATCATGTTTGATCCCTATTTTATCACAATAAATGTCAATTTTAAGCTTTTCAAACTCACTCCAATGATCACTCTTAACTCGAACAATGGAGTACCCTTTATCATTTTGAATTCTTTTACAAAGAACTTTAAAACATGAGTAAGCATCGGATTTCTCTCTAAGGTACCCCACCCAAGTATACCGAGAATAGTCATCAACCACCACGAGCATATATCTCTTACCGCCCATACTCTCGGTTATAGAAAGACCTAGAAAGTCCACGTGAATTAATTCAAGAGGTTTAGTGGTTAAAACAATGTTGGTTTTCTTGTGAGGACTTTTAACAAGTTTACCATCTACACAACCCCCACATGTACGGCTCTTTCCATTAGCAAACTTGGGCATACCTCTCACAAACTCATTCTTGATAATATGATGCAATTCAACAAAATTCACATGTCCTAATCGTTGATGCCATAACTCAACTTCATCAAGCAAGACTCGATTACACATAATAGAAACACATGGCTTAACACAATAGCAATTATCTATAGATCTAATTCCATTAAGAACACAATCACCATTAGGATCCACAACCGAACATGCATCTTTAGAAAATTGTACATTATACTCATTATCACAAAATTGACCAATGCTTAAGAGATTAGCTTTCAATACTTCTACAAGCAACACATTATACAATTTAGGGAGACCTGGGGTGCAAATGGTGCCATGACCAATGATTTTACCTTTGTTACCATCACCAAATGTCACAAGTCCACTATCAAATTTTTCAAGATTAGTAAACATAGCTATATCCCCGGTCATGTGCCCAGAGCAACCACTATCAAGATACCACAAACTTGCATTATGTGCTTGAAAAGCTGTTTGTGCAACAAGAGAAGCATTGTCAACTTCCTTCCATATATTATGCGATTTCACATGAACATTTGAAGCAACTTTTAAGTTGTTAGCATGTAGAGTCAATTTGTTTATGTCTTCAACAATACAAGAAGAAGAGTCGGACAATGATCTAGGAGAAACAAGAGTATCAACGGTAGCCACTAACATAGAGACACTAGAATTACTCTCACATGCCTCACAAACATCACTTTCACTAACCTCATCTTCACTATTATCTCCCCTAATGACCTTAAGACCCTTTTTAGTTTTTATCTTGACACCACTCGAGGGATTAGAAGAAGTACCTAGTTCACTAGATTTCCTACAAGTTATAAATCTCTTATATTTCTTAATAAACAAAGCAAGCTCCTCATTATCTAAGCTCTCATCATTGTCACTAGTGTCATAGCTTTCCTCATGAGTAAACTTGAAAGTAAAACCCTTACAAGACTCGAAGATAGGCTTAGAGGGTTCAAAGTTCGAAAAGTCATTTTTCATTTTGGCTTTTTGAAAGACATAGTCACTAGAGTCAAAGTAAGGAAGACAAGAATTTGAGACACCCTCCATAGGACAAACACAATTAAATAGTGCAAATAAGGATCAACTCAGGCAATTAAGCCAATAATGAGCACACGGGCTCTGATACCAATTGAAATAAAATATAATGCACTAAAGAGTCCTAGAGGGGGGGTGAATAGGATGACAATTTAAAAATTAAGTTTAATTAAAAGAATCACAATCATTTATGCTCCATTCAAATTGCCACAATTTAATAAGCAGGATATAAAACAATTAAAGTAAAGAGACAAGACAAAAGATATACGTGGAAACTACTTAGGGCCTAAACACCCTAAGCATAAAACCACGGCCTAGTCCTACTTATGCATTCCATAAATCAAAAGGTTTACAAGAATTAACAAGACTAAGAATTACCCAACAAGCCCCTTGTGACACCTAGCTCCAATCCTTGATAGTACCCCGTACCCCTCTTTGATTCCATGGACTCCACAAGCACACCCGTCTTGATCTCCGAGTCAACTCGGCACCGGTCCAACCGGCTCACGTAGAAACAAGGCAATATCCATCATATGAATGAAATGCTAAGGAATGAAGATTTTTGTGAAAAACAATCAATCTAGATGTAATCCATAGAGTATTAGAAGATTAATCTAGATTGACAAAATGAATGATCAAACCCAAGGTTTAAATCATTTCATACATCAAGAACCCATGAAAGATAAAAAGACTTGATTTTTAATGAAGGTTCTTGATGAAGAAAATCAATCTAGAGCAAATACATGGAGAACAAAAGTATTGCACTAGATTGACAAGGAAAATGATCAAACACAAAGTTTAAATCATACTTAAAGCATCTAAACACATGAATCTAAGAAAAGATTGTTTCTTGATTGAAATTATGCAAAGCACTACAAGTCCTAGAGGGGGGTGAATAGGACGACCAATTTTAAAAATAAACCACTTCGATTTCAAACAATTTAATCATTCACCATGGCAAATCAAACAACTCAACAAGTTCAATATAGAGTAATTAAACTAATGGGACAAAACACACGATATACGTGGAAACTACTTAGGGTCTAAACACCCTAAGCATAAAACCACGGCCTAGTCCTACTCATGCATTCCATAAATCAAAAGGTTTACAAGAATTAACAAGACTAGGAATTACCCAACAAGCCCCTTGTGACACCTAGCTCCAATTCTTGATGTAGTACCCCGTACTCCTCTTTGATTCCATGGACTCCACAAGCACACCCGTCTTGATCTCCGAGTCAACTCGGCACCGGTTCAACCGGCTCACGTAGAAACAAGGCAAGACAACATGATGTATGAAAAAGATTTGATTTTTATAAAAGTTTTTGAAAACTAAAATCAATCTAGAGTGGATCCATGAAGAGGAAGACTCTAGATTGAAGAAAGATGAGAAGAGCAAGCTCAAATCATCAAGAACATCAAGTTCACAAAAGAGAAAAGGGATGGAGAAGAGATGAGACTAAAAAGATTGGATTTTTATGAAACTTTTGAAAACTAAAATCAACCTAGAGTAGATCATAAAGAGGAAGACTCTAGATTAAAGAAAGATGAGAAGAGCAAGCTCAAATCATCAAGAACATCAAGTTCACAAAAGAGAGAAGAGATGGAGAAGAGATGGGACTTTCTCTCTCTAAAAATGGCTGATTTTCTCTCAAGTGGGTTGTGTGAAAATGAAAGAAAAATGGCTTTTATAGTGTCCATTTTCGTGCTCCCCAAGACAGCCACTCAAAACATGACATGTGGCCACTTAAAGAGTCTGCAGACGCGTGTAAACGCGTGCAGACGCTCCGACAGGATTAAGACACTTGGCACAATAAGGGCTGTCCACAAACACGCGTCTGCAGACGCTTGGAAACGCTATTAAAATGATCTCAATGGTCAAGATTAAAACACGTGTCAAGGGGTGCCACTAGATGAACAAGCGTCTGCAGACTCATGCAAACGCAACCAATAAAAAGCCATAAACTCACACTAAAAACATGGGATTTTAAAGAAAAATCAATGCCCAAATAAATCCAAAACCATTCATGATAAAATGAGACATTTGAATGATCTAAATGCGTGAATGATCATGCATGGTTATACCTTTCTGGATAGGCCTCAAAGTGTTTGGTGCGGCATCAACTTTGTTAATCAAGCTTGAACACAAGGGTGAGGGTGGAGCATCTAGACTCAATCTCCTAGAAAAACTACCACCCAAACCCAAAATAAATTACATACTCAAAATGGTTCGCTAACCCAGAAATCGCCAACAAAAACTAACATTGATGATGCAATGAAGATTTTGAAAAGAATCAAACTAGAGCATATACATAGATATTAGAATATAGCACTAGAATGAATAAAAGATGATCAAATCAAAATAGAAATCACCTCAAAAGCATAGAACCCCATGAGCAAATGAAGGAGATGTGTTTCTGTAACACCCCGGCCATTAATGACAATAAAAAGAATTATAAAATAGAGGTAGCGTTGGGTGACTTGCTAACTGTTAGGATTAAGGAATATATTTTTGTGCGACTTAAAGCATAGCGTATTTTTCAATATCATTTCAACCCTGCTAATGGCAATACAACACGAAAATGCAGCGCGAGCCACGGAGGATGAACAACCTTGCCGTGCAAGCAAAGGAAAGACTTGGAACTATGCCTTTCATCTAGATGATCCCGAGATTCCATATCACCTGGAAATTAATGCTATAGATTTTGGGCTAGATTACTTAAGTATTCATTGAACCATATCACGTGAGAATTAATGCTATGGATTCCGGGTGGATTTCCTTAGGTACTTAGGTAACCAATCTAGCTACAGGAAGATTTGAGAGTTGGGCTGCGAGTATAAATAGAAATTCCAATCTATATGCGTTGCACACATCACATAGCACACCACTCGCACCAGGCATAAAAGGAAAGAAGGGAATAAAAATTTATGATAAGAATTCAGGTCTAAAAAAGGTGAGTTATGAATTATCTCAGTGGCATGAGTTTTTCGTAACAGTTGTATTTTCAGCTTACTAAAATGTTTATTTTAACATACGAAATTCTTTTGTAGCAAATATACCATGGAATTATGTTGTTTTGCACAGCTTACAGAGAAATATTATCGATACATCCAAACGATGTCCCTGAATCTGGGGGACGTTAAAGATACCAGTAGGAACGGTGTTATAAGGGCGGACGGATAGGGGTACAGCCAGGTGCCCAACTGAATTGATCAATTCAACATGGTAAATTGGGGGTCGCTCCCTCACAACTGGCGGAAATCGTTGGATGGTATATCGTACGGTTCATAAAATGCTATGTTGCATGCAAGTTGTTTATAATTTCTTTTGCTACGGTATAAGCTATAAAAAAAAAAAAAAGAAGAGAAGAAACTGGCATTACGGTTTATGGTTCGAAGACGAGCATTTAAATTTCCATGGTAGCCCGTGTAACTCTGATAATTCGTAAACTCACACAAGCAGTGGCTTACGTTGTTGTAATTCTTCCCTTTTCAGGAAACTAGAGAAAGAAGGACGGGGCAACTTGCTAATGTTCAGCTCGCGTTATGTTGTAAGATAAATAAAGGAAAAGCAAAATAAATTGTAATTTATATGATGAATAAGGAACTCTAGGAAGTTGTGCTTGCAAAATCTGGGTTGAAGTTGTAACTGTGAAAGTATGGCATCCGTGTTATTAAGTTGTTTCTGTTAATAAATAAAATTATCAAGAAAAGCAAGGGGTCAACAGAGGCCTTTGGTGAGACAAGCTCACTGGCCGGTCACGGTACCCAAGCTCTCTAGTTTTAGGGCGTGACAGTTTCTCTCTTTAAGGTGGGCTAATGCTCTCAAAATCTGACCTAGAAGTGTGAAAAATTAGTTTATATAGTGCCAAGGTCGGAGCCCTAAAGAGGACCAATGAGAAAACGCCATATACTCAAGAAAATAGGCATTGCGCTAGTAAGCGCCGGCCGAATAGCTAACGAGCGCTGCGGAATAAAAGGGTGACATCATGCATGACCTCAAAACGCATGGCGCCAGTAAGCACTACGGGCGCTGCGACGAGCGCTCATCAAGCGTTGATCTCTGAAACTATTTTGAATGAAGCAAACTGAAGCACTAGATTAGCGCCAGTAGTGCTGAACGAGCGCTGCGCTCAGAATCTCTTGTAAATAGGTACATGCCTTAGAAAAATACTTGATGCTCACATAATAAGGCTAAAATGTAAAATCATGCAAGATAAAAAGATTAAATCTCTAATCTAAATGAAGAACATGATAATACAACTTTATACCTTTCATAAGCTAATCCGAGCCAAGGTGCGTGTAACTCCATTTCTCCAATCGTTCAACCACCGGGTGGAGCATCTAGACTCAATCAACTAAGCTACCTCCCAAACCCAAATGAAAAAAGATAGAAGTACATACACCAATGGTTTGTCGAAATCCGAAAAATGCCAATAACACTAACAAATTCTTCCTGGGATATGCATATTTTTTTTGTTATTTTTGTAATTTTGTCATACGGGAGTATATCTTGTTGTCTTTACGTTGTGATCCTTGCCCCACAAATAATTTACTTGCCCCAAATGTGCTAGAAATATTTACAACATTATCCAAATAATTCACCGAATCTCCTCTGATTTTTTCATTTTTTTGTGATTCCATCATTTTAACACACTCCGAATGTGATAAATCATGTATGAAATTCGCATGTACGAAAATACTTTAATGTTTTATCTGAAAATTTGCGTGTAACTTCACAGGGAATCAAAATGAAATGAATGAACTAAATATTGTAGATTCTTGACCCCCCCAATGACAAATCCTGCGTCCGCCCCTGTGTGAGCTGTGATCCTTATTCACATACCGACTTTGGCAATATTTGAGTTGAGGCTGTACTAGACATAGTAAACGGTCAATGCTAGCTACATACCCAAAAAAAATTGCACAGAATTTACCCAAAAACAGCAGTGAGTGACTGAATCTCAGCCGCTCACTGCTATTTTCTGGGTAAATTCTGTGCAACTTTTCTGGGTACGTAGCATTAATAATTCACAAAAGGTCAATTTTAGGAAATGTCTTCAACATTTCTCGATGCTGGAGGGGTGACGCCAAAGCTGAAGTCTGAAGATGTGGCGTCATCAGACCCAATGGATAACATACTTATATGCTATTCCACAACTGAAGATTTTACTCTGTAATCTTTTTTCATTGGTTAAGATTTGAAACCATTGAAAATATGGATCGGTGAAAGCAATGCTGAGCATTAGAAAAATTAATTTACCCTTCAGCACGCCTCCAACCTTTTTCCAATTGGCAAATTTTTAATTCTGCACGACTCTCTCTCTCACTTGTGGAATATTTTTTTACCGTAATCTTTTCATTGGTTAAGATTTGAAATTAACCATTGAAAATGTGGGTCGATGAACCCAATGCTGAGCTATAATATAATTTACCCGTTAACACTCGTCACCTTTTTCCAATTGGTAAATTTTTAATTTCATACGTGTGCTAGTGGAAATTAAATAATCAAAGGAAATCGATGATTGGTAGAGGTATAATTAATAACTGAGTCTATTTTAGTCTTTAAAGAATTACTCGAAGTGTCAATTTAATCAACAAAACTTTAATGAGTCGAGAGAGAGAGATAATATGTTCATTTTAGTACCTGGATGAGGAGAGGGTAATCTAAAGTTGGCTGTTTTCTTTTATGACACACATTATTCATTCACCCTCTCCTCAAAAATCACAAGAGCCAGGTACTAGGGCATTGGCAAAAAAACGTAGAACTGGTTTTTTAGTTTTTTTCGTTTTGTCTTTATTCAATTTTTTTTTTTTTTTGCATTTGTTAGTTTTGCGTCAAGTTTTCGTGATTTATGGATTCGTCTCGAATCCAAAGAGTTGGTCAAGACGAATCCAAAGAGTTGGTCAAAACTAATTATTTTTTGAATAAAGCCGAAAATAAACCAAATTAAACCAGTTTATTGGTTTAATTTTGGCTTTATTAAAAAAAAAATTAGTTTTGACCATAATTTTATACTCTTTGGATTCGTCACAAAAACTTGACGCAAAACTAAGAAATGTAATTTTTTTTTGAATAAAGACAACGAAAAAACCAAAAAAAACCAAATTTTACTTTTTTCCAAAGCACTCCTAACATATTCATCGATCTCTCACTCTCTTCCTCTCTCACACATCCCCCATTGTTATTGGGGAAACTAGCGTTGTGCCCGTTCAATGCACTGGATCACACTGAAAAATTCACATTTATTTTTGAAATCTCGTACATTGAACTGGCAAAACGCTAGCTGATATAGAAATAAAAACAATTCCTTTTTTCAACGTTGAATTTCGCCACTTGAATTATAATATGTGAATGTAGATAGAAATGTGAGACAACATTACGTTTGAAGGTGAAGTGAGACAACTACGTGTGGGGATGATACTTTGGCAAGAGGAAAACTCTTAACAATTATGTTGACAACAATACATAGACAAATAATTTTCCTTCTAATGAGCAAAAATTCTACTCGTAAAGACAAGTCATTTCCTCTAAACTACATTGTCTAAATAATATTTTTGATAGAAATGAGTGATATTTTAACATCAGTCTGAAACCCAAAAATATATAGCTTGAACACGCGTTAAATCCTTGTGAGAATGTGGGAAGTGAACAAAACATGAGGCTAAACCATTCAACTACTCTAGGGCTTCGTTAATATACAATCATTTTACACCCACACACATTTTACGCACACATAAATGTTAGCACAAACGTTAGTGGCCAAACAAGATAAGGATATATTACGCTCTGACGTGCTTTTAGGCACGAGCATCCACTAGTCTTCTGTAATCTTCTGAGCTATTCTAACAAGGTGAATTATTGACCAACCAAGCAATACAAGAAGTTATAGAGTAATCTTTACAAGATATAATTGTACTAGCCGATCTAACCAAAAAAGTTATAACTGTACCAACAACTTTGGGCCTAATTTTACATTTGGGCCCATCTAGATTCTAGACAACACAAATGTAAAAAAGCCCGATACAAAATATAAATATCAAGCCCAGTTACGAACATAATATTTTTAGCCCAAAAGTTAACATGACATTTTAGATTAAGGGGGTGTTCCACCAACAAAAAAACAATTTTTTTTAAAAACCAAAACATGTTATTCTCTCACAGTAAATCACATAAAAAACCGTAAAAAATAAGTTTACTCTAAAACATCCTTAGCACTACCCATTAGTGACGTGTTGTTTGACACATAAAAATTCTCTAAAATTGATTTTTTTTATTTTTATAACCAACCACAAGAAACCTTCCGTTCAACTTATCCTCTGAACGAAAGCACTTTGAAGAAGATGTCCACCACTTGATTTTCGATCTAGAATAAAATATAAAAATAAGGCTCCAACTATAAACATGCAACACCAGACATAACTAAAATCATATCCTTAGTTCCGTCTTTCCAAAGAAAAAGATTTCTTGAAGTTATATTTCCAAGTTTAGTATTTCGTTTAACACTCCAGACTTTGCTTTACGACAATACCGACCGTCAAGAAATTTTTAAAGTATCTTGGGTATCTATATATATAAAAAAAAAAACCGTTGAGAATGAACATGACGTACATTATGGAGTTGAGAGTCGAAATACGTATCTAAATGTATTCAACACCGGTGCGTGACCTCCAAGCTGTCGGTGCTATGTAGGTATTTTCGGTAGAAAAAAACTTTCACATTTTTTTCCCATGGATAAATTTGAATGAACCTTAAAGCATACGAATGTAAAATCATTTATTTATGCGTACGTTTTGTCCTACACCTAAATACTCCTACATGTTGGTAGATAAATGTGACAAATGGCACGTGGCAGTGGCACGTGCGGCGTCTGTCTTGCTAGAATGACCGGCTTGTTATTGCGTGCAACTTGGGATTTAAGAAAAGCAATTGGTAACAGGATTGAGAGACTGAGAAGCAAAGAAAGCTCCAAACAAAGTTGCCAACTAGGGTACGTACTGAGCGGTTTGAATGGGGGAATATTAATTGCCAAGATTGTGTGGTGGCACAGTTGAATATGCATGACATGTATCCAATACAAATATTATATATATATATATATATATATATATATATATATATATATAGAGAGAGAGAGAGAGAGAGAGAGAGAGAGAGAGACTTATGTAGGGGCGGGTCCTCTCACACAACATTTGACACAATAATAATAGAAGCCCCACGCTAATTATTAGAGCTGCACGTTCAACTTATTTAAAACATGTTTTTAAGAGTTCTGGTAAATGTATTTGTATTGGATACATGTCATGTCATGTATAGGGGCGGTTCCTCTCACAATACATTTAACACAATTTTTGACACAAAAATAATAGGAGCCCCACGCTAATTATTAGTGCCATTCAACTTATTTAAAAAATATTTTTAAGAGTTCTCGTGAACTCATTCGGACATCGGTAAAAGCTTGATAGGTATCTGAACGACTCGATCAAGCATTGACCGATATCCGAATGAGTTGATTTTTTATGGAAAGTTTTAAAAACGTGTTTTAAACAAATTGAACGGCTCCAGTCATTGTGTTGGACTCCAAAATGGATGATTTACATTCTTTGTGTCAAGTATTGTGCCCGTGAAACCGCCCGTATAATCATAGATGTGAATTGTGGTCCCTATGTCTGGAAACAAGATTTGACTTATGTTTTAAATTGTCATGGGAAACCTAGATTAGTTTGTTGATAATACTAACAAATTAGTTATCATTGAACTACACAAAGAAATAATTGGTCATATGATTTTTTTTTTTTTTTGGGGTTAAGAAGGTCAAATGAGTTTTGCATATGTTCTGTTTTTTGGAGCAATGATGCTCGTTTTAATTCTTCATGTTAACTTCTTGTAATATCTAATCAAATTAATAAACTAATTTTTCTTATAAAACCAAAAAAAATAACAAAACATTTTTTTTCTCGAGAACAATTTTTTTTTTTGTTAAGATCACAAAAATATCAGTTGATGTAGCGTTTAAATTCCAAAAAATGAAACTAGGTACGGTGACTAAACTGAAATATTGATAATCCAAGGGCTTGGTGTCTGGTGATCAAAGGCTTAGTATTTAGGGATTTGCTCCCTCCTGGATCTCAGGTTCAAAACCTCGTAAGTGCTATAAACTCTTATGATGTCTTATATTTTGGACTTTCCCCTTGCTTTAGATGGCGGTGTGATTAGTCAACTGGAATTAATCGAGATGCATAAGCTGGTCTAAATGCCGAAATTATCAAAGGAAAAGTGAAATTTTGATACAACAAGAATTGCACCCATATAGATTTTGAAAGTGTTTGGGAGCCTCAATCTTGGATTATACATCATTACATTGTGTATTTTTTGTTATGGGTGTTTGTAGGCAAATTCTAAAATTCATTTCGCAAAATGAACCGGAGAATAATGAATCCAAAAATCAACATCGAATGAGTTTTTTTAAATTCTCTTTATATTTCTAGCCACAAAATTCTTCAATAGAATCTGTTCCACAAAAATAATTCAACTGCTTTTACAGATTCTGATTCTAATCCAAAAACTTATACAATTATCAATGTAAAGTCTACGATCTTATAAATAATTGCCAATCTAGCATCCCCTATATAGATATGCGTCTAGTCGAAGTGGGGGTGGTTTGTGTAATAAAAGTTTCTTTGGGGGATGGATACCTATGTGTGTTTAATATGGGTAGGTCTGGGTTTTAAAACCGCCTTCAATGAACATCTTCCCCACTGCTCTTTCTTTCTTTGCTGGTGCAAACCCATAAATACAAAAATTTCAACAGTACTGATTGTTACATAAATCCCTATAGCAATTGCAGGCATTAGTAATGATGACGAAGCTGTAACTCTTTGGGGTTCTGCGCTCACCTTAATTTTTTTTTTTTGCAACCAGGAAATGTCTTGGGTCATCTTACGCACACCTCAAGTATATTCTCCCCGGTCTGATAAAAAATAAGTTATTAACACCAGGACTAGAACATTCATTAGTGATGTCTCTCTTGTGACCATAGCTTTAAATAGCGGTAGTGGACTGTGTATCAGTAGCGATAACGGTGTAATGGTAGCGGCAGTATCGACTATCGAATGATACGTAGTGGGAATAAAGGTGTCGCATCTGTGTATCTTTTGAAATTATTTTTGGCCCCAAATCACCTGAACCGGTCGTATCGGTCGGTCGTGTAGCAGCTGTAGTGGACTAAAGCGGGCAAAAAATCGGCTAAAAACCAATAAGCCGTTACGGGTGTGAATTTTTTGTAGTGCCAGCGCCGATATAGATGGGTGTAGGGAAAAACCAATACGTATCGATATCGACTGATATTTAAATCCTTATTTGTGACCTGCCCCGAGAGGTTGCCAAGTTTTGAGCTTAACTAATTACCTCTCCACCCACCTCCACATCTGAACATTTATTTACACACTCTCTTACGTTTATGTGTATGTGTTAGAGAGAGAGAGAGAGAGAGAGGAGAGAGAGGAGGCGTGGTGGTAACTTCATACTTACCAGTCATTTTCTGGGTTTCCTTTCTCTCCTTTCTTTTCAGTGAATGTGCTGTGGAGAGAGGGCTAGCTATTAAGGACCCTCTTTTGTTGTTTCCAGTAATGGTGATTTGGTTTTGTTTTCTGAGCTCCTTTCATTATCGGCACTGAATGCTGCATTATGGCTCTTTTAATTATTCTTAAAAGGAAGCAGAGAAGAGGGTTTTCATCACTTCATCTTCTTCTTCTTCTCCTCCATTTCCTCTCCTCATCCGCCATTTTTGCCTCTGCAAAAGTTGTGGGCACTGCTGCTGTTTATTCGGATTCGGGTTTAAATTACACCAAGCATACAAGGAAAGTGGGGAGCTTGAGGCTTTCAAGGATTAAAAGGCACTTGGAAAAGATCAACAAGCCTCCTCTCCTAACCATAGAGGTGAGTACGTACAATCGTATCTACATCACATTCACGAGTCGGACTGCAAATGAACCGAGTCGTTAGTGTTTTTTTTTTTTTGGGATTTTTTTTTTCTTGATTAATTGGGTGTTTTTATTTGGTGGGGTTGATCTTAATTATTCTCTGCAGAGCCCAGATGGAGATATAATTGACTGTGTTCATAAAAGAAAACAGCCAGCTTTAGATCACCCTCTCCTAAAAAATCACAAGATCCAGGTACTAAAGTCAACACATTCATCTCTCTCTCTCTCACACACACACACATTAATATTGTTACAAGAAGTCTCCATGTTTTCATGGGTTTAATTGAATGGTCTCAACTGCCAACTAAATTCCTTGATTGGTTTTAATTAATGAGTCCTATTGAGTCTGCCTGTCCTTCAAATTGCTTTTTGGGTCGGTTGTGCTTGTAATAATCAGTCGTAAGTTTGGTTGTAAAAATGGGTGTGTGACTAGACTTTCTCGGAACATTAACTTATTATTTTTTTAATGGAAATTTAAAAAAAAAAAAAATTGTATGTTGAGAATATGCGAGTAGCAGCAGTAGGAGAGCTAGCATATATCTTATTTTATGATTTCGGAGAAGTGAAAAACCGATACGTATCGACTGATAATAGAAATAAAGAGTCTCGGTATTGTTGGAATGTTGACAGAGAAAAGCACCAGAAAGGCCAAAATCAAAAACATTGAAGAAGGAGGAGGAAGGTGGGAAGAGAGAGAACAACAACAATAACAAAACCAGTGAGGGGATGATTGCATGGCAAATGTGGCACCAAAAGGGGGAGAGCTGTCCGAAGGGGACGGTTCCAATACGGCGGAGCACAGTGGACGATGTGCTGAGGGCCAAGTCTTTGTATGACTTTGGGAAGAAGCAATTGGCACCAACGGCTACCAGAATACCATCATCAGTTTCGATACCTAACGCTAATGGTGGTAGCAGCAGGCAAATTAATGCACCAGATGTTGTTAGTGC
The DNA here is from genome assembly GCA_020921065.1 of Vaccinium darrowii. NCBI lineage: Eukaryota > Viridiplantae > Streptophyta > Magnoliopsida > Ericales > Ericaceae > Vaccinium > Vaccinium darrowii. The sequence continues at coordinate 13,673,520 of CM037159.1, read as the reverse complement.
TAATGGCCATGAGGTATGCTTAATTCCGATCTTTTAATCAAATTTTCACCTGTTTTTTTTTTTATTTTTTATTTTGTATTCCTTGCCATTTTCTGATTGCAGCAATGTTAGGTACCCTGAAAAACTGCCCCGAAAGTGAAATCAGCGTTTGAATGATCGATTTCACTTTCGAAGTAGTTTTTCGGGGTACTTAATAGGTTAGTAGTATTTGTTAAAGTACTAAGAAGGTTAACATTCTGTCTTTAGGAGCCGAACCTTAAATCTCACGCTCGTCTGTAATCCTAATGCTACATATTCATTAGGCCAAAACCACAAGATCTGTCACTCTTTAGTTGAGTCCATTTGATTGCTTACCTTCCTATAAGAAGAAACGTCACTGCACAAAATCAATGCGAAACACTTCATGCGAACAGAAAGAATATAATAATAAAAAGAAAATAGTTTCTCTATCCCATTTTGGTAGTCTATTACGAAAAAACGGGCAATTTTTGAATAAAAAAATAAAGTACTTCTATTCATAATTGTTTGAGTTTTTTTGCACCAAATTAAAGAACTAATCGAGATATTTAATTTGGTGCAAAGAAACTCGCAAAATCATGTACATAAGTACTTTATTTAATCATCTGAACATTACACATTTTTTCGTAGGAGATTATCAAAATAGAACAGAGGAAGATACTACCTTTTTTCTTCTCCTTTTTTTTCCTTTTGATAACTGGATATCTAGTTCAGTTTGCGCACACCTCGACTGATACCGAGACCCTTAAATTAATGGCCGGGCTACCCTCGCCTTAAAATTTGAAATGTTTGATTTTCATGGATTTCAAAACTAGGACCTCTTGAGGGGAAGCCCTTTATCGATAATTCTAAGGGTATAGAAGGTGTGTACGTACAGAAAATGTACAATGGGACCACTTTTGGGTCCCACACGAACGATCCGAGCCGTTCATTCATCTTAAAATGATTTTTCGAGGGGTCCCGCTAGATATTAGCTCAATTGGATGTGCATAAGTGCTTGATCCAAAACTCCTTCATTTCATTCTAATTTTTTTTGTATGAAACGGAGGAGTTTTGGATCAAGCACTTACGCACATCCGATTTAGCTGATTTCTCACAAGGCCCTTCGAAAAATCATTTTAAAATGAATGAACGGCTCGGATCGTTTGTGTAAGACCTAAAAGTGGGTCCCCGAAGCGTTCTGTACATTTTCTGTACGTACACCTTCTATACATGTAACAATGTCCGCCCTTTATTGCTTTATCTACTTGTCCAAAACCCTAGGGTTACTAAAATATACACTTTAATAAGCGCAAAATTACAATATTCAACTAAATAAATTGCCTTAGATCAAACCGTGATAACTAATGACAGTTGTGTCTTGAACTAATTTCGCAACATTTGTTACAACATAGTCAAATGACAAGTGGGTATTGAGATTGGCCCGAGAATTCAGGTGCACGTAAGTTAATCCGGACACATGAGTTATAAAAAAATTAAAAAAAAAAACAAACAAACTAGTCAAATTGACAATGTAGCTGTGGTGAATCCATTTTTGGCAGAGGCATTAATAGGACGGCATAAATCGATAGAGATGCGTGTAACTTTGTTAATTGGGGCACTGCACTGCATTTATGTCTTCGCGTTTTCTGACCTTCTTAATGCCTATGTAGTTTATGACACGTCCTAACATTAATGAAAAGACCACAAAAAATACTACAAAAATAAAAGCTTATGGCTTTATTTTTACCCCACATTGGTTAAAAAGAATGCAAGAGGTTCTCTATTTTTTATTCATGTATTGTTTGCGGCTTTACGCTCAATGAGCAGTGAGATTGGTCCTAAGAATTGATCGTTAACTAGCCCGAGCAACTTAGTTATACAAAAATTGGCTATTTTCCATCCCAAAATTAGGATAATGATATGTCAAAAATATTTTTGTTAATGTCAAAACTTTAGTATATACAGTAAAAAACACGTACCATGCACATGATACAAGAGGCTTACGCACTGAAGTTTTGTTAATGATGCATGGTATAAGACATGCATGCACTATAATTTTCATTAACAAAAACAGTTTTGACATCCCAAAATTATACCATTGTGAACATTTGGAAAGTGGAACAATGAAGGGCAAGGGCAGCATAAGACCAAACCCTTAGTCCCTTAAACTACTCCATAGCCCAGTCTGTATATGCGAGGGTAAAATAATTCAAAAAGTCCGCCTGTTTTAGCCTATTGCTATCGTTAGTGAACTTTTTTTGTGACAGCCCATGACCCACTTGGAAGCAACGGAGGTCTATGATATAAGAGAATAGATCGTACCCTAACTTGCAAAAGGCCTTTTAAAGCCGTGCAAGCATCAAAGCTTGTTGGTAGTTCATAGTTAAGCGTGCTCACCTTGGAGTAATCCAGGGATGGGTGACCTTCTGGGAAATTCAAGGAGCTTGGACGACCAAAACGAACAATATTGTGCAAGGCGGGGGCGGGTCGTTACAGTTGGTATTAGAGCACAACCCCGGACTACGGGGTAGGAGCCACCTCTTGAATCCCAGAGTGGGAACAAAGTGCTATGCAGAACTAGGTGTTATGCCTCCCGGGGGAAGGTTACCAGGCCAATATGCAACGAGGACGTTGCATCATAAGGTGGGGAGAATGTGACAGCCCATGACCCACTTGGATGCAGCGGAAGTCTATGATATAAGAGAATAGATCATGCCCAAACTTGTACAAGGCTTTTTAAAGCCGTACAGGCGTCAAAACTTGTTGATACTTCACAGTTAAGCGTGCTCATCTTGGAGTAATCCAGGGATGGGTGACCTTCTGGGAAGTTCAAGGAGCTTGGACGACCAAAGCGGAAAATATTGTACAAGGCGGGGGCGGGTCTTTAAAATTTTTTTGTCATAATTTTTATTTCTTAAAAATTATTTTACATAACACTAGTAACAAAGAAAACAAAAAAAGTCAATAAATGACCCAAAATAAGATAGTCAAACTCGCCCATATATAGTGTTCAGTTTCTCCCAATACTGAACTGTATTTTAAGTGCTCTGACTTGTCAAAGGATTCCATGAATTGAATTTCGAACATGTAATTTCACCTAGGGAATGTAGAACGCATTTTAATATTTGCTGATTTATTTTATATTCTTATCGAGTATAATATTATGAACTTATTTATTTATTAGGACACAAAATCATATACAATGGGACGACAATTGTATAGAATGAAGTACGTGGCACGATCGAATTTGTTAAGCACTTAAATATGTGTAGAAACAACTGTTAATTGACTTCTTTTGGTTTTTTTTGTGTTAGTTGAGTTTCAATTTATTAGTCGATTCACCGTCTTATTTCGCCGATTTTCATTTTAGAAGCTGGTTTTTTAAAATAATCAGTTTTTTTGTGCTCGTTTGGACCGGAGGAAGGTCCGGTTCGCAATTGAACCGATCGGTCCAGTCCAATTTTTAAAACATTGCCTCCAAATCCTCTTTCAAAATCATTTTTCTCTTTAAACTCATCTTTGCCGTCAAAATACCAATACCAAGGGATATGCATATAGTTTAAACATTTTGTCATACATATTAGTTTGTATATGATAATTTTAGTTATTTTATAATGACATTTACATGTTTATGGCATCATGGTTTGATTCCAGTTCAACTTTGGTAAAACCAATGACCCGTCCACCTGGTCCCTTGTCTCATTCGCTTAGCAGTCCGGTTTTTAAAACATTGGGGCTATGCATGTAACATCATTCACACGTAATGTGACATTAGTGTCCAATGAGAGATTCCATATAGATCAACTAGGTGACATTAGTGTGCAATGAGGTATCCCATATAGATAGTGGTGTACCATGGTAATATTTTCTAGTAGGGACGGAGTATCATACTGGTAATAACATTTACATGTTTATGGCATCATGGTTTGATTCCAGTTCAATTGCGGTAAAACCAATGACCCGTCCACCCGGTCCCTTCTCTCATTCGCTTAGCAGTCCAGTTTTTAAAACGTTGGGGCTGTGCATATATGTAACATCATCACACCTACCGTGACATTAATGTCCAATGAGAGATCCCGTATAGATCAACTAGGCGATGTTAGTGTGCAGTGACGTATCCCATATAGATAGTGGTGTAACATGGTAATATTTTTTGGTAGGGACAGAGTATCATACTTACGCTTCTATCGTTTATGTCTCCGGTAAAATTAAGAAAGATATTCTATGGTAGCGCATTTATTTACCCAACAAAAATAAAGAAGTGGAGTAATTCAGTGGACCACTACGTGGTAGATGATTTGGCACTTCATTTTGTAAAGTGGACCCACATTGCCACATTGGGTTATATAGTCAACTATTGTAATTCGTTTTCTACGAAAATGAGAAAGCTGACCTGGAGTAACGTTTTTTTGGACCGTGCTTGATGGGGTGGGTTTTCATAGCATGCAATAGCGTACACGGGCTCCTCGCAAGAGGTCTACGGGGCAAAGGCGACAATAAACGTGTGGGACCCGTCGATCGAAGAAGTCAACGAGTTCAGCCTCTCGCAGATTTGGGTGCTCTCGGGATCATTCGACGGCTCAGATCTCAACAGCATCGAAGCTGGCTGGCAGGTACTCCTTCCTTCCCCTGTCCCCATATACACCCTCCCAAATCTTTTCCATCCTCCTTTTTCTTTTTTCTTTTTTTATACTGCATTTCTATGTTTCATACCCCATCTAGTGACGGACATAGGATTTTTAATACGGGAGACTTTATCACATGTATTTATAAATTAGCAACAAAAGAATAACACAATTTGGAGGAGATCTTTCTTCATAATTTTTGCATATAAAATTTAAAATATTGTAAAATAGCGGGATAATTGAGAGGTGTACAGAGGCCTGCATGCACCCCTCCTCTAATGGGTAAAAATATTGTAAAGGTGTACACTGTATGGGTCCCCGAGCCCCAAATGCACCCCCTTGTACCCATCGGAAATGCTCCCTCTGTTCTAAAATGACAGTCCACTACAAAAATACATGCAATTTTCAGATAAAAAATAGAATGCTTCCAAACATATGTTTTTAAACTTTTAATAACAAATTAAATTAGCTCTTTAATTTGGTGTCAAAAACTCTTAAAAATTGTGCTTGGAATTATTTTATTTTTTTATTCAAAAATTGAACGTCTTTTTGTATTAAACTATTATTTTAGAATAAAGGAAGTAAGAACATCAATTGGTTTTGGTTAAGTGGCAAGGGGCTTTCGGGCTGGCTCATTGGATTTTGAGTTTGAGAATCTATTTTATTTATTTATTTATTTATTTATAAGTAGTAGTAATTGGTTTCGTTTACCACAAAATTGAACTCATCTGGTCTATGCTCATTGCTAAAGGAAGGTAGATCTGCCTAGTCCACTTTGGGACTAGACTCTGAAGTTTTGCCAGTTTTGGACTAGCTTTCGTGTCGCTTCAATGAACGAAAGCATTCATCTCGCAGGGCCCAATATATATCATCACGCCAAAAGTTCACTTGATAAGATATTTTGACACATTTACGGAAAAAAAAAATTAGTCCATCTAGCTACGAGTATATGCTTTCCATTTCCATCGAAGAAACATTACTTGCAATTATGTGATTGTCGATATGAGATAGAAACGAAAACAATAAGGCTGATCAAGTATTCTGTTGTAAAACATGTAACATTACGCTTATATATGCGATATATATACGTAATCTCATCTTTTCGCATGCGAGAAGTATAACACCTCCAAGTATAAATATTAGGTATTGAATTTTCTAAAGTTTTGATTGTTGTACTAGTCAGGTTAGTCCGGAGCTTTATGGTGACAGCAGGCCCAGATTATTTACTTATTGGACGGTCAGATCTCTCTTCCTTGTTTTTTTTCTCTATATAAAAAAAATAATAATAATAAAATCGCAGTTTGTTCTTTTATTTTTGTTTTTGTGATCAATAATTTTTTCTTTTATTCTTTTGGGAATAAAAGAAGAACAGCATGGCATAGAAATCAACCTCACCTTTTCTCCATGGTCAACTTTAGCTAGGGTCAACGATAAGAGAGAAGAGAAACAACATAAAATGTGGGCTTGGAGAGGGTCCGGGGTTGGTGCTAGCACACTTGTTGTGCAGTCTCTTTGGGGCCCACCCGAAGTCCCGTTGTTTGATTCTAATCGTTCATTTTGTTCGTCTTGTCAAGTTGGTAGTCCATGAAAAAATTCAAATTGATCGGACACCGGTAATTGTTTGATCGGTGACTATTTAGCTTACAGTTTTGAAGAAAAAAAAAATCACCTACAACAATTTCTTGGAGTGTTCCATATCCACAAAAAATGTAGTCTGAATACGTAGTTGCAGGTGTCCGATCAACTTGAATTTTTGCATGGACTACCTAATTGACGACACGAACAAAATGAACGATTCGGACCAAACAACAGGACCCGGGGTGGATTTCAAAGAGGCTGCATAGCACCAACTCCAGACTCGCTTGGGGGCCATTTAATTATCTTATTGATGGAGCACAATCATGTTAGAACCAAAAAAATTCACTCAAAAGCCCAAAGAAACAATTAATGGACCAAGTACCTGGGGGGTGGCAGTACTGGTGCAGATTTAATAGCACATTAACCACGAAAATGACTGGAACATGCAGGGCCATTGTTTAGGCAAATATTAAAGGGGGCCTGTGAAACAGTGAAAGGAAGAGTTAGTTAGGGATGTATCACTAGTACTTTTTGAGCTTTTTGGGCGCCGAAAAAGCCGATAAGAGGAACCAAGCCTTAATTAATTGAACGAAGTCTGTATTTATTGCCTTAAATTTCCAAAAAACCGATAAATTCTTCTCATTTTTCCAGCCCCAACCCAAAAAAATAGAGGAAAAAAAAAAAAAAAACAATCCCGACGCTGGAAGCTAGTTGCTACCGGTTGGAAATTGCATAAGAGATTTTGTCCTATCAAATCTAAACAATCTTACGGCGAGCAGAAGCAAGGTTATCAGATACCTCGGGTTGTTTACAAATTAGTGTCCTTTCATTTCTTTCTTTTCCATCTTCAAAAACAGATCACGATCCAAAAATAGCATAAACCTTAGATTATCTCCAATGGTACCTCATTCCTCAAGACATATCTCAAAATATGACCTTCATTCGTCGGTCATTGTCACAAGCCAATAAAGGACGTCGTTCTTTAAAAAACATCAACATGATCTAACGGTCGTGATGGATTAAGGTAAAAAATGACTCTGGCACCATTGGAGCAACTTTGTCAAAACAATACCGTAATAACAAGTTAAAACATAGCTTGGCCGTGAAAAAAATGGCTTTTTTTTTTTTGTTTTAAGAGGTTTATTATGGATGAATTTAATTACTTATTTACAGTTCTAATTAACTCAGATCACTTACAAAATCCTCCACTGTTATTTTGTAATGGGATCCATACAACAGAGTGATTCATATCAAGCAACAGGGTGCTACAACCTTCTCTGTTCAGGGTTCATTCAGACCAACAGTAAGATTGCAATTGGGGCTGCCATTTCTCCTGTCTCCGCAGCTGCAGGCAACCAATACGACATCACAATCCTCATTTGGAAGGTAAATTAACTTCCCATCGTCTGATTATTCATTAGGCCCGGAAGCACGGTCACGGTTAGAGACAGAGTCAGAATTTGTGTGGAGGGGATGGACTATATACGTGGAGAAAGGGCGGGGCTATATAAGTTTACGATATGTATATATTTTTTCAATGTAACATTAGGGTTTTTGCAAATTGTAGCGGGGGCGACAGCCCCGTCTCTAGCTCCATCCTTGGTCACAGTGCTCCGGATCTCTCCAACACAACACATTTTTGTTGGACCCACGACATTCACCATAGAAGTGCGCAACATTTACCAACTTTCTCATACCATTTTATTATTTAAGGGAACCAACAAAATTTCATAATTAGCGAATAATCCTAGCAAAGCATGCTACATTGTATGCATTTCTGTTAAAATAGAGATTTTTTTTTTTGGTCATTTGTCATTCGTAATATATATTACATAGGGAGGGGAAATGGGACTTGCTTGATCCCAGGATACAGTGTGGGGCATCCAAGAACTCTATCGCATGAGTTAGCCACCATTTGCGGTAGAGATGCTAAAACAACTATTTTAGCTAAAATCAATAAACCATTTACTAAAATCAACCTTCCTTTCGGCAAATAAGTTAATTTTGTCATTTGGGAAACCCACCGGGGGATTTGCTTATTTGGGGTAAACAAAAAATTATATGTTTAACGTACACTAAGTCAACAGGCTTGTAGCCCAATGTCATTTCCTAGTCCTTCCCTTGGATAGGCCAGAGTTTGAGCCCTGTCGTGGGCGTTTGTGGTTTAAAGCTATGGATAGCCTTTGAACTTCTTGTGGTCTAACTTACTATCCCCTAACCCCCGTTGATGTATACCGCTTCACAAAAAAAACGTACGCTAACGAGGTCTCAATGTTTTCCATTTGAATTATTCAGGATCCAAAACTTGGAAACTGGTGGATGGGCTTTGGAGAGAACATGCTAGTAGGGTACTGGCCGGCGGAGCTCTTCACGCACCTAGCCGACCGAGCCACCATGGTGGAGTGGGGAGGAGAGGTGGTGAACTCAGCGGCCAACGGCCGCCACACCACCACCCAAATGGGCTCCGGCCAGTTCGCCGAAGAAAGTTTCGGAAAAGCCAGTTACTTTCGGAATCTCGAGGTTGTGGACTCGGACAATAGCCTCACTTCGGCCCTGGACATATCAACCCTAGCCGAGAACAACAACTGCTACGACATCAAGAGTTTCTCCAACGATCAATGGGGTACTTCCTTCTACTATGGAGGGCCTGGGTACAACCCAAAATGTCCATGATCATCATCATCATATAGTAGTATATCTTTTATTGGAAGAAATTAAACAGTTATCTTAATTTGTTTTCCAAAATTCTTTGTTAAATCTTGGAAGTAAAAAGAATGCTATTTCCACTCTTGTTTCTACTACGACGTCCACAAATTTTTTTTGGCGGGGTCATGTTGAAATTGTTCATGGAAATTCGGGGACCCTGTATTACGGGATTGTATTATAGTGGGGCATCCGAGCTGCACTACTAAGTGTCCCGTCTTCGTGGCGTACGTGATGAAGGAATGTACTAGGTAAATAAGACCATGTAGCTAAGCTAGATGAAACTGGTATGGAAATAGCATTTTTTAATTTTTGTTTGGTAATCTACTGGGCAGTAAGCGAAATTAGTAGAATGTTAAGGATTTTTTTTTTACGCATGTTTTTGGTGTACGTTACGCATGTTTTTTTTCAATACGCAATGAGAGTAATTTTGGAAAATAGTATGAGTAGTTTTGCAGCATGGTACACATGTTTTTGGTGCTTGTTTCAAGAGTTTTTGGTGTATTTGTTACCAGATATTTTGATCTTTCCAATTCTTTAAGTTTTGACCTTTCAAATATCTTATAATGTATGGTCCATTGAAATCTATATTAATTGTAACAGGCAACATTGCTCACAATTTGAATAACTTGGAGAGAGAGAGAGAGAGAGAGAGAGAGAGAGAGATTTTGGGAGAGAGTTAGAGCATCTCCTACCCATCTCCAAATCTCTATTTTAGAGCACGAAATCTTCATTTTGGAGAATCTATGCCCTCCAACCCATCTCTATTTGGGGTCTCCAAAATGGAGACTCAACTCTCATCCTCCATATTTGGAGAATCTCCCACCAAATGGATACCCATCTCTATTTCTCCCTTTTTTTAAAAATCACTATTTTATCCTTTGGATGTATTGAAAACAAATTATAATACCAACCATATCCTAATTTCTTTTCACTAAATTTTCTTGAATGACATATAACTTTTACATTATACACTCAATTTTTATAAAAATTTATATCATTGAAAAGATATTAATAGTATCTTCAAAATGAGCCTAATATTACATAGGTATAAAATCATTTTGAAATGACTTCAAAGTTCCTCTTGTATTTAAATTTCTATGGTCTTTACTGCTACTTGAATGGTGTTATTATTGTTGGTGGAAATGAATGAACTTATGCTTTGAAGGTAAGTGTTACTACTATCATATTATAAACGGTTTTGTTTGCTCATGTGCTTGTATGAGCAGAATTCCTGAGGTGCAAACAGGAAAAACATTTGATCAACGAAAGGATTAGACATGAAAGTAAATTAAAAATCTAGTTGCCTCATATTACTGGTGGTTTAATGCTACAATTACTAAAGGGAAAAGCATTGGAGAGGAATTTGGGGAGCAAAATTTTGGAGGGAAATTCAGGAGATGAAAAATGGAGAATTGGAGTTGGAGTTATTCATTCTCCATATTTGCTTTTTGAATAAAATATAATTTTTTGAGTCTCCAAAATGAAGAAAGAGTGAGAGATGGGAAGGAGATGCTCTTAAGATGCTCTTAGAGACCTGAGAATGAAATAACTTTGGAACCCTTAAAAGGAGTTCTAATATAGCTATCATTGTAGGATTTTAGATTTATGGGAAATAAGAAATAGGTTTGAGCAGTGGAAAAGTTTTGCCCATTAGGGGGAGTAGAAGAGTTTGATGGATAGTTATAAAGCTTTACTGATGGCTCATGGTAGATGCAAGGGTAAAATAAATAAATAAATAAATATATGTATGTATCTATAATATGTATTAACGGTCCGGTTCAGTTCGAATCACGGTTTGTAATTATAAAACCAAGGATTGAACCATAATCTACGGTTCTCATTTTTTTAAACAAAAATCAATCCATTAAACCATAGAACCAATCCAAATAGATCGGTTTGGTTCAGTCGATCTGATTTCACGATTTTCTCGGGTTTCTTGTTCACCCCTAAAATAAGACAAAAGTTGGCATCAAACAAGTATTGGCTACTCGCATGATTGAGCGGTTAATCCAAGTCAGCTATTTTGTTCACCAATTTGACGGGTTATTGGATAACATGGTTTAACTAAATAACGCCTCAATAATATTGTAGGTGTGTAAGGACATCCTTATCTGACACACTAAAAAAAACCAAATTTAACCTCAAAAACATATTTTATAATTTAGCAAGTCACTTTTCAAAAAATTCATAAAATTAGACTCTTTATTCAAACTTTAGCATGTCGCTTTATCAAAAACAAACAGAATCAGACTCTCTATTCAAACTTTTACGCTTCCATTCCTCCTCCTCTTTTGGTCAGTGAACAGTAGGTCACCAAATTTGTTAAGTTACTATAGCAAAGTTAAGGAATCTTTAAATTGGTGAGTTTGTTTGGTGAGGCTGATTTTTTAGATTTTGGAAAAATTTGCTCTCTACTTTAACTATAAAGTTGAAGTAGAGAGGTTGATATTGATGCTCTAAAAGGAGCACCAAATTTTACACCAAATTTAACTTCAAAAACACCTTTTACAATTTAGCAAGTCACTTTTACAAAAGTTCACAGAATCAGACTCTGTATTCTAACTTTAAGGCATTGAACTCTTCTTTCTTTCTACTCCTACTCCCCAAAAAAAAGTAATAAAAAAAATGAATAGTGCGTGAACAGTGTCGTAGTGTGTGAATCGTGCCGCACCAAATTTGAGTAGCCATTGTAGTAAAAATAAATTTGACCAATTATTTGGTGAGGCTGATTTTAAGGGGTTTTAGCGGGTTTGACTCTCTATGTTTGGTTAAAAGCTAATTTGTTAACTCTGATATTGATACTCTAATTGAATTTTCACAAAGTTTGGTATTTATTAGACATTATGGTGAAAGTTTGGATTTGGTTCGGGTTGGGCAACAACCCGGGCTAAAGCCGACCCGTTATCGCTAAGGGCTATATGCTCGGCGGGCAAAGAAAGTTTGCATACTGCAGTCTCTGCTCCACTTTCTTTCGTATTCCCACCAAGCACCGCAGTCTTCGTGTAGAATTAGAGAGAGAGAGAGAGAGAGAGAGAGAGAAATGCAAGAGAGAGTAGGAGGGTCGAAAGAGGAGGAGGAGTTGGTAACACCTGGTGAAGTGTTGGGGAAGGCGTCGGAGTTGAAGGCAGGAAGAGGGGCCTACGTCGAACCTCGTGATAACACTGTTTACGCCTCCCTCACCGGACGCCGATCCCTCATCCCTCCTCCGAGCGGTTCCTCGGACCAGGTAAAATAATTCTTCTATTATTGGGTTTGGCTCTTGTCGTTATGCAATGTTCTAAAAATCGCTAGGCGCTAGTTGGGCGGGGGAAAAGGGGTTCGCGGACTACTCCGCCGCCTAGCGCCTGCGCGGGGGGGACTCGTCGTTACTGCTTGTTGAGAATCCAGTTTTTGGATGTGGGTTTAAGCAGAGAACTTGTGTCAGGAAAAACCAGCGAGAATCTTGTTTGATAATCCAAATTATTGTCGTATAACCAATTTTCAGCTTAAAAAGGTTCAGCATTCTGTTTTCAATACTTAATTTTCCAGCTATCAGCTCCATTTTTCAGTTTTCGGTTATCAAATTTTATCAATCAGCACCTTAATTTTCTGATGATTTTCGGTGCTTGTAGCCCCAAAGACAAATGGACATAATCGATCTCCCACACGCATAGTAGAAATTATATTTTCCTTTTTCTCACTTTTTCTTTTGCGTTGTAATTTGCTTCCAATTAAACGGGCTCTAAAGAATAATTGTTATTGTCTGGCAGAGAATTACATGTAGTATAGTGGTTTTTGTTAGTGGCAATATAATGTGGAAACAGTTTTGAGAAAAGATAAAACAGTGCTTGAAATAAATAACCAATATGTAAATAATAATTGAAAGCAAACTGTCCATGTATCACACAGTGTCCTTAAAAACAGATTCGCTGCCTCACTGGGGTGCTTGAGGTTATCGTTGGCGTCTGTCTCCCAGGGTACAACTTTTGAATAATTTTAGTGGGCACTGTACTAAAATTATTTGGCAAACTGAACTGTGTTTGTTGATTTCACTTGAAGAACAAAACTCTAGAAGACTAGAACTTAGAAGAGGAAGAAGAACTTTGAAAGAGAAGAAGAGTAGTACTGATTCTTGTTGTTTTTTATGTGTTTAGAAATGGAACGAAGCTCCCTTCCATAGGCAATACTCAGTGAACGAAAAACACTATTGGGGGTGTATATTGAATGAGTATAGATGGAAGCTCAACCCACTTTCTTGTGGGAATTAAATTGTTAGTCCAACAGAAAGCATTCCAGCTCAAGGAGCTTACCTAACTGATGAAGCTAACTTTAGAAAGGCTTTACTCGCTATTGGGCTACCAAAATGGCTTTGGCCTTCACCTAAACTCCAAGCCCAATTTCAACAATGATTAGACCCAATCTAAGCCAAACAGAGGCCCAATTTTGTTATTTAGGGATTTTGGGCCCACAACCCAAATCAATTGCAAACTATCCCAAACTAGACCACAGACCTCAAACCACAGGCTGCAGGCCCACGAATCCTGAGTCCCAGCCCCTACCCGCGCATCCATTAACTAAACTTGGCAATTCTCACAATGAGGCATTCCCATTCATCCGTAAAGTGGATTTGAGTCGACTTGTTCATATTTAGGCTCACCAAAATATTCAAACAATTCCTCCATTTCCTAACAGTTTTAAATTCCACCTTTGGATTCCTAGTTTCATTTTGATTTGGACATGAAAATTTACGCATGCAATTACTGGATTGCCTCGTGAGGTCCATTAAAACAGCGTATAGCGTCGTGCAAAAGAGATGTTGGTGTTTTGCTATGGGTGCTAAATAGTTGTAACTTACATGCTTTCCGTAAATCCAATATGATCTCTGTTTTTAAGCTACCAACTATCATTGTAGTGGAATGCTAGAAATTAGGAAATAAGAAGTGTTTATCAACTTATCATGATAAAATGAATGTCATATGTCATATTGATATGATAGAGAGGAACACTTTGTGACTCCTGTAATATATTGTAAACTCTTGCTTCCAGTTTTTCAGCTTGTATGACGTTGCTCGTAGGCTATTCCTTATGATCCCTTTCTTTTCTCGTTCTTCTTAAATTTCTAATTGTTTTTCTGTATTGTCAGTTATGTGCCTATAATTTCTGAATGTTTGTTTCTGCTTTGAATCATTTCTTAGAGACCAACAGTAGAAGTTACAGGTCACAAGGCCCATGGAGCTGTTCCTGAGCCCGGTTCTATTGTCATTGCTCGAGTAAGTTTCTCTACAATTATTGTCCTAGTTTGTTAACGGCAAAGTTCTAGCCAAAGGCTGCTAATTTTGGCAAAAAAAATAGAAACGTGGAAGACTTTTTTGGGTGATTCAATGAATATGACCATATGCAACAAAAAGAGTCCTTTTCTATCTTTTGAGAATGAGCAATATTTTGTGTGGCGTAGTAGATGAGAAAAAGGAACGAAAAACATAGCTGCAAAAAGAACATTGACCATTGCAGTTATCGTCATTCACTGTTCTAATATCTTTTTTTTTTTTTTCTTTTATCTTGTTGGTAGAAGGTTTGTCAATATTGGATGAGAGATATAGTTGGCGAGATTTGGAGTTTCTAAGTTTTAAACGCTCTACCCAAGTTCTTTCCATTTCCTTGAATGGGTACACATCCATACCAAAATCCTCGATGACGTGTTCCCATATTTTTTTATATGGGAAATATAATTTTAGAGTTCTTATGATGTCATGCAAAACGATCCACCAAAAGTTACTTTTATATTTCCTTTTATTCCCGGGAACACCGAGTCTGAAGCACATATGTTGGATAAGATTCCAAATTTCTCATTCGCATTTGATAGTTTCTTGAAAGTTTGAAATGAGGGAAAAGACAGTATATACTTCTTCGTCCAATTCAATTATGACCAATGTTTTGAGTCCCCACTGAAAAGTATATAGAAGTTAGAAACCGAAAAAGACACTGAGCATCACTTGCACACTTGTGCCTAAGGCCCTAAGTTCACTGGCACACTTTTGCTGACTACAATAAGCAAGCCCCTTTTTAGTCTAGTGATATGTTGTTGGTTTTTTTTTTTTTTTTTCTTCACAAACTTTACTTTTGTATACATTTTTGGCTTGCTCGTGATAGGTTACTAAAGTGATGGTTAGAATGGCTTCGGCTGACATAATGTGTGTTGGATCCAAATCCGTTCGAGAAAAGTTCACTGGCAGTATTAGGTAATTGAACTTGCTCTTAATTATTGAGCATAGCTTGTCGATCTTGTATTCTTGTGAATTATCATGAATTAGAAGAATTTCTCATCATCTTCATCAAGTATGTTTTTAGATTATACTCCCTCCGTCCCCTTTTAATTGTCCACTATAGGAACACGTGCATTTTCGAACGCCCCCAAAATGTATTTTTCTATATACATTTTTTAATTTTTTTTTAACTTCTGTTTGTGGATGTAGTCTTTTATCCCAATCAACATTATGGCAGCATTATATTGACCACCTTGGTAGGATTAACCTATTAAGCTGTGCTAGTATTTTTAGTTAGTCTCTATGATTTAAATTTTAACTTGTTAAAAGTTATGGAGGTCCCGGTTTTCTTTTTAATTGGATACGTGGTACCGTAATAAGTTCCATCCGTAAATTATACACTGTGAAGCTTGAGCAGTTTTGGAGATAGTTTTCAAGTTCTCTCTCTCTCTCTCTCTCTCTCTCTCTCTCTCATGCATGCGTAAGTGGAAAAATAGGAGGGGGTAAGTAAATAATTTTTTCAGTGCAGGATAAATACAGATCTCACTATGGTATATATTGATAAGAAAAACTAATTATGATATATGAGAGTGTTCTAATGTTCTATTGTTTAGTTTATGATTTGGTGTGTACAGTTTCTATTCACTTAATACATCATTTGTAGATGAAGCATGTGACGAACTCTGTTTTGGTTCAATTCAATCAGGCAACAAGATGTTAGGGCAACCGAAATTGACAAGGTGGATATGCACTCGTCCTTCCGACCTGGTGATATTGTTAGAGCTTCAGTTGTATCCTTTATGATTGGGATCTCTCTGCTATCATTTTAAAATAAACCTGACAAACCTATTGTTCTGTAAGATCCGCATAAATATAAATTGTTGTTCATGTTAACTGTTTTTACTGATTTCATTACGACTTGAACATTGTCTATGCCGTATGTTCAGTAATTCTGTTTTTGCCTTATATAGAAATCCCTGTTGATATTAAGCAGAACTTCACCTCATTCTGTTAATGAACGCAAGCCTACTTTAGATCCACCATCCCATGGTTGGTAAAATCCTAAATAAAAAGGAGAATTAGTTTTTAAAATTCAAGTGATGTTATTTGGATCTTGTGAGCTACTTAATTAAATCGATGATTCAGAATACTTAACTGGACTCAAAGTAGGGGGAGGGAAAACAGTGAATACAAGCTCGGAAAGTGCTTCTAACTTTATTCCCATTGTCCGTTGGCTTATGAAACATATAAGCCATTAGGGCTAACTTTTCAAATATGCTCTTTATATTAATGTCATACGAGTAGTTTAGCACAATGGCATAACTATTGGTTGTGTGCTGTCTCTTGAATTATGAACATCACGAGGAGTTATTGTTAAAGCATCCAACTCAAAACCAATTGGCAATGAGTGGAGAAGCCGCCTAGGCTCATATGCTAGCTTTGGAGGTTATAATTAACCAATGTGGGACAAGCTCTAACACTCCCCCGCATGCGTGACCCCTGACCCGCACGTGGAGAGGTAAACAAATGATTCTAACACATGTGACAACTATTAACCATCAACGACAAACAAAGGGGAAACCAACCATCAACGACATATAGTCTAGTCCAAAAGCCTCAGAAAGTCTAGCTCTGATACCATGTTAAAGCGTCCAACTCAAAAGCAATTGGCAATGAGTGGATAGGCCGCCTAGGCTCATGTACTAACTTTGAGGTTATATTTAACCAATGTGGGACAAGTTCTAACAGTTATGAAGGCCTTGTCGTTTTTCGACTGATGCATTCAGGGATTGACAATGACAATTAAGCACCAAGTTATTGGCTGAGAAACTCTTGCCCTTGGGTAATCAGATAGTGTATGAAGAGAAGCATGAGCAAATGCTGCAAATCTATCTTTAAAGATTCAGGATTGCTAATTCCTATTGATCACTCCATTATAAGGACCAGACATAATATTCGTGAACGTTGGATGAATTGATTGTGTTTGTACGTCAAAGGTGAATGTTCTTTCTTTCCAGTACAGTCATGGATTCTTAAGCTACTGGAAAGCTCTAATAAAAATACCTAGTGGATTGGTTTTAATGTAAGTTCCAAAATGGGTAGCAGCTGTAAATACTTGATGTAGCAGTTCAAGTATGCATTTCATTCATCGCTCAGAAAAGATTCTGTTCTCCCTTCATAACTTGCTGTTGCAACACTTTTCTCCCTGGCTTCAGAAATAGCCAATTTATTACCCCAATGTGGATTTGGATTAATGACTCTGTTAACATTCATGTGGAATAGTGTTGATACTTGATACCCTTACTCAAAGATTTAAGTCTACCGTCACTCTTTTCACCTCAAAAACTTTAGAGGAATAATAGAGGGTAATTAGGAGGAAAAAAATGGCTTGAGTTCCTTCACTGGGTGTGAAATCCATGCATGACTTCGCCTGTTTGCCAAGGGTTCATGATCTTTGTTTATTAGATGCTCATGTTTGTCCTTTATTTCTATTGCTCATCTTGTATATGTATCAGTTGCACAACCTGATCACTCTTAAGTCTTAAGTCAATCAAAGTTGATACTTAGCCTTAACATACTGCATTTGGTTAGCTGTCCCTTGGAGATGCTAGGGCATACTATCTATCAACCGCAAAAAATGAATTGGGTGTTGTATCTGCAGAAAGCACGGCAGGTAATTTTTCATCCCTTCAGTATTTGGAAAATATGTTGTTTCCTCCAGTACTTGAATAGTTAATTCCCTACATGAAAATAATTGACTTAACTTTGTGGAGACACACAAATACGGAGATTTATATGAGAATGACTATGTATTCGATGAATTTTGGCTTGTAGATTTAAGCGTCGAATGAGAAGCGTATGTGCATATTTGTTGTTTCGATAAGAATGCTTTTTAGAGTGGGACAAACATCATAGATTCCTGTGGGAAAGATAAACTAGACATGTAGTTGCTTACTTGTATATATTGCAGTTTGAAAGCGTATTGTATATCATTAACACAAAAGACAATTGCACATCGGTTTCGGTTAAATGAATGCTACCTGCAGAGTTTTTTGTTGTCCATTTGTCTGGAATACGTAACTGTTCTCAATTTGTTTGTTCATTTTGGGAATCCAACTGGTTAAACACTATCATTGCACTTTAAAAACTTGAACTTTCCAAAAATGCCCTTCAATTTATATTGAACTTATCACCTCAATTCAAGAGCAAAGAGCATAGGGAACCCTGTAGGATTTTGATGTGTCACTACTCAAAAGGGACAAACATTTTGGGACTTCACAAAGTCAAAAAGTGGACAAACTAAATGGGAGGCGGGGAGTAATTGTCATTGATGAGCAACAAAGATGACAGGGGGACCCGCTAGTTTGGTGATAAAACTCGTCCAGTTAACCTTGAGGTTATTGATTCCAAGTTCCAACTTAAGGGTAGCCACTTTCTGCATATTATGGTAGACGTCTAGACTCGATCTATCCCTCCAGACCTCCTTAATATGGCCAACCTGGGCTTAGTAGTTTACTTTTTCAACCACAAAAACATTATTTAGTTGAAGTATAATGCAGCACAAGGAAACCCTACAGACCAAGGATTCCTTTGTATATCAGATACTAGAAGAGAAAGCATACAAAAGGAATCTGTTAAATATCACAATCTGCCCCAAGTTTCCAGCTACTAATATTCACAGAGGATTTCCCCTTCACCGAACCCTGAAAAGAGTCAAATAACACATTATCTCCACAATAGGTGAATTCTTCGAACTTCAATTCGTGTGACCTGAGAGTGTTTTCATCCCATGTTTCTTTACCAACCAGTCGTCAGCACATTTCTACTGTAAGTACGAACTCTGTTGTACTGTTATATGTTCGTTAATACAAACCATTTTACTTTAACTTTTCAGTTTTGCAGTCTTTCAGAATGTGAAAATACCTGCTACTCTTTTTCCACTTAAGTCTTAAGAGCCACGATATGCCTTTCCTACAAGTGTTCACATAGCTGGATTATGCACGAATCACGCATTCAACTCCCCTAAGTGATGTGTGCTAACCTTAATTGATCTTTTCATGCTATAACCTTAGGTGCAGCAATGGTCCCAATTAGTTGGACAGAGATGCAGTGCCCTTTGACAGGCCAAATTGAGCAGAGGAAAGTTGCTAAAATTGGGTCTTGATAATGCCAGAATCAAGTATGAATTGGAAGTGATCTACGCCCGTAGCCAACTATTACTTCAGAGATGAAGGGACTCCATATTGAGGTTACAGAGTTTCACACACTCCTGATTTGATATGTGGCTTTGTTGAGCAACCATATTTTTGCAGCAGTCGATCGTTTCGACTTGTGTTTGCCAGCGATGTTAATTAACTTGTAAGGTTGATCTGTTAATTTTTTGGGGGTCTCTTTTTCCTCCCTTTTAGAAACTAAGATTGAAGTAAGGTTGGAGTATAATTATAGTGAACCCATGTGGCTTTATGCTTGGTTCTTGACTTATTTGTTGTTTTTCGGGTGGTTTCATTGAACTTTGAAAGCCCTACCTGCGATGTAGTTTCTCTCTCTCTCTCTCTCTCTCTCTCTCTCTGCTATAGAGAAATGGTTATGCAATTTAATCAACATCTTTCTGTGTTTTCTTTCTTGTGATCGTTTCTGACGAGGAGACTGTATATCATGGCCTTATTAACCTTCCTAATGGTTTCAACTGTGTGTGTTAAGGTTGTGTATCAAAGTTCAGAACATTGATGAACTTGACCACTTGTGGTGTCCATGCATTGTTTGCATCCACACACATTCCTTGAAGACTTCTTGCGTTAGTCCAACATTTTCCCTGCAAGTGAGTCCAATGTCCAAAGATGCTCATGAGGTCCACTTGGAGTTGCAATACAACCATAAACACATTCTCCACTATCCTGATCATGATTTTCCTACTCTCATTCCCAGACGGGAAGATCCTTCCCAAGAAGGTTGGACAAGGAGGGATTTGAACCCCCGACACCGTGGTTCGTAGCCACCGAAACACACACAATTTGCAACAAAACATGTCGGTGGACACTTAAGGAAGAGACCTTCTATATGCACCGACCACGTACCGACGGCGTCGCCGACGCCGGTGTGGGTCCCAAACTGTCGATCCGAGCCGTTCATCCTTCTCAGAATCAAATTCCGAGTGGGCTCGCGCAAGAGTCGAGGCAATCGGACAGCTGTATGAGCTCGATCCAAAATCACCCCCATTTCATCCAAAATTTTGGATGAAATGGGGGTGATTTTGGATCGAGCTCATACAGCCGTCCGATTGTCTCGATTCACATGTGAGCCCACTCGGAATTTGATTCTGAGAAGGATGAACGGCTCGGATCGATCGGTTGGGACCCACACCGGCGTCGGCGACGCCGTCGGTACGTGGTCGGTGCAAAAATCTTTTCCGCTTAAGGAAATTGAGAAATATGAAATGGGGTTTGGAAACCAAAAACGAACACTGTTGATTTTAACCCCATTCTACTAATTTCTCGTTGAATTTTTTTTTTTAAAAAGAAGAGCGAAATTTTTTAGTGTCCGCATCACGTGGTATCTTTTGTGAAGCCCTATGTATATGGATCTTACACAAATGTGTGGTCGAGAGAAGATTAGAAAGAAAAGATGGGAAAGATTGATGGGAAACATTTATGGCCAACTATTGTGTGCATATATAACGTGTATATATAGAGTATATGAGGCAAATACTTATACTCTTTTCTTTTTTTATCATATGGTCATGAAGATCGCTCCTTAATTATTATTATTTATAAAAAAGAAAAAAGAAAAAGAACAACCGAAAGAACATCATCCCCTTAGAAAATGTTTGTGCTTCCAGTCCATAGTTGGTTATAATTGAGAACAACAATTTTTTTTGTTATTTTGAAAGAACCGTGGCTTTTGTCCAAATTAAATACCTGAGTAATCCAAAGTTAGAGGAAAAACAAAACTAATAAGGGTGAGTTTCTATTAAAAATATCGTCTTTTCCACTGTAGTCAAAAGTGGATACGGTTTCTGTTAAATGATATTTTGTGATGCATGTGAGGAAAATGACTTCTCGAAGACATCGAAAATACGGTGACAACTCAAACTAGATATCCATTTAGAAAAATTATGGACGAATTAAACCAAAGGATGGAAGTGAATATCCACTTCTTTAGCCACGGTTCCCCTCTCTTGCTAACTTCCGAAAGGACAAAAAAGAATCAGTGGCTAAAAGCACTGCAGAGTTGAGATGGCTTCCCCTCTTCTCCTTCAACCTCCTCCTTCCTCCCCCACTCTCTCTACCACCTTTGCCCATACCTTTCTTCGAAATACCCATCTTGTCCCTTCCCCAGCAACAACCTATCTCAGACCCTCTTCTTCTTCTTCTCCCTCGTCTTCTTCTTACCCCTGCAACAACAAGAAAGCACACCTCAGCTTCTTCAAGTCCCTCACAGTAGTCCCATTTGCCCTAGCTGAATCAGAAGGCTCTCCAAAATCCCTTGATGAACCAAACCCAGATGTTCAAATCCAAAACCTCCTTCAAGAACTCGCCGTATGTGTAACCCATCTCTTTTTTTCATGTAATTCTGTGCGAATTGATCATTTTAATTTTCGACTTCCATGTCTCAAACTCATACCGGATTGATTTTTGCTCAAATTTTCCACCAAATCAGAAAGACTCGAACTTTTACTCAATATTTTTGAAGGCTTGTTTTGCTCTTGCCAAATTGCAATTATACCATTAAGGAAACTTTTGCTCAACTTTGTGCTTAGATTACAGTTTTCCATTGCAATGATTCGCCGAATGAAGCTTTTACTCAAATTTGAGTAAAATTCTGAGTAAGGGCTGGACATGCTCTAATTCCATATAGAGTCAATCAGTCATTCATAAGGTTAAGCAATAATTGGCTTTAATTTATGCAGGATAGTTTTGTTCTTCCACCTGATTACTTTGGGCAGCTACCTCGGGATCTTCGAATGGATGTACGTGCAATTTGTAGTGCATAGTTTAGTTTGAAAAATAGAGGCTTGTTTTGCATATTTTGTGTCTTATTAGAAGATCTTTTGGATTATGGGAAATTGCGAAGTTGAACGATGCAGCTTTCGATCTTTCAAGTGGTGCAGTCATTGATGAGGTTAGTCGTCGTTGTCCATAGCTCTGTTGGGTAAATCTTTTTTCAATAATACTATGGTGGCCATACTTGGTGACCATGTTCTGGATATCATGGGAGTTCTCTTTGATGCATTGGTGGAACAGGCCCCACATTCAAGTGTTTTGAATGACAACTCACATGGCAACCTAGACATGGTCACTGTAGCATTGGTCTTTCCTTTTCCATTGAATATCACCCAAGAATCAAGATGCACGTATGCACAACTCACATGGTATCCTAGACATGGTCACCGTAGCATTGGTCTTTCCTTTTCCGTTGAATATCACCCAAGAATCAAGATGCGCGTATGCACAAACTTAGGTACTGGCATGCATTGTGTAGGGTAGTGGGTTCATTTTCATTTCTTTCTTCAAAAACTGATAAGAACTCAAAAGCCGACTCCAATTGATTGAGACACAAGGCTTAGTTTGGTATGAAAATTATTTTGTAACCTTTTCATTTGTTTTGGTTTCATAATGGAAACATAATTAATTTTGGTTTGGTTTTTTTATGTTACTTTGTATTTCAAAAAACCTTTCATAATGGAAACATTATGGAAACAACTGTTTCATTATGGAAACACAATCTTCTTGTATCAATTACTTTTTCTATTTTTTCAAGAATAGACCTTCTTGTATCAATTCCAGACGGACCAGACCCATAGAAGTAAGAAAACTATGTGAGTACCATCAAATTCGAACAAAATACTGTCAACCTTTAAAGCGTTGTCAACTTCTCTGCCTGCTTTGGAATTACTTTTTCATATGGAAGGTACAGACTTATTTAGGTTGGGACCCTCCCGGAAATCTAACACTGTGAATTTTAATTTCCAGTGTGGGCAAGAGCTGGGAGAGACATTGTTAAACATATCTCGAGCATGGGAGAAAGCTGACACATCAACTTCCAAAACTTTGGTGGGCAAGCTCCCGTTATTAGTAGGATCATTGGGAGGCAACGCCCAATCAGGTAAAAACAGCAACATTTGCTTTCTATGTTTAGTTATTTTCTTATAAACATTCCTTGTGACAAGGCTTTTGTTTTGATTGCTGCTTCAGCATTAGGCAGGCGGTTGGTATCTGCTGGAAGGAGGTTCCAATCCATGGGACAATATGGTCAAGGTGAACTACAAAGGGTATTTTGCCTTTTTTCCCTAAAATGGTAATGTTTTCGAAATGTAAGTTTCAGAAACATTAGAAAATTTCCTGAACTTCGTGGACCGTAAAAGTCAAGAGGACATGCTTTCTTTTTTGCAGTACTTACATATTCTCAGCTATTTTACTCAAAAGTCTTTGCATCTTCATCCTGGAGTCTGGACTAACCCTTAAACTTGATTGTGCTTACAGCTACAGATTATAAGTTTGTTAATCACGGCAAGATGCCTATTCTGTGTCAGACCTTCATATCAAATACTGAAAAGCAGATAGCATGGAAACCTTTACTGGGATATTGTTGTCTCGGTAGCGAATGCGTGTCAGGCACATGCCAGTAGAACATTACACCAATAAAAAAACAATCATATTGTCCCCTTCCTCTGCCCACATGGTATAAAATGCATTATTTCCCATGCTCTAAAAGCATAGCCATTGGCTCAATAACTTGTTCAGCAATGATGTGTTAATTTTTCCCTTATTCAATACCTTTGTGGTTGGCAAAACCTCCACACCCTACTACCTAAAGTCTCAAGAATGGCGCAACAGAACAGCCCCAATGCACCCTTAATACAAAAACTTTTTGTATTTAATCTTTTGTATATGTTGGACGCAATTGTAAGGTATATAGCAACACTTTCGTGTCCACTTACCTGGATCATGCTTCAGGGCACTAGTATGCTTCAGTGGTTTATTAGGGGTGTTTTTTTTGAAAAGGAAAGAACTTTATTAATCTCTGAAAGATACAAAGATTAAAGTGTTGTACTATCTTATAAGTGGTTTATTAGGGGTGTTGTATCTTATAAGTGTTGCATCTTTGTAAGAAGCAAAGTATCCTACTTACCAGCCTACTTACCATCAAATACCAATACAAAGCAGATTGCAAAAGCGATGCTGACGTGTGGAAAGCTTTTGGCTGAAATTGGGGGATCCACAGCAACCGATGAACCAAAAATGGAAGCTAGGATGCTGAAGGTAATGATTCTAAAAATTTTGTTGAACTTTTGAGGGTGCTTTTGGATCTTGGAAACTTGAGTGGGGAAAAAAGGAGCACAGAAAGATGGGGAAAAAATGAAGTAGAATCAAATTCTCTCTTTTTGGTGGGGTTTTAGGAAACGAGGCAAAGATGAATATGTGTTTCTGACTAATCTTCACTTTTTGTTCAGTTTGGTAATCTTCAGGTTGAGCTAACAGCAGACAAGGCTTATATTGGCGCTGTAATTGGTTTGATTTATGCGTAACTATCCAATCCAATTTTGTGTTTTGTGCTTCTACTTCCACTAATAAGAGTAGTAAGCCAAAAAAACATTTGTTAAATTTCTTAAAATTTGCATTGCAGGCTTATTTCGTGGCAATTGACTCAAGGAATCCAAAGCATACCAGAGAACTCATTGCAATATGCAAATGACAATGCTTTGCTTCTTGCCAAGGTCTTTGAAAGCAATGTTGTCCAATTTTTTTCTTACTTTATTACCCTGCATGATGTAGAAGGATAATTTCGTTCATCCACCAGATAAGTTGGTGAACAAAACCCTCCCCCCTTTCAGGGTAAAGCAAGGGGTCGGTCATACTCAAGTAGTTGATCCCCCTGTTTTACAAAACAGCGCTTGTTTTAGTCACTGAACGGGTAGGTGAACAAAATTAGACTTTGCTCATGAAGTTAACTGTCATTATGCAGTCGCTAAGGGGAACACTACTGGCACTTGGCTACGCATCAACTATCTTGTCTGTTTTTGCTGCTGTGGGACTTGTCTTTCTTGGAGGACAACTCAAGCCAAAGGAAAAGTGACATTGTGGGTGCTATACTTGCCTCAGTTTTCGTTGTAAATGCTCCTTTTTCCTTTTTGAAGATGTTTGTAAATTCTCTTGGTACTTCAGAAAGTTTCATTAGATTAGATAAGGAGGATAAAGGAAATGTACAATTGCGAAAGTGTGTCACAGTGTGCATGATATATGATACATTCAGGAAACACATTTTTATCATCTGATGCCTTCTTTTGGCAAGCAATTTTCTGGCTTTACTTACCTATGATATCTGCGTAGGGGATAGAACCAACTGTGTTAGTCACAACATTTAAATGTTACTTAAGTATTCAACATCCATATGGTCATGGAAATTTGTACACTCAGATAGCAGAAAATTCACGCAAAAATAAAAGTGGTGACTGTCTCAGGAATGCTGCCAGTGGTGGTGATGGGGTACCATGTAGTGGAAAAAAGGAATACTGCCAGTGGCGGTAATGGGGCACCATGTAGTGGAAAAAACTGACTGATGATCCGTAATTTTATGTTTTTTGAACAGCTGATGACCCGTTATTTGCAACGTGGCGTGTTTTTCACTCTTCTTAGATTCTTGTAATTCCATCAATTTATGCATTTATCCATTTTTGTCCCCTGCTGCAATTTCGTACTTTCTTTTACTACTATGTTTTAAGAGATGGTTCTCTGAGTACTGCTACTGAGATGAGTGGCTCACTAACATCCTGCTTTCATTGGAATTTGCTCTTGTTCTTGATCGGGAAAAAGATGAGTCAAGAGTTGCCAGTACTCCTCGATTCATTCCCCATCCCCACCGTACCTATGGCTGAAACAACACCGGCTTGTCAGTTTCTCAGTCCCAACTATAGTGAAAAGCGATCAAGCGACAAGACCCAATTTCATCAGATCAGTTTGCCAGTTCCAGCTCCACCAGATCAGTTTGCCAATTCCGAGTCCTCTCCCTGAGTCTCATGTGGTGCCCTAACCCTCTCGACCACCACACAGGCACTACAACCCCCTTGACCACTACACATTCATATGAAACCAGTACACCAAGTCCTGGACCCTACGTGAGTGTGGTGGTGGACAAGGTTGGGGCACCACACAGCGATACTACAAGAGCACTCAAATTTTTTTCTTAACTAGACCATGTATCAAAGCTTGTTGATCTTTAACTCCTTAAAAAGCACACCCAAAAATCTTCCTCCCAAGACTTCACATTCAGCTGTAAAAATTCCTTTCCAATGCCACACAAAATTCTCACTCCCTCCAAAAAGATCTTAAATTGGCGTCCCTCTTGGTCCAAACTTTTGTCGTGGATCATGACTCGGTACGAGTCAGTAACCTATTACATTAACCTTTTTCTGAAGCAATTTGAAAAAAATTGTCACAGCCAAAGAATAGGAAAATATATTCCGTAAAAGAGTTTCATAATTTATTTACTGCAACTATAACTGATCAATTTCACCCAAAAATAAAACACAAAAAATAACTAATATTATAGTCTTGCAATTCATGGATACAGCCACAGCAGTACGATATAGGCAAGTATGAGCGCACAAAAAGTGATATGTCAAAGATATTTTATTAAGTTTAAAACATTTTCGGAAACAAAATTCTCATTTTATAATACTAAATTCTGCACGTCATCTGAACTTATCTCAACTCATTTCCAGTTCTTGACGAGTAAAAGAGTTGTTATTTGGTGTCGAAGAGTCACCTAGAAACTCCGACCTTAACTGCATCAGCAACCTGCCTAGATAATTTAGGCCTTCTCCCTCCCGACCTCCGCCCCAAAAGAGATCATGGGGTGAGGCCTCAACAAGAACAAACCCGGCCGTAGAGACGAGCATAGAGTTTAAATGAGGGTACATTGAGAACTTACATTTCAAGGCCCTGTACATAACATCAATCTTGACAGACTCCCACTCAGATCTTACCTGCATTTTCACACATGAAGAATGTTCAAAACTGGATTCCATAACCTAAATGTACTTGCACAAACACCTTGATTTCTGAAACGATTTCATTTGAGTGGTGTTTACGAAAAAAATTACAAGTGTCAAGTCTGTCAGGACACTGAGTATTCAAAGACGAACAAAAAAGTATTATCTAAGCCATGGAGTGAGTTAGTATATGGTCTCTTTTGCCCTTTTCTTCCTCTTTCATTTAAAAATCCTAACAATCCTAGCTTTTCTGGCCACCTCCAGCCACCACCCTCTCACTCTCAGCTCCCTTCAACCTCCATCTTTGTCCTCTCGCTTTCTAAGTCCATCACCACTATTGCCTCCATCTCTGCTTCATCATACACGACTAGACACCTCCATTGCCACCACCCCTCTTGACATCCTCACCATCCCACGCATGTCATCACTCTACTCCCCACCCTACGATTCCCTAACCTCTTCTACCTTAACCTCCATTGCCACCACCCTTCTTTAATCAACTTCTCCTATGATACCAAGATACAAAATAAGAGCTGTAATTTCAAGAAGTGAATCCAAAACAAAAATCTAGAATAGAATGTGGAAATTTAATACATACGATTTACGTATAATGAGGACAATTCAAATCATTAAGAACAATACAAGAATCATAAGAAAGTGGAAATTTTTCTCCGAAAGATAGGTTTCAAATAGAGTTGTGCATCTGTTGTTCCACCTTTACCTTTATACATCATGTTTGACAACGCTATAGGCAATTAATGGCTGAACAATCATGCATGAAGTCGATATAAATAATAGGTTGGGTTCTGAAACCATACCAGATCAGGGCGCTGTCTCTGCATTGTCCGTCCCATTCGTGCTGCTTCCTCGGGGCTTTTCGCAGATCTTATGTCTTCAACATAATTTCTGGCTTCAGGATTATCCACCCCCACAAACTTGTGTGCCTGCATTTGAAAATAACAAGATAATAACAAAAGTTGCAACCATCCATATAATTCTAGAAATAGAAAGCTACCTGATAATAATGCTCCACACTTGGCCAGCTGACGTAATTGCCACTTTCATCAGTCATTTGAATTGCATGAGGAGAGAAGTTTGACAAAGCTCCATAAGGATCCCATGTCTTGTAAAAGAATATTATACTTGATTCGTAAGGAGTAACCGTCGGATCAATAGCAGAAGTTTCCTCCACTGATGGAATAATAGGTGTCAAGTCTGGAACAGGCTGAAGAAATCCACTTACAAGCATGTCAGGTCCAATCTGCAGTTCACGTGTTATAGGTAAGCCACAACAAAACCTGAAAAGGTAGATGGAACACATTTAGCAACCCATCAATTTTTATGTAAGAAACTACTAAAAAATGAAGTTTTTGATCTTTTCTAGGATATGTGTGACCCCAAGATCAGGAATGCTTAAATTAAATTAATAAAATAAGGATTTTGTCAATCTATGCCCTACATGTTAAGATGCTTAAATTGGTTGTACATTCCCCATGAAAGTATGTGCTTAGAGAACATGCAGGAAATTTAAGCTCTCTTAATGTATGCCCTTAGGGCACATGTTAACAAGAGCAGATAAAAACGGTCCTTCCGGAATTTGGCCAACGGTAAACACATGTTGGTGACATAGATTTTGAATCTCCTTCAGTTTAAAGACTTTAGATAGTCCCGAGGCTGGCAATAAAGAGGAAATGAGCCTAAACAGGGTACGTTGAGAAAAATAAGAAGCGTCATCACAGCTACCACTGAAACGGCCTTCCCTTTTCAGCCTTGGCTGAAGCAGCCTCAAAGATGGGCCATTGAAGTAAAAAATCATTTAAGAATTGATGGGCAGTCATAGAGGCAGTGTAAAGGAGCAGAGATAACCCCTTTGTTTCTTCCTTTGGAGTATGTGCAAGGAGAAGGACATTCAATACGAAGCATTTCCAGCTCATTAGATGAAAAACATTGGCCTTATACATGTATTCATTTATTTGTTGGTTAAATGAGACTTTTACAGCTACCTATACGGTAATTGAATTTTTTTAGGTGAGTTTTGGGTTGAATGTGATGCTTAGGGTTGGTTGACCTAAGGGAATGAATCTTCTTCTTTTTATTTACATAAGTTCTCTTCATTACGTAATTTAGGATAGAAAAAGAAACTAAATGACTAATCTTGCAGAAAAACACTGACATGGCGCGGCTGCAGGTAATGTGAATCAGCCTCCCCACAACAAGAAACAAATGAAAAGTGCGGAAAGGCTGCCTACCTACTATCTTTTCTATACACCGTTGTTAGCAAGAGCATCATACTCTGGTATGGTCTTGTTTAAAGATAATACAATTGAAATTTATGACCATTGTTATAGCATCGTGAATATATTACTAGGTCAGAGAAATTCTAAGAAACAAAGAAATCAACGTGAACCTGCTCATAGCAAACATCAGTTAATTCCAAAGCTTGTGTCATCTCAACCATCCCAAGTTCACAGACCGGAGAAGGTGCATTCTTGCCACCAATAATTTTAGGTGCGACAAATGCATACACCTGAAACAAGAAGTCAGATGAATGATCAATATTCAAGAAAAATTATATGGAAATGGGATGTAACATTTGTATTTTCTTAAGATCTACACATTATCAAACCATGTTTAATTTAAACCAAACAAAGCCTGAAGTCCCAATCAATTGGGGTCGGCTATATCAATCTGTTGTCTTCGTGGAACAGAATGATAATTAGATTCATGTCATAACGATTTAACAGGGGTTTTGAAGCGAACAACCCTCCTCCTTTGTCCAACCTTGGGATCGGTCGTATGGTAGATAGACTCTAAGAAAGATCCATGTTTACATTACTATAAATGAAATTGTAGCTACATCAGCTTCGCCAAAACAAAATGAAGCATGTGTGTTCGAGTACTGTTTCAATACTCATAAGTTTGTACAGGAAAACATAGAAAATTAGGATATGGTGGGTACGGTACGGATTAGCTGTGCATGTACAAATCTGTTTTTATAATTTGTAGAAATACTAGTGAGAAGCTAGCGTGCGATGCATGCAAGATTGTGCCCAATACAAGCATAAGTTTGCCCTTCGAGTTTCGATCAAGTATTAAATGAGACAAGAGATACTAGTCAAGTATGAATCTGAAAGGAATTAGGCATGTTTGATTAGAACCTGAGATTATGCATTTTTTATTAGAGTGAAAATGATAGAAAGTGAGAAAAAAAAAAATGATACTTTTTTTTTTGGTGTCCAATTAGATGAAAATAGTAGAAAGTGAATTTCTTGTACAACTCATTTAATCTCTATTACATGGCCCTCACTTCTTTTTTTTTCTTTTTTTTTTATTCATGGCCCTCACTTTATTGCTAAAGAACGAGGAGATTTTATTTTATGGTGAAAGTTGCCACCTCTTATGATACTTCCTATTATGCCCGTAATTTTTCATTTCCTAATTCCTATGATGATCGATAATGTTTATGATGGGTAAGTTAGTAATTACTAATACTTTCTTGCAAGATATTAAATTTTATTTTCACACTATTTTCTTTCACTTTACTTTCTCTCAATTTCATTTAAAGAATAATTTTCTTTCTATTCAAACAAGAAAGAGAAAAGAAAAGAACTAAAAAAAATCTGTACATAATTAGATTCGTAATTTAGAAAGAGGAAGGAAAATTTTATCTTCCTCTCCGAAACATTTTTTGTATTTTCCTCTTGCTTTTCTTAACCTATTTTCTTGTCTACTTTATTCCCTCCATATCCAACATCCTCTTATATAAAAGATGAAAAAGCAAAAAAGCAAAAGCATTATTTTTCATATCCGCTCAAGTTCTAGTAGGTTTTCATAAAATGTTCTACGTCGTAACAAATAGAGTCTGAGAAAATATAGATAGAATAAATCATGTAAAGCCCTATTTTTTATTTTGGTAAGAACATGAAAAAGAATAGGCATAAAAAGCAATTGAAAATTGATCAGATCAAGAGTTTGAATCTCGTAAAGTAAATTATGAAGTTAGTTGTAAAGTACGCAAATATTTTTCCTCGCGATGACATAATTAAGTCAAGTATTAATGCTGCTATAGCAAATAGGGAATTTCTATGCATTTTTTTTTTTTTTATGTGTGTGTATGTTCTATGAACTTCACTCCAAAGGAGAGGTCATTGAAAAAAGGAAATGTCATTGACATCCCTCTCCTCATTTTTTTTTTTTTTTTGTTAAACAAATGTGTGGACTGTGGAGTGGGGGCACAGGAGCATTGAATAATTTTCTGGAGAGGAAGCTATTGTTTCCTGGGGGACCACAAATATGCACTTTCATGTTCCAGGAATACCCTCATAAGATAGAGTAATTATTTTGCATGCTCATAGAAAAAAGTTAAATAAGGTTTGTACTCTTCAGAAACTACTGTTCATTTTTTAAGGGAAGAAATACTTGGGGGCGAAAGTACTATTCATGTGCACTCCCTCTTTATATACAGGGAAGATATTCCATCATTCCATGTAATGACTGCACATGGGTGAAGTAAACTGAATTAGGTGATTGAGTATCCAACATAGAAATCACAACTTAATGCGAAAAATTATCGTAAAGCAAGAGTTAATGTCATTACACTGAAGAACATACCGACAAAAATCATATTACAACAACAAATATAAGCATAGACAAAAAAAAAAGTATTATCAAATTAGCTTCATCTGGGAAAATATTATTTTTATTGCTAATCACATTTGCACAAGGTTGAACAACTGAACTGAAATAACGGAGAAGAGTATTGCATATACCTTGTGTATAACACCAGATGAAATTGCAGATGCAGCCAATGTTCCTCCACACTCCCACAAAATTGAAAGGTAACCACGGTCATATAAGTATTCCATGACATCTTTAGGATTTAATATGTCAAACTCCACTACTTCAACACCTTTGGATGCAAGGAACTTCTGAAAACTCCTTCTGGCACCTCTTTGTGTTGCAACTATGGTTGGCACATCAGCCACATCCCAAAGATGTGCTACATCAGGAAGATTGAGTGTTTGTGACATAACAATCCTCATGGGCAGATGGCCACCTCCATGTCTTGCAGTTAATCGTGGATCTGTTTTTAAAGTAAAATTAAAACAGCACATAATAATATAACAAAAAATCTCCATGCATAACTGCTCTTGAAAATCCTTACTATCCATGCGAACGGTATTTCCTCCGACAATAACAGCATCGCTTCTACCCCGTAATTCAAACACTCGACTTCTTGACAATTTGCTGCTTATCCATGATGCATGTCCACTACTGGCTGCAATTTTTCCTGCATCAATACCAGTTGTTAAAAACTTTTTGGAAACCACTTAGATATTTCTCTGAAAGAGCAATGCTTACCGTCAAGGGTCATTGCATACTTGAGGACAGAGAATGGAACTCGAGATGCAGCTCTGTAAAGCAAAGGAGCATTGACCAAGAGGCAGGATTTCAGGGCTTCCTAAAACACGACATATAGAACTTTAGGCTGAACAAATCAAGCAATTTACACCTGCAGGACTCTATACAACCTGAATTACAACCGAAAGAAGTGCCAAATTTAGCCCAGACGCTTTGCACAATGGGAATGCACATGTGACACAAGAAGTTGTTGGAGGTTTTCCACAGCGATACAAATGTTCAGTCATCTCTGAGAGAGTAACTTAGGTTTCTATCTCACACATGGTACCCGGCTACCCGCACATTGCACCACAATAACAACCATCTGTTTAGAACTTATTATCCTAACTCATCTGCAGAATTCTGACTGTATCTAAAATCTTGAACATAGTCAATCTCCATTTAGAACACATGCAGCCTCCTTTAGCAACCGGAGGTGCAAAATGGGCAATGCTATGCTGGCCCATTTTTTCCATGCCCAGTCGTGCTTCGTGTTGTGCTAGGCAGACCCATTTCTTAATCTTGTTGTGTCGTGCCGGCCCATCTAATGAAAACCTAGGCCTGGTTTGGCCCATGTTCACAGCACAGTTCATGCTTCATGTCATGTCATGCCGTGCCGTACCTGCCTAATTGTGCTCATACCCGTAATGTGCTCGCCAATTGATGATTTAAGCAATCAAAGTCTTGGTAACCATATTGACAAAGAAGAAGAAACAATAATTGGTTTCCAGTACAATGTTTCACTTTCAAAACATTTCATAAGATCTGAATCTGACTAAACACCTAAATAATAGCTATCAGAAATTCTGGAAATCATTTGCAGAACCATCAAGACCTTCTATATATCTTTCACAACCTTAAATAATGACATTAAAGATACTCTATGACTTTCTAAAAAAATCCAACAATTTAACACCTTCAAACCCAGCCTAGTTACAAACTTACAGTAGGCTTAGACCTAGAACTAGTAGACTATTTTCTATTTTCTCCATCGCATTAAAGCTGAAAAGCTGTATAATTTGTACATTAAACCTATATTATTTATTCAATGGAGAAGCTTTCATTAATTCTTGTTAGGAAATTTAAATTATTTTGGAAGGGGATCCTGATGTAGCTCTCGTTAGACCTAGGGCTGCATTAAATCCTCTCCAGTCCCCTTGTGGAACTGGATCCCGTCGAAGGGCTTTTGGGGCCTTTCTAGGCTCACTTTGATGATTGGAATCTTTTTAGGCCCATCTCGACATACCTGTAGTGTCCGTGTCGGATCTAACCTATAGCAGTCGCCCTATGCTACCTAGAATGTGGATCGTGCCAGTACGAGGAATAGGTACAGAAATGGGAGCATGGTATGGCACATGGATCAGGTTGCTCACTCTAGTGCAGGGGCTTATTGTCGTGCTATTGCTAATATTGCCTCTGAAATGTCACGGGCGCACCCATAAGTCCCAAAATTCGCATGCCCGAGTGGGTGCGAGAGCAAGTGCAAGAGCACGTAGATGCCTGCTCTGATAGCTTTTGAAAAGCACCTTTTCCTTTCTTTGTAAACTGGACCACTCTTCCTGAAATTGAAATAAGGAAGGAAAGCGTTGATACGTAGAAGAACTACAGTGTAGAGCGTCTCAGAGCATCTACTTTCTGTATCTAAATTTTCACATTTCATGTGTACTTCTTTTACCATATACACAGTATGCCATATAATTTTACGAACGCTACACAAACAAAGACATGAGAAAGATTACAAGACTGATGTTAAAAATAAGTGGATTTGCAAACAGCCAATCAGCCTTCCATCTGTCCAGTCACGTGTTTATCCTTAGAAGTTAAAAAAGAAATACAATTGAAAAAGAGTATTACTTGTTATCTACTCCAATGCTCGCATAAGTGGCAATATCTTGTAGGGTGGATGACAGGTTGGATGTCAATTCATTTGCTAAATCACAAATAAGATCTCTGGGTGCGCAAACTTTGTCCGCTTCTGTCCTTGGTTCATCAAACCACAACCTAGAGTGCAATTCACAACCCCATCTACACGGATTATGTGACCATGGTTCACCCTCTTCTTTTGGACTTTGGAATCACTACTTCTACTCCTATGCAGTTTTACTGCTATAATCAAGCCGCAATCTTCACTGCTAACAATCTAGTCTTTGACGAGCGCACTAAGCATATAGAGATTGATTGTCACTTCATTCGAGACTTATCGATGAGGAAACAAATCAGCACTCCTTTCGTTTATTCAGAGAATCAGTTGGGTGATATTCTCAAATACGCCTTTAGCTCATTCTTCTTTTCAACGGAGGTCCTCCTAGCTAGGCATGTTTCATGTTTGACCTCTATGCTCCATCTTGAGAGGAAGAGTTAAGAGTGTTTGTTTTCTTTTGTTGTCAACAAGGGTATCTTGTAATCTTGACTTGGTTTAATAACTGTAGGTGCGGAGGTGAAGGGTCTGATTAAGTTCCTAACCTAGTTTCTCAAATCTCTTGTTCTCCTCTATTCTGCTCTTCCAAACTAAACCCTAGCGTGTTTTCTATAACTCACCTGAACTGATAAGAGTATCTTTTTATCCAAATCCAACATCCACAACAATGAACTATCTTCGGCTGAGATTAAAGTGCTCTAGAAAAGACAACCTTGCAACTCCACAACGGCTCTGACCTGTGTCAGCCAATCTTTCCTAAATGTGTCAAAGTCTTCACACACAAATCTAGAAAAATGCTACTTCAGTTCCAAAACTCGTCATAAAGTTCAAGCCCATGGGAACCAAATAGATAAACTAAGATAGCAGACTAAACATGTATAAAGATTGTAAGTTGGATTACAACCAAAAGTTTGAAGAAATTCTGGAAGCACATAAGATGGAATATAAACCTCAATTGTTTTACTTTGCAGATCCTCCCCAAGAACATCAACCTGTAGTTCTTCACTTCTCAAAGCACGAATAGCATTGCCTCGATG
The DNA here is from genome assembly GCA_020921065.1 of Vaccinium darrowii. NCBI lineage: Eukaryota > Viridiplantae > Streptophyta > Magnoliopsida > Ericales > Ericaceae > Vaccinium > Vaccinium darrowii. The sequence continues at coordinate 13,638,025 of CM037159.1, read as the reverse complement.
ATGTTGCAAAGGATGCCTGATCCCAACAACAACTCTATTAATTCCTGCCTAATGTACACAACGTTAGTTACATGAAGGGATTCTCTAAGATGCCGGTACCAAAAAGAAATCCTCTAAGCATAGTTATCATCATGAACAGAACAAGAAACGGATTATCAACCCATGCTCCATTAGAAATAAAAGAGTCTACTAGATGTATCAAACTACGTTGAAATTATTATGCCATCCGCTAATTAACCAAATTACTAAGTCATCCTGATGCTATTGGTACAACATTCACCATACATGTTGTCCCTTATGTCATTGGTTGCAAATAAATTTCTGCTGATTCAACCATTGCAGGTACCTGACAACTTTATTTTCAACACACATGAAAATGCAGGATTCAATCCTATATAATTGGAATACAAAACCAAATAAGTAACAAATCCAGGCATTAGTGATAAAGAGGTTTACAGCAATGTTTTGGTATCGATACAGAGGTTTACAGCTAAAGGGCGCAAAACTGTTATTTCGCTCTTTCACTCCTACTTGATCATACTTGGAAATTAAACGTGCATTGGCTTGTAGTTGTAACCACATCAAATGTACTTCCATATTCTTTCGCAGAAAGGCCTAATCAAAGTATATCAGTCCGAATTCCATACATAGTCCTAATATATTCACATATGTATAAAGGTTGAGTCTTGAACTATGGTCTATATTCTCTCATAATTTTTACGTCACGTCATTCGTGTCAACAGAAAAATCAAAAGATTATACAAATATAGACCATAGTTAAAAAAAATATCACTAAATATGGGGAAAATCGAAAAAGACCGCTTTTTTTTTTCGAACTTTCTAGGTATTATTCGATTTATCACTTCCTCTTTCTGGGATGCTAAAAGACAGTCTTTCTAGAACTTTTTTCAAAATTCGACTATATTTTTGTACTCTTCCGATTCTAATTTAATAAAAAAATAAAGTGAAAACAAATAAAACGTGACAAAAAACGAAAATTAAGACCAGAGTGCACCAAATTGATTTTTGCTTGAGCAAACCTGAATGAGAGCCGAGACAGCAGCACGGTCGCCGTAGCAGTCACCTGGCTCCATGTTGAGATAGGCGGTGGCACCCTTACACCGGTCGCTGCCGGCCGCCTCAACTGCCTGGACCTCGGCCGGTTTAGTCCCCTGCGCGTAGAGGTACCCTTCCCCGGCCACCTTGCCGGAGGCGGTGACAATGACGCAGCCGAAATTCGGATGGGGAGACGTGAATCCGGCAGACTTGTCAGCGATAACGGCGGCGCGTTGGATGTAGGAAGCGTCGAGCGAGTGGGAGTTGTTGTTGCCGTTGCTGGATATGGCTTTGCAGATAATGGGAGAGGCGAGAGCTCCCAGTGAGAACCCCATCTGTTTGGAATAAACACAGTGCAAAGAGGTGTTGTGTGCCTGGTTATCAGCACATAGTACTCACTTGCCTAGACCGGGTTCCGTAAGTCAATTTACAAAGTGTTGGGCTTACTGATGAGAATCTGAATCATTGATGATCGAAATGAACGGTCCGACAAGCGCAGTAAGCCAATGGATCGCTAAAGCCTAAAGGGCCCTGATTTTGTACTTGGGTGCAGTCATCCTTGGACTTAGGAATGGAAATCTCAACCGAACCAATGAGTATTTAAACCATAATCGATTTTTTTTTCCAAACCATAATTGAAATATTCCTTGTGGGTGCGGGTATGGTGCGGGATGTGAGATAACTGAATCGGTTCAGTTCGGTTCGGTTCTAGTTTGAGTTGATAAGTGAACCGTTTTCCCGAATTGAACTGAACTGGATATGTGAAATTACAAAATTACCCTTCTTATGTAGAAGTTTTGCATGTGCATAACTTCAATGCATTGGATTTCTACTTAGATGTATATTAGTTTTGCATTTGAAATATCTAGATGCATATCTGCATACCTTTTTAATTGACGGATCTGTGGCATTTCCAGTTTAACTAATTTTCATATTTGAATTTCATTAATAATTATTTGTTTTTATTTTGTTTTCTAATTTAACAGGGCGTACCCGAATCGAACCGATTCCTGATTGGTTCAGTTATGATTTCAATTTTCTCCACCCATTCGGGTTTCGGTTTGGTTCTATGTATCCATCTAATTTCGGATAATGAGTTCGAATATGGCAATGCCCGAACCAAACCGACCCATTGCCATCCCTACTTGGACTTTGCTCCAAATTCCATATTAGGGAATATTTCACTAACAAAAAATAGTTTTTTTTTTCCAAAAATCAAGACAGATTATCGTGAAAAGCCAATTTATTCTAAAAACAGTCTTAGTGGAATACTCCTTACGCTCTGTTTGATACCTATGAAAAGAAAGGAAACGAAAAGAAAACAAAAGAGAGGGAAAAAGAAGGAAAAATTGAGGAAGTTAAAGAGGAAATTTTTTAGTTAAAATAGTGTAGTTTAGTTATTTTTCCTCTCATTTTCCTCTCAACTCAAACAAAGGAAGAGGGAAATTTTTTATTTTCCTTCCCTTTCTTTTCTTTTCCTAAGTATCAAACAGAGTTCTTCTTCTTCCAATTTCAACCATGTCAACCTTCTACTTCATGACTAGTTTCGATATCATCCATCTGTTAGACTTCCATCCACTTTTTATGCAGAAAAACCCCACCAAGAACCGCACATCTCCACTTCTTAGGAGAGATATTGGTATTTTGACTCAAGGCTCTTTAAATCGATATTCCTGAGTTGTGCACACTCACGCCGACGGTCCCTGTCTAATTAGGAGCCATCATCGTCAAAATTTGCCACTGCCACCACCGTTAACAAGACAACAACCCATACTTCCACTATGTCCATGAAATTGTTGATAGAAAAAAATAAATAAATAAATATATACCAAAAGGGATAGGGTCATATGGAGATATGAAAGAGGAACTCAAATGAAAATGGCTCAAGTGGAAGACCAAAACAACCTTGATATTGTGTCTTGTCAAATCAAGTGGTGGAAACTCATAACCATCTCTTCTTTGATTGTTGTTTTTCTCGAATCATATGGGTTGAAGGGTTGAGGAGGAATTTGCTATCTCGAGGCCCAAGTGATTGGCATTTTGAGCTCGATTGGGTTGTTCAAAATTGGAAGGGGAAGGAGTTCAAATCTACGCTCTATAAATTGTCCCTAGCAGCTACTCTTTATCATATTTGGTTGGAAAGAAATGCAAGAATTTTTCGACAGCAAGCTAGCACTGTTGGGGATTTATTGACTGCAATTGTTGTTGGTGTTCGAAGTAGAGTTTGTTCCTGGGATAAAAGCACAAATAGTAGTGACAATATGGGATAGACGGTTGCTTTGTGATTTGTTATAAAATTTTAACTTACCCAAAAAAAAAAAAAATGTGATATTGGTTGTGTGGTGTGCACATGATGTTTTTCCATCCAAAAAGTGGATGGAAATCTACAAATGGGTGATATTGAAACTAGTCATGAAGTAGTAAAAAGACGAACTCAAATGAAAATGGCTCAAATGGAGGACCAAAATAACCTTGATATTGGTCATGTGGTGTGCACATGATGTTTTTTCCGTCCAAAAAGTGGATGGAAATCTACAGACGGGTGATATTGAAATTAGTCATGAAGTAGTAAATTAATGTTGTTCAATTTGACAGTATGACTGAAATGAAATCCAATGCAAAGTCAAAGGCGTATATCATGATTTTTCCCAACAAACTATAAAGATACATAGTATTATGCATTTTTAAAACGGAAGCCAAGCTTTCAAATTGAAACGTACTCCCTCCGTTCTTAAATATCTCTCTCTCTCTCTCTCTCTCTCTCTCTCTCTCTCTCTCTCTCTCTCTCTCTCTCTCTCTCTCTGTGAAAATTTCGAAAAATGATATACGGAAGCGTTAGTAATTTTTTGATTTGAAAAATGGCACGACTTTTCGTTATGAACACTTATTTAGGAACGAAGGGAGTAATATCCAATATTAGATTTGTTTAAAATGTAAACAGAAGAACTAAAGTGGATTTTTTATTTATTTTGCTTTATACCCGTGCTGTGGAAATTAAGGGCATGTTTGTTTATCGGGGGTATGGTGGCACGACTTTTTGCAGTGGATTCTTGTTTAGAAACGGCAGAAGTAATATCCAAGATTAGATTTGTTTAAAATGTAAACAGAAGAAACTAAAGTGGAATTTTTTTATTTTGCTTTATGCCCTTTCCGTGGAAATTAAAGGCCTTGTGGGGGGTGGGGGGGAATTGGTGGAAGTGCAAGAAGGGAGGGAGTGGGTGAAGAAATCCCATGTTTGGTAGTGGCCCTATTGGGAGAAGGAAGGGAGAGTTTATCTTTGGAGGGTCTTAGGCTTAGCTAACACCACTCTCAATCTGTAAGGACCCGTAATTTTGCATAATTTTTTCGGAATAACATTGGGATAATGCGAGGAATTAAATTTTGACTTAAAGGGGTCAATGTAATGGAAGTGGATTGCATTTGGATCTTTTTAAAATGCATTTGAAAGATAAGGGGGGTGCAAGTGCATAAATGTATGTATATGAGTGTGTGTGGTGTAAAATTTTCTAACAAAAACACACCCGAGTCTCCCCCATCAGCCGTGGCTCTCTCTTTCTCTCTCTCTCTACCCCTCCCAAATTTCCTTCTCCAATCTCACACAAAATACACTCCCCTCACTCAATCTCTTCAAGAACCAAGTTCAAAACCTTCACCTACGCATCAATTGGAGTCGGGTTCACCGTGGTTTTTCGTGGAGATCAAGGCTCCGTTCGTTTGCTTATTTTAGACAATAATTCTGAAAATCTCTCAAAAACATACCTTTGAACTCTTCTCAAAATTCATGTTCGCTTCACTATTCTGAAAAATGTTTTCAAAATGAATTTCAAAATTTCTGTTCGTTTTGATTAATTATCTTTGTAATTTTTATTTTTAATTTTAATTTATTTTTAAAGTCACTGAAAAGTTCGATTACGCTAGGGATCAACAAGAAGAAGAGTCTCCATCAAAATCACTGAGTCAACTAGAGTTACTCACTTCGGTTAGCCTGTTCCTAACACGTTAATATCTAAGATTCACGACTAAAACATCTACCAAGGGCTCCAAAATACTAAAAATCACCTCTTTAGGGTCGAAAAATGGTGAAATTGAAATTGGGTTTTCTAGATCTTCTCCATAACCACCAAAACTTTAGCAGATTGACGTTGATATCAGTAAATCCAGACCATGAGTCACGCATGTATGTATAGATCTCAAATATAACCAGTAAAATCTCGTCGATGTCTCCAAAGTAATCGAGTGATTCAAGGATCTATTAATGAAGCAGTTAATACTAGAAAACAAAACCGAATCAGTGACTTTACAATAGCACTGAATCGACAAAGATATGGAAAAATCAGAAAGAGGGGAAAGATTAGGACGAGAAACCCAAAGAAGAGAGAGGGAGAATCATAGGCTTTGAAATTATCTGAGAGAGAAGAGGGAGTAGCTGTAAAAAAGGGAGAAAGAAGAGAGAGGAAAGTGGGTTAGGGTTGTGTTGAAATTGGACTATTGGACAAAGAAGGGACTCATTTGATCTTTTTGAGATAACCGACATATTTAATCTCGGTAAAAGTGAAAGAACAGACAAGTGAAGAGTTGGGAAATGATCCCATAGTTTGATCTCATAACTTATTTTTTGAACATTGGACCAAACACAAATTTTAAGCTTTTTAGCCCAAAACAAGTTTTAGGAAAGCCCAACCGAACGGGGCCCAAGTATTTTGGTTTGGAAGCTTCACAACCTAGGGTTTTGAATTTTCTACTCGTTTGGAGCTTCAATCTTAAGGTAGGGGAACAAATTCTACTCCCTCTAGTTGTATTTATGTGATTTGTTGCATATATCTTACCCTTGTTCTTCAAATTTCCCAAAATCATGATTTTCTCTCCTAAGTGGGTTTTGTTCAACTTGGGTTTTTGATCTATGGATTGGGTTGTTGTTTGATGCTATTGTTAGTTGTTTTACCCTCCCTCCATGTCTATTAGTTGCTTGACATTCCCAATTTTTGGCCAAAATATCGAATTAGGACCTTAGGAAGAAGTTTGGGGCCATTTGGAGCTTGTTTGCAAAATCTATCACAGAGCATGAATCTGCCCGACCCACTCGGGCGGGATTGGGGGCCGCCCGGGCGAAAAATCCAGCAAGCATCACTTTTTCCGGTTTCGTCCCAGTTCGTTCCTTGATACCCGTTTGACCCCCGAATGTTCGTTTCTTCGTGTATTCGACTCATATATTCGTTTCGAACCTCGAATTCACTTTGGAATCATAAAACTAATCTTTTGACACGTGAATTAACAAATCCCTTGGTCATACGTATCGGACACGTATCGGTTGACACGCTTTGGCGAAAATGGTGAACTTTTGAAACAAATGAGACTTATGGAAGTTTTTAAATGACAAAATATCTTGAGATGATATAATTGTATAATGTGAGTACTAGGGTCACCATTTGGTGTCCCTAGCAATGGGTGCACGGAGCCCATGAAATCCGGCAGAAGGATACTTCCCTATTAAGATTAATGAATGTTTTCTTGTGAAATATTAGAAATGGCATGTTTGGACTAATCTTGGTGTTCTTAGCGAAAATTGGCTTTTGGTAGACGATATTGAGAATTTGGTGAATTCTTGGGCTTTGTTGAGCACTTGGATTTTTATTTTTTTTTTGGAAATACCCTTGGGACACGCGGACACATTTGGGACACTTAGATACATGCTATGGATACTTTGATACATTTTTGGGAGATTTTGGGTACTTGGTGGTCGGGTTGCATTTGTTTGTTCCTTCTAATCACATACATTGATTATTTCATTCACAATACTCCATTTGTCATGCACGTATCATGTTTATACACCTAGCGTTAGTAGAATGATTTTTTCAACTGGGCTAGTGAGCTCAACCTATCATTTTCAGGTACCCGGCAAAACACTTGAGAGGGATGCATGAAGTGTGGATGCATAGCATTGGATTCATCGAGTATGAAGTGCCCATCTTTGCCCCATATTTTTTTTAAAGATGGTTTTGTAACTTTTATTTGTTAATCTTTTGACTATTTGGTTAATGTAATAACTCTTAAACTTGACAATTATGCATTTGGGTTATGGGTACTCGTAGTTAGAACTTGTTGATTATTTACGGTGAGAATGTACCTATTTTGACTTTAAATATTCAAAGGGTAAAATATAAGACTTTTGACTTGTCCCACGTGGATATTATCTATATTTGGATTATTAAATTTGAAAGCGTGACAACTTGGTATCAGAGCATAGGTTCGAATACTTAGGAACAGTGGAAAAACTTCGAGTCTTGGGGATTAAACCATTGCATAAGTTTTCTCATGAAAATCATATGTTCTCATTCATTGTGTACTTGTGTGACATTCATGATCATCACATTGGCATATCGAGGTGCATATGAGCTAACGAGCATGGTGTTGAGTTGTTACCCGTGTTGGGTTGGCGTGGACGCTTTGACCTCATTTGAGATAATGTTGGGCTTAATATTTTTTTTCCTTCTTATATTCTTACAGAACCATGGCGCCAAGGAAAGTTGCTAGAGGTAGTAGGGTAGGTAATCGTGGGAGGGGTCGTGGTCGTGGCTGCAATGAGCGTGCGGGGGATGAGGTTAGTCAACACGGAGACCATTCGGGGGGTCAAGATGATAGGCATGAGGAAGAGGTGCAACAACCGGGAGAGTAAAATCCACCTAACCCACTCTTGACCAACTTTGTTGCAGCGCTTGCGGCGCACATGGCTCAAACACCTAGGGTCAATGCTCCAACCCGTGCTATGGAAGTTGTTAGGGGGTTCCGTAAGTTGAACCCTCCTATGTTTGACGGGGTTAATAGTGACCCTTTAGTGGCTGACTATTGGTTGTCGGAGATTCACAAGTTATTTGACGTGCTTGATGTGACTGAGGATGCTGTGAGGGTGAAGTTAGTAGCATGCCAACTTAGTGGGGAGGCGAATGAGTGGTGAAAATCTGTTTTGTCAATGAGGAGAGAAGCTAGGAGAGCGGCTAGGGTGGCACACAATGCTAACGAATCGGATGTTGAAAACATGACTTGGGCCGAATTTGAGCTAGCTTTTGAGGACCAATACTTTCCCGAATCGTTCAAGGACTTACTTAAGGAGCAATTTGAGTGGCTAGAGCAAGGAACCATGACCGTGTCGGAGTATGCTTTGAAATTCCAAGCCTTGTCTCGTTTCACGCCGGAACTTGTGTCTACGGAAGAGAAGAAGTGTAAGAGATTCGTCAGGGGTTTGGATGAGTCAATTCAGAGGTTTGTGATGAGTGGGGGTCTTACGAGTTTTTCCGGGGTGTTGGAGTTAGCGAGAAATTTAGAGACTTCGGGGATTAGCCAAAGGAATGTGGGGCCGCCGACTACTACTGTGAGTGCGCCGACAGGTAATTATGGGAGTGTATCTGAGAGTTATGGAAATCAAAATAGGAAGAGGCAAGGGGAGTCACGTCAATTTTCACGCAACCGTTCTACTTTCTGGGCACCTATACTTCTTCCAGTTTTGGGAGGAATTCGTTGAGGCTGTCGATCAATTGTCACCAATGTGGTCAACCGAGTCATATTCGCACGCATTGTCCTAATCCAAAGACTTTTCCTCCGCCACCATCTCATGTTCAGAGTACTCAAGGTGCTTGCTTTGGGTGTGACAGTTTTGGCCACGTTGCTATGTTTTGCCCACAGCGGGGAGGTACTCGTAGTGAGTCCGGCTCTGTTCAGCAGCCGAGGCCGAGTTCAGGGTTTGTTAGGCCACCGCGGAGGGGTGCACACACTCAGACACATTACCGTCAGACTACTACTGTTCAGGGGCCACAGGGTGAGAGGGGAACGAGTTCTTCCACACCAGTTCAGACTACTCCGGGCCGAGCTTTTGCTATCTCTGCTTTTACACCACTACCACCAACACCAACACTTCCTACTACTCAGACTCTAGAGACTTCGGTCGTGAGGGGTACATTTCTCTTGTTCAACTCTTTTGCTAAAGTATTGTTTGATTCGGGAGCATCTCATTCTTTTATTGCCGCATCTTTTGTCCGTGCACTAGAGTTGAAATCCGAGGATCTTAGCCCTCCTTTGTTTGTTGACACGCCGTTGGGTGGTAGGACATCGTTAGATCGCATATGGCGGGGGTGTGAGTTGGTTATCTAGGATCGCCATTTTGTGTTTGATTACATCATCTTAGGTATGACGGGGTTTGATCTCATTTTGGGTATGGATTGGTTATCAACTTTTCATGCGACTATAGATTGTTTCAAGCGTCGAGTCCGGATTTGTTCGTTGGAGGGTGATTGTTTTGAGTTTTTCGGAGAACGTCGGGAGCCATTTGAACCATATTTATGTGGGCCGCGGGAACGGGAGTCTATTGCTTGTTTGTTGGCTAGTTTGACGCTAGATGAAGATATGCCTACACGTGGGGAGTCACCGCGGGTTGTTTGTGACTTTCCGAACGTTTTTGCAGAGGAGTTACCGGGCTTGTCACCCGAGCAGGAGGTTGAGTTTACGATCGATCTTATTCCGGGCACTGCATCTATTTCTATGCCGCCGTATCGTTTCGCGCCCACCGAGTTAAGAGAATTGGAAACGCAATTGCAAGAATTACAAGATTTGAGATTTATTCGTCCGAGTACATCGCCGTGGGGAGCTCCGGCTCTTTTCCCTCAAAAGAAGGATGGGTCGCTTCGTTTGTGCATAGATTACCATAAGTTGAACCGGGTGACGATTAAGAATAAGTATCTGATGCCTAAGATTGACGATTTGCTTGACCAACTCCGAGGTGCGACTTGCTTTTCTAAGATTGATTTGAGATCCGGGTATCATCAATTGAGAGTTTGACGAGAATATATTTCGAAAACCACTTTTCGTACTCGTTATGGCTATTATGAGTTCGTGGTCATGCCATTTGGTCTAACTAATGCTCCCGCTACTTTTATGGATCTCATGAACCGTATCTTTCGTGCCTATCTTGATCGGTTTGTAGTTGTGTTTGTTGATGACATTCTTGTTTACTCACCTTCCGAGGAGGATCATCAATCTCACCTTTCTATTGTTCTTGAGCTTTTGAGGGAACACTGTCTGTACGCTAAGCTTAGTAAGTGCAGGTTTTAGTTATCCGAGGTGAAGTTTTTGGGCCACGTAGTTTCAAAAGATGGGGTGTCCATTGATTCGAGTAAGATAGAATCGGTTTTGAATTAGGAGCGTCCGAAGATCGTGTTTTAGATTCGAAATTTCTTGGGTTTAGCCGGGTATTATCGTCAATTTGTGTTTGATTTGGGACGATAAGTGTGAAACGGCATTCGAAGAATTGAAGAAACGGTTGACTAGTGCACCTATTTTAGTTGTGCCCGAGCGTGGAGTTGGCTACTTCGTGTACTGTGATGCCTCGCGGGAAGGTCTTGGGTGCGTGTTGATGCAACGGGGTAAAGTGGTAGCACATGGGTCACGGTAACTTAAGACGCACGAATGAAACTATCCTACGCACGATTTGGAGTTAGCGGTCATAGTATTTGCATTGAAGAGTTGGTGACATTACCTTTATGGTGAGAAGTTTGAGGTATTTTTCGATCACAAAAGTTTGAAGTATCTATTTTCGCAAAAGGAGCTTAATTTGAGACAACGCTATTGGATGGAGCACATGAAGGACTATGACTTCGAATTGCAATATCACTCGGGAAAGGCGAATGTGGTGGCGGACACATTGAGTAAAAAACCGGCAAGTTTAGCGAGTTTGGAGATAGAAGAGTGGAAAATGATGGAGGAGTTGGGTTTTTATGCGTCACATTGCGAGGAGGTCCGCGAGGCAGTTGCCTTGTGCAACCTAATCGTTCATTCGACCTTATTGACTCGTGTAGTGGAGGCGCAACAAATGGATGAGGAAGCGGGGACTTTCCAGACCAAACTTCTCAACGGGGAGGCACCAATGGGTTGGATGAATCACATCGATCAAAAGTTCATTTCCAAGGCAAGTTATCTATACCAATTTGGTGTTGGGACGAGATTTTTGGAGAATTTCATCACTCACTGTTAGTTGTGCATTCGAGTGGAACGAAAATGTATCATGACTTGTGTAGGCAATTTTGGTGGCCAGGAATGAAAAGGGACGTGGCGACTTTCGTGTCTAAGTGCTCGACGTGTCAACAAGTGAAAGCGGAACATCAACGACCGGCAGGGGAGTTGCAACCGTTACCGATAGCCGAGTGGAAGTGGGAGAATGTGACGATGAATTTTGTTACAGGTTTACCGCGATCACTGAGGGGGAATGACGCTATTTGGGTTATAGTGGACTGATTGATGAAGACCGCGCATTTCCTACCAATCCAAGTGACCGATTCGATTGGGACGCTTAGCCGTTTCTACATCCGTGAGATTATTCGCTTGCATGGGATTCCGGTATCTATTGTGTCCGACCGAGATCTGCGTTTTATGGCTCGTTTTTGTCAAGGCTTGCAATCCACACTTGGCACAAATTTGTTATTTAGTACCGTGTATCACCCGCAAACCGATGGGCAATCCGAGATAACAATCCAAATTCTAGAAGATATGCTTTGGGCTTGTGTGTTGGATTTTCGGGGTAGTTGGGAGGATCACCTACTGTTAGTGGAATTCGCGTACAACAATAACTACCAATTGAGCATCGAGATGGCACTGTATGAAGCTTTGTATGGAAGGCCGTGTAGATCACCCGTGTGTTGGTTCGAATTGGGAGTAGCGACTTTAGTGGGACCCGAGTAAGTGACCGAGACCGCCAAGAGCATGAGATTGATTAGCAAGAGGCTCAAGGCCGCGCAAGAGGCAACGACCGAGAAAATGAAAGTGATTCGCAAACGTTTGTTGACCCCTCAAAGTCGTTAAGAGAGTTATGCCGATCGCCGGAGACGCCCGTTATCTTTTGATGTGGGAGATCACGTTTTTCTTAAGATTTCATCGCGTAGGGGTTTGACTCGTTTTGAGCCTGGGGGTAAGCTTTCATCGCGTTATATCGGGCCATTTGACATTATTGAGAAAATCGGGGAGGTCGCGTATCGCTTAGCATTGCCACCGAGGCTTTCGGGTATTCATGATGTGTTTCACATATCCATGTTGAAGAAGTATGAGCCGGATCCATCGCATGTATTAGAGTGGTCTGAACTTGAGTTAGAATCCGATGCATCTTGCGGGGAGAAACCGATACGGGATATGGATTCGCGGGAGAAAACGCTAAGGGGCAAGACGATTCGACTAGTGTGGGTTTTGTGGAATAACTTTGGTAGTGAGGAGTCGACGTGGGAAAGGGAAGATGAGATGAGGGAGAAACATCCAGAATTATTTGGCGTATGAGCTATGTGAGTACTTGGTTTAATTTTCTTGCATTTTATGAATTTATGTCGTTAAGTGCATATTGCATAACATGTATGATCATGTAGTTAGTTGATGAGCATGGTTGTTTCAAATTTTGAGGACAAATTTTTTCTAAGGAGGGTAGAATGTAAGGACCCGTAATTTTGCATAATTTTTCCGGAATAACATTGGGATAATGTGAGGAATTAAATTTTGACTTAAAGGGGTCAATGTGATGGAAGTGGATTGCATTTGGGTCTCTTTAAAATGCATTTTAAAGATAGAAAGGAGGGGGGGGTGGGGGGGGGGGGGGGGGGGGGGGTTGCAAGTGCATAAATGTGTGTATATGAGTGTGTGTGGTGTAAAATTTTCTAACAAAAACACACCCCTCTCTCCCCCATCAACCATGGCTCTCTCTCTCTCTCTCTACCCCTCCCAAATTTCCTTCTCCAATCTCACACAAAATACACTCCCCTCACTCAATCTCTTCAAGAACCAAGTTTAAAACCTTCAGCTACGCATCAATTGGAGTTGGGTTCACCGTGATTTTTCGTGTAGATACAGTATTTTCGGTTTGGAAGCTTCACAACCTAGGGCTTTGCATTTTCTACTCATTTGAAGCTTCAATTTTGAGGTAGTGGAACAAATTCTACTCCCTCTAGTTGTATTTATGTGATTTGTTGCATATATCTTGCCCTTGTTCTTCAAATTCCCCAAAATCATGATTTTCTCTCCTAAATGGGTTTTGTTCAACTTGGGTTTTTGATCTATGGATTGGGTTGTTGTTTGATGCTATTGTTAGTTGTTTTACCCTCCCTCCATGTCTATTAGTTGCTTGATATTCCCAAATTTTGGCCAAAATATAGAATTAGGACCCAGGGAAGAAGTTTGGGACCATTTGGAGCTTGTTTGCAAAATCTGTCACAGAGCATGAATCTGCCCGACCTGCTTGGGCGGGATAGGGGGCTACTTGGGCTGAAAATCCAACAAGCATCACTTTTCCCGGTTTCTTTCCGGTTCGTTCCTTGATGCCCGTTTGACCCCCGATTGTCCGTTTCTTCGTGTGTTCGACCCATACCTTCGTTTCGAACCTCAAATTCACTTTGGAATCATAAAACTAATCTTTTGACATGTGAATTAACAAATCCCTTGGTCATACGTATCGGACACGCGTCGGTTGACAAACTTTGGCGAAAATGGTGAACTTTTGGAACAAATGAGAGTTATGGAAGTTTTTAAATAACAAAATATCTTGAGATGATATAATTGTATAATGTGAGTACTACGGTCACCATTTGGTGATCCTAGCCATGGATGCACAGAGCCCACGAAATCCGGCTGGGGTGCACGGAGCCCACGAAATCTGGGAGGGGTGCACGGAGCATGAAGTGTGGATGCATAGCATTGGATTCATCGAGCATGAAGTTATTTTTCCATCTTTGCCCCATATTTTTTTGAAAGATGGTTTTGCAACTTCTATTTGTTAATCTTTTGACTATTTGGTTAATGTAATAACTCTTAAACTTGACAATTATGCATTTGGGTTATGGGTACTCGTAGTTAGAACTTGTTGATTATTTACGGTGAGAATATACCTATTTTGACTTTGACTATTCAAAGGGTAAAATGTAAGACTTTTGACTTGTCCCACGTGGATATTACCTATATTTGGATTATTAAATTTGAGGGCGTGACATAATCTTGAAAAAAGCTACTCTGAATGGGGAAAAATACGGAATTACCCCTCAAAACATTTTTTATATTATTCATACAATGGTTTAATGTGGGTAATCAGGTAAATAACACATTGTCTACTCTTATCCACCATATCAAGTACCAATCAAACCAAATACTATGTATATTCACTTCTTTTTTTTGGTCTTCCTTATCTAGTTATAACCTTATACCCACAACTCAAACCCAGCATTATACCATCGTAGACGATCACAATGGCGACAATTACCCCAAAAAAGCACCAAAAATTATGATAGGACTATAGGAGTATGATTTTTAGCATAGTTTGTAAAGTAAAAGACGACACTTGAATACTATAGTCACAATATCGCTCGGGTTAATGAGTCGATATAGGCAATTAAAAGGTTATCCTCTTAATTTACTCAAACTCAATCCGATAAAGTGTCTAATTTTTATGTCGGATTGTGTCATGTTATTGTTCATATAAAATAAAGGAAAATGCCAAGCTCCATCTAATAGGTGGAGATTTAATACATAGAAGTCCATAGATATCCGAGAAAAAATATATCAATATTTGTGAAAAATAGAGTAATATTCGTGATTATATGTGTTGATATCCGTAGCAGTTCGTCGTTATATCCATATTATCTTCCCTTAGGGCTTGATTGGCTGTGGGTTTAACATGGGGTATAAGTTATACCCTCTTTCCTTATTCCGGTCCCACGTATTAGTGCATGATTTGACAATTTTATGGGGAGGGGTATGAGTTATACCCCTCCCAGATTGATATCCCTCAATACCCTTGAAGGGGTACTAATTAATAACCGGGGGTTATAATTTAGTACCCCTTAGTACCCCCTTAAAATGACCACGCTACCCCCCTCATCCCCCTTCCCTCGCGCCCTGTTTTTATAGTAGCCCATTTGTGTGTTTTACGTGCCCTTGCAATTTCCTTCGGATAAAAAAATAAACTACTTCCGTGCATAATTTTTTATTTTCTTTCCCACCAAATTAAACTACTAATTGAGATATTTAGTTTGATAAAAAAAGAATTGAATTTTTTTATATTTTAGAATTTGACATTGCCTGTTGAGTTGCTTTGCTATATCCTTCAGATCAAAAAATAAAATATTTCCATATATAATTTTTTATTTTTTGTACCAAATTAAACTACTAATCGAGATGTTTAATTCGATACAAAAAAAATTAATTTTTTTTACATTTTAGAATTTGACATTGTTGGGGTATAACCTAAAAATTACTAATTAATACGTAAATTACAAGCAATAGAAATATATTAAGTGGTATATTCTAAAAATATTTTCAAAATGTTTTAACATGTATTAATTTTTGTCTTATATAAAATTATTAAAATTGGTTATTACAAGTAAAAAATGCATAATAGAAAAAATAACAAAAAATTAGGTCGTATGCAACATTATTAAAATGAATAATTAAAAAAAATTAAATCTTTTAATTCTAGATATAATTAATAAAAAAATTATTATATCATATTTGTTGACAATTATAATTAATTTAATTAGTCTTGTATTTATGTATTTATTTTATCGTAAAATTCAATATAACTCATGTACAACAACAAATAAGTTATTTGTCAGCTTTTTACATCAGTCACCCAATTTTATCTTCCTTTATCACAAATTCATCCAAACCACGTAGTATTTATTCCCCTTCATAGATGTCATAGATCTCTATTCTCTTACTAAATAATTTCCCGTACTATTTTATCCTCCATTATACTCCCTCCGTTCCCATTTATTTGTCCCTTTTGGGCGTTCGTGCCACTTTTCAATTGATTATATCTCATAATATACATGATTTCGAAAACATTGTTTTATAGAATTAATTGAGATCTATCAAACAAGATCCATATTGAATATAAAATTCATTACTGATTAAAAATTATAGCTAGTTTTTTATCCGGTTAGAATAGAACGAGAGACCAAAATTTGAGGACGGAGGGAGTATAATTCTACCAAAATTTATCCCGCTTCCAATCGGGCCTTACTGAATTGAGATTTGTAGGACCCTAAAATAAAATACTACTACTAATCGAGCAAAATCTATAACTTCGGATTCGAGTCGTTTTAACGTCTACTTCCAACGCTGACATTTTTCCAAATTCGCGAACTGCGCACGCCCCCAGTCTCTCTCTCTCTCTCTCTCCCTCTCGACAGACCTATACACCCGCACGGGAAGAAGAAAGAAAGAAAGAAAGAATCGCAATCCCAATTCCCAACCATCTCTCTCTCTCTCTCTCTCTCTCTCTCTCTCTCCTAATTTGATGCGCCTGTTCCTCAATCCAACCCCGATCAAATCCATTCTCCCTTCTCCTTCTTCAATCCGATCTCTATTCTCTTCTCCTTGTACCAAACCCCCACCGCTCAAACCCAGCCTCGGTCTACCACCGTCATCGGCGATCACAATGGCGACAATTACGAAGTCGACGTCCATCGGTGCAGTGGCCGACGGCGTAGAAGGCATCGCGAGGCGATTCTGGATCAAGTTTCGGAAAGAGGCGACTATGGCTCTATACACTCCATTCGTCGTCTGTTTGGCTTCGGGCAATCTCCATCTTGATACTTTCCGACAGTACATCGCACAAGATTTTTACTTCCTTAAAACCTTCGCCCAAGCGTCAGTCTCTCTCTAACCCTCCCTATTGGCTTTCAGTGCACTTGTATAACATTGATGAATCGATGAAGTATTTTTTTTTTATGCCCCGTTCTTCTTAAATTATTGAATTATTGTTTTGTTATTTTTTTCGTCTGTTCTGAATTTTACGAATTTTACTTAGATTCACGTTAAAACTTTTTGGATTGACCATAAGTGTAAAACTGGCTTTTTGTCTCTTGTCTTTAGTGTTGTAGTATCTAAACTTTCAATTCAGACTTTTATATTTTACTGATTCCCAATGTTATTCAACTTCGCTGCACATTTTTATAATTTTCTCATTCGCGAATGCTTCTATCTAGGAAGCTCCTTCCTCATACTGATATGATCTCAAGCATTGCTTTTCCTTTTCCCCATTTAATTTTATTTGCGAAATTTGTGGCCTTCAAAGTAGTAGTGTTGATATCGCCGTTGTCCTATCTTGTAAGATGGCTATTTTCGTCTGGGATACTTTAACTTCGTTATATCTATTAATCCCAAAAGTTATGACAAAAGGTAAAAGAAATTACAAAGAGTAAATAATACTGAAAAATTACCGGAGCATTCACTTAGGAAGACTCAGCTTACTCTTTTCGGTTTGTTTTATAGCCGAGGGATACATGGTAGGTAATCAGAAAGGGGAGAAACAAAACTGATCTTAGTAGTTACTAAGTGAACAGATCTTAAGTTCGCTTGAAAATTTGACTTCATTGAGTTCAAGATGACAGCTAAACTTATACCTTATATTTTTTGAGGTACGGATGTAGAGACCATAGTTGCCAAGGGTGAGAGGCGCAAAATCTTGTTGGGGCCTAGGCGAGAAGCGCAAGGTGAGTCGCGTGCCTTTTTGAAGCGAGGCGCAACTATGCCAAAAAGAAAAGGAAAAATAGCATACACCACTGCTTCAAATAATAAAAACTAAGCCAATGAGTTTTAGGAAGCATACTAAAAACAAGTTTAATTTACATTAGCTAATAGCCTAATACACTCTTTGAAAATCCCAGAATACCTAAAAAAATTTGAACTTGTTTTTATATAATAGCTATTTCTAAAAATAGAGCTCATTCTAAAAATTTAAAGAAAGTCCTTTTCCTATTCATATAGGTTGACTATGGGTGTTGTGTGTATTGGTGGAGGTCAGAGAAGTGTTTTTCTTGGATACCAACAGTTGCAAGCTATTCTTATATAGTTTATGATATATACATATACGTATGCATAAAAAGAGAAGATAGGGGAGAATATTGAGAGAGATGAGAGATAAGGAGATGTCGACTTTTGATGAGAGGCAACCGCGAGAGAGAATCACGTTGAGGGACAGAGGAGATGTCAATTGATGATGATGATGATTGTTTGTAGTTCTATAAGATCATTTGAAGTTCTGATCGACTGAATGAGATGATGATGTGCGGCCATGAGAGAAAACGATGAGAGACCCTTTTGTCCTAGACAACCTAATCCTAGGGTTGTGTTCAAATTTGAAAGAAGAGCGCCTTATTGCGCCTCGTCACCTTTGTTGACTGTCATGCCTAGGCTTTGCGTTATTGATGTCGCCTCGTCTCGCCGCGCCTCTCTCTTAGGCGTGCGTCTAGGCTTGCATTTGACAACTATGGCAGAGACATGGAAACACGACACTGCCACGACATAAACTTTCAACTATGGCAGGACAATGGATTGTGCATGTTAAAATCTACTAACAACTTTATTATCAAGTAACATATGAATGATTTATTGTAGGCAAGGATTTTACATTTTTTGGTTATAAGAGGGAAAAAGAAACACGAGGCTAAGACTCATGAAATCCTTAAACATCAAGATGGCACTCACATTAAAATTGCATTCTGAAGAATGGGAAACAACTGTCGAACATTGTTATACACATGCTGTGTTCGATCAAATCTATTTAGGGTGCACAATTTGCTCTCCAACGTATGCAAAACACTTTATTCCAGAGGTTCATCACCAAAATTGTATTTAGGGGACTCGAGAAATTTTGGTGATGCGGTTTGCAATGTGTCTATAAAGTGTGCGACCTAAAATTATAAATGTGGATTTTTTGTGAAGACTCATTGACTAGATTTTTAATAGAGACACATTGAAGAAATTTCGGGCATGCTTTTAGGTGTGCCAAAGTAGTGTAGGTCTACAAGAAACGTTATGCACAAAAGTGTCCTTGCTTCTTAGAAAGACAAACTAGCCCAACGTAAGGAACACACACAATCTTGCAAGAAAATAAATGCATATGAAGTGGGGTTAGAAATATTTGCCATTACCTTTCAAGGTAACAATGTGGTTATCCAAACACAAATCAGTGACGCGCAACTTCACAGTTTATCAAGATTCAGGGCTGTGTGAATCGATAAACCACGTACATGGACCATTTCGATCTCTGACATTTCACACTCTTTTCCCTTTTGTTTTTCTTTTCATGTTGATTTCCTCCCCATTTGGATCAAGTTATTTTAAACAATTTTGATGTAATTCATGATTCTATGACAAAGAGACTCAATTTGGTAGGTCCCTCAATTTGGGTTGAATTCGGCTCATGAAGGCCAGATTTGGGTTTGATTTTTGTGACGAAGCATCAAATTGGGTTTGATTACATGAATCTAACACGTGTCTATAAATCTCGGATTGACCAGTATAAGGTCCAGTTTTCCAAAAGATTTTAGTGGCCAGGTGCTAAAATCATGATACTTCAAATAAAAAATAAAGTGGTTTCGTATATCATTTTCCGATTTTTTTCGCACCAAATTAAAGTACACGAGGAGTACTTTAATTTGGTGCCGAAAAAATCGAAAAACGATACATGGAACCACTTCATTTTTTGATTTGAAGTATCATGATTTTACCACCTGGGCGCTAAAATCTTTTGAAAAACTGGGCCTAAGTAAAATGATGTATTGCGTATGACAACTACCACAAGAACTACCACGATGTTTACAATGGCCAGTACTGCTTTTTATATCGTGATATGATTAAAATGAAGAAAAGGATAATATATATTTTGTTGTCAATTGGTAAAAGATGATTAAGTTACTTAATATACAATCACTGGATAAAATTGTATAATGCCTCTTTGATAGACTTCTATGCTATGCGTGAACATAAAAGTTTTTTTGAGTCGTTGGATAATATTACTCAAGTTTGTCCGGTTTCACTTGGGTTTTGTTAGGTATGAGTTGGCAGAGGAGTGTGCAGATGACGATGATGCGAAGGCTGCGATCAGCCAGTTGAGGAAGGATGTCCTAGAGGAGCTAAAAATGCATGATTCTTTTGTCCAAGTAAGACATTGAACACTGTTTTGCATAAATTTTGTTTCCTTACAAGTGTGTTGGAGATTTGGAAAAGATCACGCCTACTCATATAACAAAATGGCACTAATGAGGCAATTAGTTTGGGTAGTAATTCTGGACCAAACAGCAAATAGGAGGGTGTTTTAGTGCACAACTATGCGAGGTTGGAAGCGAGTCCACTACTGGTTGCAAAGGAAGTAGGTGGAAGCGAATCCACTATGTTCTCAGGGTTTGAGAATATTGACCTTGAAGAAACTTCAAGAGATTCTTTCCACTGCAGTGCTTCTGTTAAGTCTTTTGTAAATTTTGGTAGAGAAACCTTGCTTTTGCACATATTCATGACTATGAAGCTTACACAATGAAGTTCTAATCGTGGAAGAGATAGGAGTGCAAGTAATTTTGCAGTAATGAATATTTTACTGAACAATTAACTTCCTAACATCCTATCTATTTGGAGGTTCTAATTTGAAATTCATCATGTATCTTTGTAATAGGTTATGCTCGAATTTCAAACTCTTTGCTGCTTCTTCAGAGAAACCTTCATGAGATTTTAATTTGCAGTGATTGGAAGCCACCCTTATTGTTACTCCAGAAATCCCTTCTTAAGACTTTAAAAAGACCGAGTAGAGGCATGTCCATGTATTCCTTATTACCCAACACTCTATTCTTATCATTATTGGTATTGCTAACCTAATTCTTGGACTCCCTCCTACTTCTACATGTTCCTCTCTGCTGGCCCTACCAGACAGAATCTGCTGGGGGTATTTGGCCCAAGATACTTTTGTGCTCTTGGTTTCTTATAAATTGTGCTCGAACCATGCTTTTGTACATCGTTATGACAAATGACTATGCAGCTTACTCACTGAAGTTTGAATTAGGGAAGAGACAGGAATGCACTGTAATGATGAATCTCTTGCTAAACAATGTACTTCTTCCTATCCAGTCTGTTTGGTGGTTCTGAACTGATTTCCATCATGTATCTCTTTCGTAGGTTATGCTTTACTTTCAAAACCCTTACCGTTGCTCTATAGAACCCTTTATGATGTTTAATTTGAAGTGCTTAGAGCTCTATACGTGTATTCATTCTTACCCACCACTTTAATCATTTTTTTAAGTTGCTAACCTAATTCTTGGACTCCCTCCTACTCCTGCATATTCTTCCCCTCTTCCTTTTTGCTGGCCCTTCCCGGTGAATGTGGCAGGGCTAATTGTTCAAACTTCAAAGAGATCTCTGCGATTTCCTCGCCTGCAAAATCCTACTTTCGGTGGCTCGTGGAATTCTGTGTTCTGATGCTCGAAATTCAATATATTGAGAAAATGTATAAGAAGTTATGATTCGGCTGAAAACTCAAAACGTAATTTCTAAAAGTTATACAAAAAAGGACAAAAAGGTACTTCAAATCATCATTCTCATATCTACTGCAGTGGACTCGTGAAATCCTACTTCTGCTACTCTCATTCTTCCTTACTGGTTTTTAATCCAATAAGGGACCTTTTTTTGCTTCTTTTTCTTTTGCGTGCTTCAAAGCTTCATTTTCCTTTGATATGGATCTTGAGAAATTTGTTGAGTTTAATGATTAGGCCTTCAAGCCTCTTCATAACCCACTCCAACAATTGAGCCTCATCACTTATGAAGTATGGGTACTTCAAAAAACATGTCGTACCCAGGTACTTATTTAGGTAACAGTACTTGACATGTTACTTCCACATGTGTACTGGGTTCATGAAATGCGCACCCATTTATTTTCTCAGTTTTTGTTATGCGCTAAAGGTACCGAGTATGTACCAAGCCGTGCCCAATCTTGATAATACTTTATTTTATGAGTTAGCTTGATTAGATTTCTTGTCATGCTTTATGTATTTCTTTATGGAATGAGATTAAAAAAATTATTTGTACCTTACTCTTGGCCTTAAACTGCTGTTTGTATGCTCAATACACACTCAATTATGCCATTCAACTAATTTTCTCATTTAGGTAACGTTAAAAATATTGTTTTGAGGGCACACCCTAGCCGTACGCTCGTACCCTACTTTTCTTGGACTTTGTTTTATTGATGTACTCGTATCATACTGGTACCCTATACTCCCCGTACCTGTGCTTCATAGCTCATCACCTATTTTCTAAAACTCCATCAACATCTCTGAGAGCACCTTCCACTGAATTCAAACAAGCTGCAAACGACATCCCCACTACTCTCACTTGAATTCTCCTCAAATGTTCTGTTCTTCTTCTTCCTCCATTATATTTTTCGAATTCCCATCTTTATATGCATTGAACAGCCTCTTGTTCCCCTATGTCACCAGATTCCTCGTCAGCTGGCTGTTTTATGCCGTTGGCCACTGTTTTTAGATGTAAGTCCTTGAAACTTGGTGCCACTAGTATATAAATATATATGGGGAGAGAGGGGTTAGTTGGGTAGGTTTGGGTTTTTATTTATGAAATAAGAAGGGGATAATAAATTGTGATAGGGTGCACATTAGCATTGGTGTGCCAGTATCCAATTAACTATTATTTTGCACGTGTAGGTACTGTGGTTGGGTCGGGTTAAAAGCAGGTTAGAGATATTTTACCCGCACCGAGACCGATCCACGTAAAATTTGTGTTTTTCCCGTCCAACTAAACCTTCTTTTGATTTTTGGCACAGGTCAGTGCGGGTTGGATTGGTTTGTTGGGCTGGCGCATTTTTTGCGCACCCCTATTTTTGTAGTTGCTGTTGTTGTTGTCGGGTTGGCGCATAATGGGACTAGATGGGTTCTATTTTTGTAGTTGCTGTTGTTGTTTTGCCATTGACTTCTTTAGCCAGAGATGCAAGTAAGCTACAAAGGTTTGGGCTTTTAGATGTATGTACAAGATTGAATGGGTTGACCAAGCCAAGAGACTGCTTTCTTACTCATCTAATCCCCTTAATGCACTGGTTGATGACATTTCATCTTTCATCTTTGATAATTGCCATTAGCCCTCTTTATGGTATATCACATATGACTTATGTAACCATCTTTTGGCGTCTATGCCGCCTTCCTTTGGTTCGTGATAGAATGGGTTGATACACTAGTTTTCCTCCTTTGATCCATTATTGATGCATTCAACATTTCAAATAACTTTCTATGTGCTGGGTTCCATCTTCCGAGGCCCAGAAAGTCTCAATAGTCTCGTCACGACTCAAAACTGAACTTATCTTTCTTTTCTAAAAGGATGACAATGGTCCTTCTCATGTCTCTTCATCTTTAGCACATTCATATTTTAAATATTCAATACATGATGCAAGCCTTTCTCCCAGTGTCATGCTTCTTCCTTAAATCATCTTGAGAACAAGACTTGCCCACGCATGTCCATAGGTGTAACATCTCTTACATAGTCACGACAAAATGCCCTAGTCAAATCGTCGATGATTAAATTTCACCAAAGTTTATTCGATTCTGAATACGTCGAGAACTTGACTTAACTACTCAGATTCGAACCACTTCATTATTCTCTCTGACTCTGCAGAAGCCCTCTTGTTCTACAATGGGCTGAGCCTCCTGCTTCTCTCTCTCTCTCTCTCTCTCTCTCTAATATTACTATCTTTCTTCTTCCCTTCTGTGTCCCACCATCATCAATGACCACCCGCACTGCAACTGCCCCTACACCTAAATCTGCTTGTTCTGGTTGCCATGACTGATTGTTTGGAGCTCATCTTGTCCGTGGAATATTGAAAACATTGCTTTTTCTTAAGCTTTAGGTTAGACTTTAGAGACTAAAATGCTCCTCTTAAACTAATACAGCCTGGTAGAAGTAGTTAATCATTTTGTTTAACTCAAAATTTTGAATTTTCCAGAGATCATGGGAATTATTTGAGGAGATAGAACAAATAATTATTTTCTTCTACTAACTTGGAGGTTTTTTCTCGGTTTGGTGCTGCATTCTTGCGTTTTATATTTGCTATGTCAACGCATATTTTGCCATATTAATGGATAGGTGATCAAACAGGGACATTTCATTGGAAGCTTTTTATACTTTTTGGCAGTTTGAGCTTGGCTTGTAGCTCAAAAAGTTAAGGGATAGACTTCGTTGATGCAGATCATTTTTTACCTCCCCGAAACCTCCCTGATATGGGGGATTAACATCTTCTCACTCTTTGATCCCTTGATGCAAATTTTGGTCTCTGTTTTGCTTTTTCTTCCTGTTTTACCTTTGAAGTTGATAGTTATATGGGGAATTACGCCAGTAGACGTCTCTCTCCTTTTTGTTTAAATAGTGACTCATGAAATCTTGAATACGAGTTGTATAGGAATGGGGTTCTGGCATGGTCAAAGATTGCAGTCTCAACTCAGCTACAGTAAAGTACACTGATTTCCTGTTAGCAACAGCTTCAGGGAAGGTTGAAGGAGTAAAAGGCCCTGGGAAACTTGCGACTCCTTTCGAAAAAACAAAACTGGCAGCTTATACTTTAGGTGCCATGACGCCTTGCATGAAGCTTTATGCCTTTATAGGGAATGAGCTCCAGGCACTTCTTGGTTCCAACAAGAGTAGTGGACACCTCTACAAGAAATGGGTTGATAATTATTCGTCTGAAGGTTTTCAGGTTTGTACCATTATTAAGCACTGCGGTTTTCGGTTCTTTTTGTTGTAAAATTTGTATACGGAATAAAGTTTCTGAGGGATTAAGTGTCCACTTTACTGGTAAATTAAGGCATCAGCACTGCAAACAGAGGACTTGTTGGACAAATTAAGTGTTTCTTTGACTGGAGAGGAACTGGACATCATTGAGAAGCTTTATCATCAAGCCATGAAACTGGAAATTGAATTCTTCTGTGCTCAGCCACTTGTTCAACAAACAGTCGTTCCTCTGTTGAAAGATCACAAACCTGCAGAAAATCGTTGGTTAATATTTTCTGATTTTGATTTGACGTGCACTGTTGTTGATTCATCTGCTATATTGGCGGAGATTGCAATAGTAACGGCACCAAAATCTGAGCAGAGTCAACCTGAAAATCAGATTGTTCGGATGCCATCAGCTGACCTGAGAAACACCTGGGGAGTTCTTTCTAGGCAGTATACGGAAGAGCATGAGCAATGCATTGAGAAAATTTTGCTTGCCGACAAAGGTAAGGACGGAACTTTTGAGGTGTTCTTGTACAACATTTCAACTTAAGTGGTACAAAATATTGTTGTGTTCTTGTATGACATTTCTTTTTCATCGTTGAATAGTGCTCAGGATTTTATTTTCGTTATTCGGTCTTTGCAGCTGAGAGATTCAACTACGAAGGTCTGAATAAAGCACTTGAGCAACTTTCAGTTTTTGAAAAGGGGGCAAATTCTAGAGTGATTGAATCTGGAGTACTTAAGGGTCTGAATCTTGAAGACATAAAACGGGCCGGGGAGCGTTTAATTCTCCAAGATGGTTGTACAGATTTCTTTCAAAGCATCATAAAGGATGAAAAGTTGAAGGGAAATATCCATGTACTTTCCTATTGTTGGTGTGGTGATCTCATTAGATCAGCTTTTTCATCAGGTATGTTCCTCATTGAGTTAACCGTACAATACGAGAGTAAGTTCCCTGCATTCAGCTTCTACATTGCATGTCAAATTTTCTTTCTTTACACCGTCTTCCACTTGTAGTTGTTGAAATCTGTTGTTTTGCAGTCAGTGGAATCTGCTGACAGCTTGACATTTTTTCACTTTTCTGGAACTTTATTTTTTATATTATCAGACTTGAGTGGTACTGATACTGGCAATTAAGTTGAATGTTGTAAATCCTTTTTCTTCTTTAAGCACAATAGTTTAACGCAATTAGATTTTGGATGTCTCCATTTTTCTTTCCGTCATCTAGGATAAATAAGTTTGAATAGATGTGCTTAGCGTATGTTCTGAATTTTTTTTTTTTTGGCTAGACTTGATGCTGAGTTACTTTTTAACAGTCTTTAAGGCATTTGGTCCGTTTTCTTTGATGTCTTTTTCAGAATCTGCTCCACTCGTGGTTCTGATCTTCATCTAAAAATTTAAGCTGCCATTAGGGGAGGTGATTGTAGTCATGCATCAGAGGGGAACTTGTTATCTATTTCCTAGTTGTAGGACCACAGAAAGCAGTGACCACCATAAAGAACCGTATGTATGTGACATGTTAGATGGCGATTGGTAGGCATTGTTTGCCCATTGATATCTGAGAGCTCGTCCTATCACTGTTCCTTTAGTTTGAGTTTGCCGTTGACGTATCTTTTACCTTACTTCAGTTGGATGTCGTTTCTTTTCTTTGTATCAGTCAATTCAACTTAGTTTGCACTAGAAAGCTCACTGCCTAGAGCCTCTACATTACCATTGAACCAGCATGTTCACCCTGTTCCTGTCTCACAGCCGTGATTTTTTGGTCTGCTGGTCTGGCATGCTGAACAGTCATATCTTTTTGAAAGTGCTGTTTTCATCTGTTGGATGTGAAACTATGTTGTTTACCATCGTATGCCATAGTTGGGCGAGACTATGCCTGTTACTGTTGAGCTATGGTATAAACTTTAAAGGCATCTATATAATTCTAGTTCACATGCTTGTTTGTTGGATTCTCTCTTTTCCCTAAATAAACTTGCAATTTGGCATCCAAAAGAAGTTGAGGCTTTTATTTTGTGATGGTCTATTAAGTTGGATCCTACCATTTTTATCTTGAACTGCTTGACCCGCTTGTGTGTTCCGCGTGATGTCATTTCTGTCACCTGTTTTGAAATTATTTTCTGTAATATTTTTTGTTGCTTTCTTATCCTTTGTTAGGCATGTGTAAATTTGTTTGGAACTTCTGTATCAATCTGTTATGGAGTTTAAGGATGTATTCGGACGTCTCTGTATTTTGATTACTTTGACCTAAACCAAGGACCTCTAATATTTTTTTTTGTCATTCATCATTCCTAATCTATTGTATGGAGAGGGGGGAATAGGACTCGATCCCGGGATGCAGTGTGGGGCATTCAAGAGCTCTACCGCATGAGCTAGCCACCACTTGCAGGAAATAAATGACGAGTCTCTTCTTTTACACCAGTAAGGGTGCTTTGGGTAAAAAGTAGTTTTTGGTTTTTTGGTTTTTTCGTTTCGTCTTTATTCAATTTTTTTTTAGCATTTGTTAGTTTCGCGTCAAGATTTTGTGGTTTCTGAATTCCTCTCGACGAGACGAATCTAACAAATATAAATTTATGGTCAAACCAAATATTTTTTTGAATGAAGCCAAAATACTTGGATTAATTCAAGGTGACTTGGGACCTTACTTGACCATTTGAATTGGAGGACAGCCATTTTGTTGGAGGTTTGTCTTCAAATTAGCATCATCTAGGGATGTTCAGCAATCATTTCTGCCCTAACATCGGACGGAACCAAATTGACTTGTCCAGACACAGTCCGCTCCGAACCGAACTGACTTTCTTATAAACAGTTGGCTCCTTTCAAAGAGCATTCCGTTAAGTTAAAAATTATGGAGCTTTGGTCTGTTGGTCTGTTTGGTCAAAGAAACCCGCATCAAATCCCATTCCCCATCCTCGAAACCTCTCTCCCTGTTCTCCTTTGGTAGAAACCTCTCCCTCTTATTATGTTTTAGGTTAAATCACAACAAATGCCCCTCAGATAAGGCCCTTTTCACTGTGGGAAACAATTGCACCAGCTATGGAGAGATGACTGGTGATACGGGAAAGAGTATGTAGTTTTTTTTCCAACTTATTTAGAGGATAAGCCTACGACTTGTGTGATTTGATTCTTCTTAGTTAAGTGGTTAAACAGCTCTATTCACAGGAGGTGAAAAAGGCTGATGTGCTTAGTTCCCTACTTTTATTCTGAAGTCGTGTGCATTGACACCTTATAGTTATAGTTCAAGAGTGACCGTTTACACACCTCTTGGGCCAGTGTGGAGACGACGGTTCAACATCACCTCATGGATTTATTCACAGGTACCCAAAGGTTTGCCTTCGCGCAACAGTTAATTGCCGTTCTCCCCTAACCACCAGGGGCTGAAGCCCCTATTTAAGAACTCTTACCTCGCTGTATATTCTTTGCATTTGTCCTGCGTCTCCAAGATCCTAAAGAAAATCTACCAACACCATAATATGCAGTTGTTTTTTGGGTTGAAATTGAGGGAAACAAGCGAAAGGATATGAATAAAGAGTAATATGGAGTTGGAGAAGTTGTGATTGGGTGTTGTCAACTTCTCGTATGTGGGCAATAATGGTCTGTTTGGACAGGAAAGACAGGCCGGTGTGAATTTTGGAAAAGCATGGATGGAGGGTGTGCATGCCAGGTGTTGAGTATGTGTACACAGGTCATGAGTCAAGCGGGAAGGGGAAGGATAAGGAGCAAAGAACCAAAGAATTAGATAAGTGTTGGCAAAGTGTCATTTTGGTCTGCAAAATCGAACTGCCCTCAGTTTAGTCCCCGCTGTTTAAAAATTGTATTTAAATGGTACTCACTTACCCCATCCAATTCGCCATCAAAACGCAGGGTTTTTTTGGGGGAATGTTGTGGCAAAGAGTTATGAATGAGTAAACTTTTTTCTTTAGTTCACACTTTCTTAATATACTTGAAGCTTTGGAAATTATTATTTTTTGAACGGCAAAGCTTTGAAATTTTGGTTGTCTCTTCTCACTTCACCTTCTTTTCTGCACCCACCGACCATCCAACATGGTCAGCAGTCCCCTCTTTGTGGCCATAAATAGCCGTTTTTTTTTTAAGAGTACGCATTTATTCATTTACAAGCTGTTATTATTTGTGGCGCAAAATTCCAAAAATATCCATGTCTTTGGTGGTGAATTGGGACAGAGCTAGCTATTAGGACCATTTAATAATACATTTCAAATGTTGGGGAGTAAATTGACACACTTATTGTTTTGGAGAGGAAAATGGCACTTCGTTATACTTTTGGAACTAAAGGTGAAATTAAGCCATGAAGAACTTTCCTCAACAAAACCATTAACCCTGGTCTCCTTACCTCTTACTCTGAAATGTGCCCATCTCCACGTTTAGGGTAATGCAAGGGGAGGAGGACTTGTCATTAACATGGGTTAAGATAGTAGCAAGAGGGGTGATAGGATGTGGTCTAACTGAAAATTACTACCTTGACAGATCGGGTTTGTTAGGGTGGTTGACCCAAGCAGATTGGGCAATGTTTGTATCTGTAATGTGATGCAAACCGAAATGCAATCAAATCTAGAAATAGAAATATTAGAGAGAGGATCCTCAAACTTGGGATACAAGTAGCAAAAGCTCTCAAAGTATAATTCTCCATATATCAAAAAACGACCTAATGAGGACTGTAGACACCTATTTATAGGCTCAATGACCCTACTACACTAGAGGACACTAAAATGATAGGACTACGCTCATTTCTACTGCATCAGGACTCACCCTCTTAAGAAAAACAACTTTTGCTCTAGTTAGACAACATGACTCAAGATAACTAATTCAAAAAAATTGTAGAACTATTTATTATGCACCTCTGAATTAGACATGTGGTTGCATTTCCTTGAACTTCAACCTCAAGCAATAACCCATCTTGAATATGAGCTTTCGTTTGTGTACATCTATCACATCCATACTTTTGTGAAATGAAATCACCCATTTACCGTGCCTCTTGTCAATCAAATTATCTTCATTGTAGCTCATCATAGACACCCCCAAGTCATGCCATGAGCTATCCACCTTGGCATGTTGGAAATTCTCCACACCATGCTCGAAACTAGCTTGATTGAAGACCATGGCTAAAGGATCTAGAAGCTGTCCCAAGTAGTCTTTTCCCTTCCTTTGGCAAACTTTGAACTTGTTGGTGCAACAAGGCAACACAAAGGTGAACATATTGCAATTGGGGCAACTTGGGAGGCAACATCTCATAGCAATCCTCACCTTTTCGTTCAACCAACACTTCATCAAACGGTGGGGCTTCAAAATCGTTCCCATACTCGTAAAGTTGTGTGTCATCTTCAACCTTGAAGTCACAATCATCAATCCTTATGTCATAACTTTCGTCTAAAACTTGCTTGCTATCTTCCCAAAGCATGCAAGCTCATAGATTGAAAGACCAGGCATTTCATATTCTTCATGACTACCACCAATGTCCTTAAATCATTGTTCTTCATTGTTACCATCAATGTCCTCATTTGAATACTCATCATAAACGGGAAAGTCTTCATAGTCACCTACTCACCTCCAAAAGTCTTCTTTTGGAGACTCATCAAAGATTGGAACTTTATTATACTCATACTTATCATTGCAACATGGTTTTCTTACCTCCTTAACAAAAAGGCTATTAAGAACATGCTCACTGGCCTTTACACCAACTTCCAACTTGAGAATTGGTTCTCCCAACTTAAAGCATTCGAATATTCCAACAGGTGATGGATTTCAACCTCCAATGTGCCGATCATGGTTGATTTTCGGTAGGGACAGACCCCAAGGACTTCCTCTTACCAAAACTAGCCGAGGAATCAGCATTGGATGATGATGGAAGAGGGAATAATTCCTCCACAAGCTTCTTCATCTTATCCCAATCTCTAATTTTTTCTTTGCCTTTCTTTTCTCAACTAACTTTGAGTTGTGTCCACCAATCCAGAGCTCTTCCCTTAAGGCAACTAGATACCAATTTCACCATCTTTTCTTTGGTAACATGACAATACTCGAAAACACTCTCAATGGAGTTCCATCAATCAATGAAGTCTTGTGAACTTCCACAAAACTTGGGAAGTTCAATCTGTGAAGCGAAGTCTCACATTGCCTGGTTACCAAAGTAATACTCCCTCCGTCCCAATTTGTTGTGCCTGTTTCCTTTTTTGGACGTCTAAAAAATTTGTCTATATCTTTTAATCCTATAATGTTTTTTGTATTCAATATAGATCTTGTTTGATAGATCTCAATTAATTTTGTTAAACAAAGATTTAGAAATCATAAAAAACATTACAGATTATGAAATATACACCATTTTTTGAGAGATACCAAAAAGAAGTAGGCACAACAAATTGGGATGGGAGGGAGTATGAAATATATAACTGTGAGGGCACCCTTACTTCATGAGCTAGCTTTTGGGGTTGAGTTCTACCCAAGACCGGGTAACATGGTATCAGAGCTGGGTAGGGTGCTGTCTTTGGCCTGCACGTCGCGGGTGCTATCGAGTTAGTTTGCTGCTCGTGAGGGAGGGTGTGAAGCGAAGTCCCACGTCGCCTGGTTACCAAAGTAATGTGAAATATATAACCGTAAGGCCACCCTCACTTCATGAGCTAGCTTTTGGGGTTGAGTTGTATCCAAGACCATGTAACACAACCATTGTTCCTCTGCCATTCGTAAGCAAACTTGATTGAATTCGCTCTATGCCAATGCGGAGCTAATAAAGAATCCTCAAATCGTATTTTTTATTCTTAACAAAATCACTACCTTTGGTTGGAGGTTGCAAGGGTTGCATTTCCTCAATCAAGGTAGTAACTTGTTTACTCAACCCTTCAATCTCATTCCAATTTTCATTTGACTTGCAATCATTCTTAATTCCATCACCTAAGTTTCTCACAAACTCTAGCTCTACCTCCTCCTCGTCCTCATTATCTACATCTATAGGCCATTTCAACAATCAAATGCAGCGGCAAAGAACGCAATCAATTCTATCAGCAAATCTGGTCACAGACCTAGTCAACTTAGTAATTTCAACCCAAACTCAGAAACTCAGTGAGTTCAACTCAAACTCAGTCAAAAATCAAATCTCACCCAAATAATTAAATGAATCCCCAAAACCCAGTCAACTCAGAAAACCCACTATTGACGGAAGCAAGAATCAAGTAAAGTCAGTTAAACCTAGAGAAAATTGAAGTTGACAATGCTCTAATCTGGTTCAAATGAAGCTGAATCGCGCAAACCTGAGCTTAACAGAGCCTCAATCGAGTAAGAGCAACTGACCTGAATCTAACTTGAGACAAACAGATGAAAGGTACGGAAGGTATGCCTAACTCAATTACGTACTTGCAGCAAGAAGATTAGGTCTCGAACAGCCTCGAATAAGGTATAACAGCCTTCGAATCAACGCAATAGGATTCGATCTAGATCGTTTAGGGTTTCTCAAGTCAATTTGAGAACCCAAATGCAGAGTTAGGGTTCGAAAATACCAGATCTAGTTCTTTGAAATTCATGAAACACTGATTTGGGCTTCAATCACAGGATCAGCTCGCGAAAGCTGCTGTAGGGTTGCGAAAGTGAGGGATTAGGTTCTGGACCAACACCTTAAGGCTCGATTTGAGGGTAAGGAACTGATTGAGGATAATAGAGTTTGATTTAGGGTTTTGAAAATCTGGTGGACTGTTATTCAAGGCTTTAGGGCTACGATTTGGGGCTTCTGAGCTGTGATTTAGGTCCGAAACATTGTGAAATAGGTAGATTTGAAACTTAGGGTGAGGTTAGGGTTCTGGTGAGTGTCCGGCTAGATTTTCCGGCGACCACTTTCAGGTGAGATGAGCGGCTAGGATCGAGCCTAGGGCTCTGAAACAAAATGATGCAAACCGAAATGCAATCAAATCTAGAAATGGATATGTTAGAGAGAGGATCCCTAAACTTGGGATACAAGGTGCAAAAGCTCTCAAAATATAATTCTTCAAATCAAAAACTACCTAATGAGGACTCTAGACACCTATTTATAGAGGACTCAATGACCCTACACACTAGAGGGCACTAAAATGAAAGGACTACCCTCATTTCTACTGCATCATAATGAGTTGAGTTCATGAGATTGCAAGAATTTGTATCCTTTTTACTACTGTTACACTGACTTAGTGATTATCTTTATTCGTTACAAGGGAACCCATTTCTGATCATATTACTCTCCTGTACTTGTCCTTGCCTATCTAATTGTTAACAAGAATTTTACACATAAGGAAAATCAGCATAACAAAGCGAGATAACATGGGTTTGAGTTTAAAGGAAGCTATCATGGGAGTAAAACAAGAGATTGGGTAGATATCTTGTCTGCTCCTACCAGGATCATGAATGCGGCTCAGTAAATGAGTAACTCGTTTTTTCTTATTGGCTTGTTTGTCCCTTGCATTTTATTTTGCTTTGTTTGATCCTCTTTTTTGAAAGATAGCGCAGAGCACATTCTCTATTAAAAAATCTGCTTTTGTTATGGAACTCTGTCATTGAGTGGTCTTCCCTTTTTTTTTTTTTTTTTTGGCATTTGTTCTTTAAAGAAGGGATATGATCCTTCTGCCCTAATTCTTCTAGCTATTTCCCATGTGATGTTTGTTGTCCTTAGATTCCGTGCCTTTTCAGGGTTTTTGCTTATTAGTAATTATGAACAAAAGAGCTTGTTAATTTCACTTGTGGGGATTTAGTAACTGAACTTCGGAGGGGAGTAATTTTCCTTTTGTGTGTGTGCAATATTTTTTGAAATTGCTTGTTGGGATGATCAATTCTCTTATTTCCTCTTGTTGGACAGGGGGTTTGAATGTTCTGGATGTGCATGCAAATGAGTTTCTCTATGAAAACTCCATATCTACAGGTGAAATTGTGAGAAAGGTTGAATCACCCATTGACAAGGTTCAGGCTTTTCGAGATATTCTTACGACTCGCAGAAGTGAAAAAAAGGACTTGACTGTTTATATTGGGGACTCAGTGGGTGACTTACTTTGTCTACTTGAAGCAGATGTTGGAATTGTGCTTGGATCTAGTTCAAGCTTGAGGAGAATAGGGAGTCATTTTGGTGTTTCTTTTATTCCATTGTTCCCTGGCGTGGTTAAGAAGCAGAAGGAATGTGTTGAAGGAAGCTCTTCTAGTTGGAAGGGGCTATCTGGCATTCTTTACACAGTCTCTAGCTGGGCTGAAATACATGCTTTCATTTTGGGTTCATAGATACACTTTTTGTGCCCATGCATTCATTTTGTATGTAAGATAGAACACACATATACAGGTTGGTGGCAAATTTTATTACGGGCCATGGATCAGTTGCTTTCCTCCATTTCTGTAATTCTACAGGGTCTTCTACGCAGAGACTTTAACGGGCTTCTTTTGGCTGGTTGTGCTAAGCTGGGTACTTGCTGTTTCTCGGTGTTCTCTTTCTTTTCCATCAGCTATGTTATTTCCTCTTTGTAGGTTATATTTGACCTTTTTTTTTATTGAAAATGTTTTGTCAGGTATTGCGTTTTATGCGGCAATCATCCCAAATGGAGGGCTATCATCACTATCCTACTATATGTCAAAAATTAAGTGGTGCTCTTGTGCTTTCACAGGTTATTGCTGTCGGTATTTTGTAGGATGGCAATTTAGAGGAAACAAGTTATATGGACTTACTGTGACTGGTTCTGATGGAGATAAGTTCTTGCAGGCCATCTCTTGATCTTTCAACTCTCCATTAGTGAATTGGTAGTATGGCATAATCTTTGAATGTCATACTGCTTTTATTATCCAATATGAGTTATTCTTTTAATCTTTTTGATGGTTATTCTGGATGCGATATTCTTTGTTAAGCAGGGTAAATGTACTAATGTTTCTGCGTTTTTTGTTACCGTTTTGGTCAAGAATGATTGCTTACTTTACCCATCTTGCATGGAAAAATGCTGATTACATGCACAGTGTCTGACCAAAATAACAGTGATTGCCAACAATACTTACCAGTTACCAGAATCTTTGTTATGTTTATCATTTAGGAAGAAAGGCAATGAATCCACTAATGGTATGCTTTGAACCTGGAGATAAGGGGTTCAAAACTGGGGGCACAACAAGAATATTCATTGGCACATGTACTTGGGTTCAGTCCGGGTGAATAGTTCCCTTTGTTCTTTCGTTGGCCATTTGTTGTACCTGCTCGATGTGACTGATTCACTTTCGTTGTGTTAAGAAATAGATTGTGTTGCTTTTCAGTCATATTTTTCTCCACATTTCCATTTTGTTATGCATCGATAGACAGAGTACACCAATCTCCGGAATTTCAAACACTAGCAATACAACATAGCATTTTTCCCTGTCCGAACTTCAAAAAATTTTACTTCATGGGCTAATATTACTACTACCCCCTGCCTCGGCAAGATTTCTAGGTTGTTGCTATGAGGTTGAAATATGGCTCTAAGCGTCGCGACTCATTAGGTTTCTATAGAAGAGGAAGGTGATTGGTTTGTTATGGTAATGTACATAATTCCTTTTTAGGTTTTATTGGGTGAAAGAATCTTGAGTCTGGGATTATGTCCTCTTTATTGTGATGATGACTGGTTCAAGGTGAAGGTTATTTACCCATTCTTTACTTATCTGTGTCTGGATGGATGCCTGTTGCTGCTCCGGTTCCGTTTTTTTTTTTCCCCAGAGGATAGAATGTTATTATATCAGTGTTTGGTATCTTACTAGAGGGTCAATCTTTTGTCCGTAGGAATTGAACCCTAGACCTCACGCTTTAAAGAAACATTACACAACCATTGCTGCGGTTTGTTCATTTTGTTACAGTGGTTATTTCTTCAGGTTTTGTTGTTTCTGGAAGACATATGTCAACACCCAGAAACCTCTAATCCTAGCATGTGTTGACCTCAAAAAACTACGGTCATTTTTTGTAAAAAAAAAAATTGATAATGAAAAATTCTTGAGTTTTAAGGTAGGGCTACTTGGGTAGGCGCCGGGGGAATTGGGGATTCTGGAGTGCAGCACATGAGTCGTCGGTCGCACAATCAATGGCTTCGATTTCATCTCGGCACTTGCATGATCTGTGCTGTCTATTGCCGAGATGAAATTTGAGCCTTTGATTACCGAGATCAACGGCTCGTGTCTTGCACTACAGGATTGTAGTGCAGCACCGCACTACAGGATCCCTGGATCCGCGTCGGGGACCATGTAGAGCACTTAATGGGGTGCACCGAACAACACAGCATTTCAGCCGTCCAAAAGTGTTCTCAATGATGGGGATTTAAATAAAACTCTTGCATGGAAGAGTATTTGCTTTGTGGAAGAGGTCTTTTTTAGACCATTGAAAACTCTTTTGAACGGTTCAGGTACGCTGCACCATCCCCGCTTCCCACTTGGTTCACGCACCTCCCTAGAATAAATTCCGGGTACCTGCAATTTACTAACAAGTCACTGGTCAATGGTATCAAGTAGTAAATCACAACACAGTCGGGAATTATGATTTGGAGGCAGATACTCTCCAGTTTATGATTAGGATTGAAGTGTGCTATCCAAGCTCAATGTGGGTCTTTTCTGAACCTATTTCGATGATCGAAACTGTTCATATTTTTATAAAACCCATTTTGAAAATTGAGCATGTAAAAATCTCCATGTAACGACTTTGAATCTCGACCATCCGGCAGGGTTAAAATTGCCTTGCCCTCCTTTTCTTCAGGTGGAGCCTATCACAATCATTGTTGTGTTTCTTTTCTTTCTTTAATTGTTGCTTGTTGTGGTGGTGGTGGTTGGGAGAAGTCAAGTTTGAACAGGAAGGTACAAACTTAGCTATCCAAATGAGATTTGTTACAGTGAATAGATATTTGTGAATGTGGATAAGATTTGCAATTTGTAATGCAAGATTTGATTATCACTACTTTTTGACATTACCTAACTCGTCCTGTTTTGGTAGCCGCCGGCTCCACTAAACCTTTTCTACGCTTCCTTTTTGCCAATCCTAAAGGTTGGAGGAAGGGGCAATCAAGCGTAGCAGTAGTCCTCTCGCAGGTATGATTAATGGGACTTCAGACCCGCGATGAGGCTTGAAAGGGGCCAAAGACTCCCACTAAGGGTTAGTGCAGCCGGACTTTGTAGGAGGTCAAAGTTCGAAGCGGCGTTGCTAGCAAAACTCGAACTTTGAACCTCTTGACCACCTCTGCCACCTGGGATTAAGCCATGAGCCACTAGTCTACCACCTGAGAGTAAGCCACGAGCCACTACCATCTTATTAGGCTCAGTCCAGCATGCGTGGAAGAAACGGATAGTATATGTCTACGACATAGAAGTATGATTAAAGATCAATAGACGCGTGAACACGATGTAAATTGTTGTGCAAGATGAATACTAAATGTATATTGTAGTTTAATCTTGCAAGAGCAAAAAGCAACTTGTTCACATATCTATCGTTATCCGATTATATTGGGATTTTGAAGACTTATAGTTTTTTATGTGTAAACGGTTCTGATCATAGTTTTAGGCTCATGCTGTGGACATATCGATAGTAACCTGTGAAAGCACAAGAGTACCACTTAATTTTTGACATATGGTAGGATAGTGATGATAGCCCTCCATTTGGGATGATTGCCGCATAAAACGCAATACCCAGCTTAGGACAACCAGCCAAAAGAAGTAATTCTACGCGGAGAAGAATTGATACCTTTTAAATATAGCTGTCGATTTAGGAAAAGACTACAATACACACCCCTTATTTGGGTGTATATGATATACACCCCTGTAAAAGTTGCGAATTTTTTTGGAAAAGTTACGATTTTTTTGT
Source organism: Vaccinium darrowii (assembly GCA_020921065.1). Lineage (NCBI taxonomy): Eukaryota > Viridiplantae > Streptophyta > Magnoliopsida > Ericales > Ericaceae > Vaccinium > Vaccinium darrowii. The sequence continues at coordinate 13,600,620 of CM037159.1, read as the reverse complement.
AAAAGTTACGAATTTTTTTTTGCAAAAGTTACGAGACACACTAAAATGTTACGAATCATATAAAATGTTACGAATCATATTGCTGAAAAATTACGAAAAACTAAAAAATGCTACAATTGTCGATGAGGTGGCACAATCTGAACCATACAATAGGTGCATATGGTACACCCAAATAAGGAGTGTGTATTGTAGCTATTTCCGTCGGTCGATTTAATAGGTCAAATCATTACTCAACAGTTCACATTCAACAGTTGCAAAAAATATATGTATACACACACCCAACTTCTAGTATGAGATCCCACATTTTGGCTAAAGTACGGGACTCATACTTCCTAATCTAATTTTAATGATTTGAATCGTTCAATGGATTTAAAACAAGTTTTTAAGGGTCCTCACGAGGAATCACAAAAAAAAATTGCCGGGAAGGGCTTGATCCGAGCAATTTTTGATAAAATTATAAATATACATTTTTATCAAAAACTTCTTGGATCAAGCCCTTCTCGGTCATTTTTTTTTGTGATTCCTCGTGGTGACCCCTAAAAACATGTTTTAAACATATTGAACGGTTCAGAACATCAAAATATGACGGGGAACTATGAGTCCCACATTTTAGCAAAGTGTGGGATCTCTCATAGGAAGGGGATATATATATAAACTTCCAATAAGGGACCCTTATTTAAAAATACCATGCGGACCTGCCCTTTTTAGACTTTCCAGACCAAATTTCGACGATCCGATCCGCTCAATGTTTTTAAAATGTGTTTTCAAGGGCCTACGCGAAGAATCTCCGGAAAAAAAATACCCGGAAGGGCTTGATCCGAGCAGTTTTCGATAAAAATTGTATATACGTGGACCCTTGAAAACACCTTCTGAACACATTGGACGGATCGGATCATCAAAAAAATGTGTGGATCATGGAGGTTCGGATGTGAAGCTTAACCTATATATATATAGAAGTTTCCTATGAGGGCACCCTCACAAAAAAAGTGAGGAAAAACAGTCGTGCGCCGTTAGATCGCGTGAAGGGCATAGGATCCAATGACACACAACTGTTTTTCCGCACTTTTTTTGTGAGGGAGCCCTCACAGGAAACTTCTTAATATATATATACAAGAAACTTCTAATAAGGACCCTTATATGAGGACCAAAGTGAGGACCTCATGCTTCCCGACCAAATTTCGACGATCCGAACCGTTAGATGTGTTTAAAATGGCGTTTTTGAGGTCCACCGCGAGGATTCGTAAAAAAAAAAATACCCGGAAGGGCTTCATCCGATCAATTTTTGTTAAAAACACTATATTCAATTCAGAAAGTAAAAAAATGGCTAGGTCCGCACTTTATATAAAATGAGGGATCCCTTATTGGAATGGGATCCTACATATATATATATATACCCAGAGCTTCACATCCGGACCCCCAGATTGAAGCTCTTGGGGTATTTTTTTTGTGTTGCTAATTGTTTAGGGAAAATCCGATCCGTCCAATGTGTTCAGAAGGTGTTTTCAAGGGTCCTCGCGGGAAATCTTCAAAAAAAAAAAAATACTGAGAAGGACTTGATCTAAGCAGTTTTTCGCAAAACTGTATATTCTCGCGTGTACCCTTGAAAACACCTTCTGAACACATTGAACGGATCGGATCGTCAAAAAAATGCTCGAATCAAAGAGGTCCTGACTCTCGGAGTCTGAAGGAGAAGTGTGCCCTATATATATATATATATATATATATATATATATATATACACACACGGCAAGCTTCTAGTCAGGGATCCCTGACTGGAGGTTTTTGGGTGTTTTGAAATTTTTAAAAATTGTTTTTGCAAAATCCGAACTGTCCAATGTGTTTAAAATGTGTTTTTAAGGGCCCTCGCGAGAAATCATCATCAAAAAAAATACTGGAAAGACCTTGATCTGAGCAATTTGTCACAAAAACTGTATATGTTTTAACCACATTGGACGGTTCGGATCATAAAAAAAATATCGGAAACGTGGAGGTCCGGAAATCCTTCACGAATCATCCATGTCCAACCATTTTGTTTTGGGTAAAGAGAGAGAATTTCATTTAAAGGGAAGTGTTGCTACAAACTATCGGAAATAAAGACAACAGAAATATAACAGCATACATGCGATAATAACATACAACAGAACCTTGAAGGATATAAATTCAGCGGGAACTTCGGCCATCAGAAGTCCGTGATCAATATACGGTGTCAATACACTACTAACCGTGCCGCGGAACTCTCGAGTATAGGTACATCAGTCACTTGGTTTGTATTGACCAGTTTTTGCTAGGAAGCTTCGTCATCCATGTCCCACCATTAGTAGGTAATAAATTGACCCATTGGAAAATTAAGAGAAAGCAAGTGAGAGAGGGGTATATAATTATATACAACGTTTTCGGAGCACAGTCATATGGTGTTCTGGGATACTCTAACACTACACATTCTTGCAGGTTTGTTTTCCCTTATCAGCAAAACTTTTGGGACTACTAGGATTATATTCGGTCGTTACCTCTAATCCCAGAATTAGTTGAGGTGCGCGTAAGCTGGTCCGGACATTTGTTTATTAAGAAAAAAAAAAAACACCACACATTGTTGTGTGACACGTGATATATAAACTTTACCTAAACGTGTGGTGCATAAGTGATTTGAAGCACCACATGACTATGCTCCGAAATTACTGAATAGTCCTAATTATGAGAGAGATAGAGAGAGAAAGGAGAGAGTGTTTTTGATCCCCTACTTGAAACTATATAGTACTCCATAAATTACACGAGCAAAAATGATACAGACACACCCTTTTTGCCACATTCTACCACACCCTCACTCACATGTGGGTGTGGGGACCACCCGCATGTGAGTGAGAGTGTGGCTGAAAGAGTGTGCCTGTATCATTATTCACGAGATAGAAAACTCTTTCGCTCAGCAGACTAGTCATACGCAGAAGATTGCCCGTTGGACTCGGAATATATATATATATATATATATATATATATATATATATATATATATATATATATATATATTTCTTTCTCTACTGCAACATTTTTAGCTATGAAATTTCAAATCAAAGTGCGTAAAAGTTGATCCGGACACCTGATTTTTAAAAGGGCTGCTCAAAAAAATCGGTGAACCGTGAATCCGGTCCGGACCGAGCCGATCTGTACCTTTTGGATTTTAACCGTGGATTAATGGTCCGGACACGGATTTTGATTTTGAAACCGTGGATTAACCGATCCGGACCGTGAGATTTTTATTATATATAATTTTATCACTTTTATAATTATAGTTATATAGATATTGTTAATTTAGCAGACTTACAGTTTGGTTGTACTGTTGTAGGAGTTATGGTGCGAATATTGTTATCTCTATAAAATCTTGGGGGGGTAAAGTATTATAAGTGCTACTATATATACTCTCTGTTTGTGAGTGAACTGAAAGTAACTATTTGCTATTGTCTTTGTGAGTGAACCGGAAGTAACTATCTGCTATCCTCTGTGGTAACATAAGTTTATGCCTTTGTTTGTTCAGCTACTCCTATATAACTATCTGCCTAATTGCCTTTGTTGTTTTTTATTGGGATTTCCACCTTTGAACTTTCTATTTAGTGCATTTGCTACTTGCTAGTGTCTTACTTCCTTTGTTTGTTGTTTTTTCCGAACAAGTTGAAAATCTGCGGATTAATCCGGAACCGATCCGTGACTCGCGGTTCGGATTGGAACCGAACCGTGAGACTTTTGGATCGGACACGGATTGTATTTTCAAAAAACCGTGACTCGCGGATTAGGATTGGATTCATGCCAATCCGGACCGATCCGAACCGTGAGCACCCCTAATTTTTAAAATACCCCTATATATATAGTAATATAAGTGCTACGTTTTTAGAATTCAAGTGTCTGAGCTAGTTTACTTGCACCTCGTCTAATCCTGCGTAACTAATTTCACTTGTAAAAAAAAAAAAAAAAAAATACTATTGCCATTCCTTGATTCCATGAAGTACAACACTATTTTAATTTACATGATCCATATCGTGAAGTGAGAAATTGACAAACGATATATATTGATAAATAATTCAAGGGACAGAAAATTCAACATACATTTACATGTGTGTAAATTGCACCATTATTTATTAAGAGACTAGCTATGAAATATTCTAATACACAATAGACATGTAGCAAAACACAACTTCTTCTTCTTCTTCTTCTTCAACCTTGCTTTTAAGCTCTTGTTATCTTCCAAGTATAACGAAGACTACGATGTCGATGAATATGTTGGAAAGAAGCTACGGAGCCAATCTCTCGTCGAAGTTCGAATCAGCTTCAACTTCGGGTGAACGAGAGACGTTTCATCGCCCCCCTATGACTCAGGCTCAAGTGGAAATTACGAAGCAGCTGCAACTCAGGAAGGGGTGAGTTGAAGAATGTAATACTTAGGCAAGTCTCACGCTTGGCTTTCATAAATATGCTTTCTTTCCCTCTTTGCTTTCCCTTTTAGATTTTGCTTGTTTGGTTGCTGAGAAAATGAAGGAAAGATGGAAATAAAAACTGGGATCAAAACCACCAGAAGACGATCGAAGATTCCAAACTTTCCTTGTGCTGATCCGCTCATGTCCTCTTTGAAGATCAGTGTACTTGTCATTTTGTTTTGTCAGATCATTTTCTTTTCTTCAATCAATCATGTTTTGAGACTATCATGTTTCTATCTTGAAGAGTCTTCTAAATTTATGGTCATTTGGAGAAATAAATAAATTGTGGGACATCAATCATGTTGTTTTAAGACTATGATCAAACTCAATATTCAATAAGCCATAGTTCACTGCAGAGAAGGAAAAGGGTATTGGTAATTAACTATATAAAACAGAGCCATGTAGGAGCAGTCCTCTAACCAAATCAAACCAAAGCCACCTTATATTCCAATCAATTAGAGTTAGCTACATGAATTTTTTTTCTTCTTTTTTTTTTATAAATATTTTTTTTTATTGAACTTTGTAAAGGGCAACTTGTTTACCGCTCATATCATGCGTTTTCCCCTCTCCTAGCGTTACTATCCAAAGTTGATTTGTTAACTCTCTTAACTATTGCATCTACAAATTTTATGGTAGACATGCCCGAATCACATTAGTCTGCTTTCTCTCAACTTCTCCTCTATAGGTACTACCCCTATCATCTCAATTACATTTCATTTCTAATTTGGCCTCTTCTAATTGTACCACACATCCATCAACATTCTCATTTCAGCGACATCCAGCTTGCTCACTTGTTTCTTGATAGGCGAGCATCCCATCTCGTGAAGCATCCCCGGTCTTATGGCAGTTCCATAGAATTTTCTTTTCAGTTTTGTGGGTATTCTCTTGTCACATAATACACCAGTAGCGCTTTTTCACTTAAGCCAGCCCACTTGGATCCTATGAGTCACATCATCTATAATCTCTCCATATTTGCTAATAATAGAACTTAAATACCTAAAATGATCACTTTTTAATATCTCCTCGTCTTGAATGTTCACTTTTATCACTAAACTTACACTCCATATACTCAATTTTACTCGTAGTTATCTTATAGCCTTTTGATTCTAATACATGTTTCCAAATTTCTAATGAAACATTAACACCTTTAGCCATTTAATCTTCCAGAACAACATCATCTGCAACCAACACGTAGGAGATCAAATTGAAGTTTTCCCCGGCCTGCAAAAAAGTAGTGACATTGATTTACAACAGGGATTAGTTAATTACTTAATTAATTAATTGGCACAAATAAATATCGCTTCATCTTCTGAGGACGTGCCCATTAGTTAAACAATCTTTTTACAGTAATATAATATAATATAATAAAATAAAATATCGAACCACCGCCAAAGTAGCCCAAAATAATTAGATTTATGAGTACTTCTTTTGTAATAAAGGCCATACTGTCCATACCGACAGAAATTAAATAATGAACATAGTATTTTGCTGCTTTTCTACGGCCATACTGTACAAACCGACAGAAATTAAATAATGAACATATTTTGCTGCTTTTCTAATAAATTAGAGTGGTTAGTAGTTGTCATTGGCCCACCTAATGCAGACCTTTAGATTTAGTGTTTGATTCTTCGTAAGGTATCAAGTTTAAAGTCTCGCAAGTGCTATCAATTTTTTCGGGGTCAGGTTATACAGAACTTTGCTCTGATTTTAAATAGGAGCTTCGCTACTGGGCGGTGGAATGAATCTCCTAAGATCAATTGAGGTACGCGTAAATTGGACCAAATACCTCGATATAGGGAAAAAAAAAAAACCTTCTCGTTATCTCACTTTGAACTTGTCTTTTTCATGAACTAGCCTAAAATTAAAGGAAAGGATAAGAACCTAGTAAAAGAGAAAATATAACATCAATCATGTCTCACTTTTTGCTATTGGCTATGACTCGCCAACTACTTCTAGCTGGAAGTATATTCATATGGGTGATTCTATTCACAATCATTCATTTACTCTATGTAACCTATTTTTTTCATGTAACCCACACTTAAAATTTCCTCAAACCAATTTACTCTATACAACCCACAAAATACACCTAAACTACCCAAACTACCCTCGCGACTAGTTTTCATACTTTAAATGTCGAAATACACACTCATTTTCGACAACCACATGTCGATTTGTATTGAAGGACGAATTTTCAAAAATTGGACCATGTCTATGTTCGACATCCTCATGTCGAAATTTATGTCTATATTCAACTTTCGAATGTCGAACTAGATACATGTGGATAAAATATTGTTGTTTTCGACAATAACATGCCGAAATATAACCATATTTTCAGCTTCTTAATGTCGAAATTTGTGAAATCAAACATGTGAATTTCGGTTAAGTGAAAAGTTTCAACATCTATATGTTGAAAACGTTTACATATTTCGAGGTATGAATGTCGAAAAAGAAGATGAGTTTGGGGGCATTTTGGTCTTCACACAATAATGAATCTGGAGGAATTTTTTGTGGGTTACATGGAGTAAATGAAGGGCTGTGAATAGAATCACCCATTCATATTCTCCTTCTAGGCAAGGAGACAAAAATAAAAGAACACATAGCTAGACAGAAACATTCTTATAACTCGATCAGCTGTTCGGGTGAGCTTATTAGGCACAACTCGACTAATATGGGTGGATTAATCGGATGGAACCGAAATTTCATGTAAAGGGTGGCCATAATAGCAACAACAAGATTTTGAAATTTCAAGATTAAATGTGAGTGAAAGTGAAAATGTATGGCTGGAGTTTTTAATTCATTCGATAGTAATGTTTTTATATGGCAATAGAAAAGGGGGCTTGAATATGGTGAGTAGGCGAATATGTAGAAAAAAAAAGGTACTCGATTATTTTAGGTTTTTCCAAATGGAGGTGTGTGGTGGCCACACTTTTCAATTGCTGAAATGATGATACCATACTACGCAAAATCCTCAAATACTTGAAAACAAGTACTCAGCGATGACCAGAGTCGACACTTACTTATAGGTCCAAGAACCATAATGACTCTATATATGAAAAGGCTCGATCCTTACATCACCACAGATGAGTCTAGGGGCTAAGGTATCTTGCAATTTAATCTTACAATTTACAGAAAAAAAAAACAACTTGTTCACTTATCTATCGGTATACGATTATATTGGGATTATACTCGGTATAAGTTTTTTATGTGTTTTACGAGGTAAACGGTTTGGATTATAATTTTAGGCCCCATTTGTAGACAAATGCAAGTATGGAGGGATGTTGTATGGAGTGGAATTGATACCATTTAAATATATCTGTCGGTTTAACAGGTCAGATTATTACTCTTTAGTTCACATTCAACGTATAGTTGCAAACATGTCCTTCCATTATTTAACAACCAGATAACAAAACCTTCTCAGTTGTTTACCGAATCAATTTATCACTGGATGTTCATTTGATTTGGTTGTATTTTTTGTCTTCCTGCATTATGCCTTTTTTCAGTTGTATTAATTTGAACTCTGTACATTGTAATATTTACTAGTGTATGCCCGTGCCTGAAGGCACAACTTGAGCAATCGACGCAAGTGCACGTGCATGTACCCATGCCCATTATTTATGGTCCTTCGAATTTTAAAGAGGGGAAAGGAGATGAGGTAGTGAGAGAGAATGTGGTTTGAATTTTGAGAGAGAGAGAGAGAGAGAGAGAGAGAGAGAATGTAATATGATGATTGGGACAAAAATATGACTGGGACAAAAACCGCTCTTCGTTGTAATATAGATTATCAATTTACACTTCCACCATAAAAAATTAATCTCCTAAGAGTGTCCTTCAACCAAAATTCCCCAAATTCTATTACCGGCGGTAATCACAACCCGTCGCAAAAAATAATTTTTCTTGTTGTTTTATTACCGGCGGTAATAAAACCGCCGGTAAAGGTCACTTTTACCGGCAGTAATTATAAACCGCTAGTAATACTACTATTACCAGCGGTAATCCAAAAAACCGTCAGTAAAAATGTAAATTTTAATATAAATATTTTTATTTCCTAAGTATAACCGAAAGTTTGGGTGGTCGGGCGGTTAGGTGTCGGGGCTCCACACAAAGGGTCGCGGGTTTGAAACTTGGCGGGACAAATTTTTTTTTCGGAAATAACCATTACCGGCGGTAATGAAACCACCGGCAAAAGTCGACTACTATTACCGGCGGTAGATTACCGCCGTTTATCTTTTCCCGACGGCCGTTTTGACGGCGGACGGTTTTTTGCATTTTTACCGCCGGTAATACTTATCTCGGCGGTTTTGGGACTTTTTCCGGCGGTTTTCTAATGCCGGGAATAGTCATTTTTCTTGTAGTGTTATGTCTTTTTTCAGTTGTATTAATTTGAACTCTATACGTTGTAATATTTACTAGTGTATGCCCGTGCCTGAAGGCACGGCTTGAGCAATCAACGCAAGTGCACGTGCACGTGCACGTACCCATGCCCATTATTTATGGTCCTTCGAATTTTAGAGAGGGGAAAGGAGATGAGGTAGTGAGAGAGAATGTGATTTGAATTTTGAGAGAGAGAGAGAGAGAGAGAGAGAATGCAATATGATGATTGGGACAAAAAATATGACTGGGATAAAAACCGCTCTCCGTTGTAATATAGATTATCAATTTACACTTCCACCATAAAAAATTAATCTCCTAAGAGTGTCGTTTAACCAAAATTCCCCAAATTCTTTTACCGATCCCCTGCATAATTTCTTTGCAAACTGCCATCCCAAACTTTTGCCTATTAATCTTATTAACTAGTGAAGTGATCGCGGGCAAGGCCCGCGCCCATGACCAAAATATATGCGTTTACAAAAGATATTTACTCGGTGAAATTTGATCACCAAAATCACTTATTGTATATGAATTGATTTGGTAGGGGACCATGCAGAAATTTACCTCAATCATTTAAAAGTACTCGATCAAACGACCCAAAATTTTTGTAGGCAATTTGAAATACCATAATTAGAGTTTTTGACTACGTACTGAACCAATCTAACTGAGTTCTTTTAACCGAGTTATTTTATTCTGCACACTGTTATTTTAATTAGAGTTTTTGATCTTAGTACATGCACACTGTTAAGCGACTATACACGTGACACTTAATATATGTTGGAATCTCTCCACTTATCAGTAATTAGTTTTGAGTAGATATAAAGCGATGCTCATTCTACCCCTCATTTGAAAAAAAATTACAATTCACATCCCACAATGACAGACTAGCAAAAATGTGGCATGATGATAGACTAAAAAAGAGGCTATACATGTGACAAACATCAAATGCGGCAGTTCGAGTGGGGATGTTAAGTATTATAGTCCAACATTGCTTGGGGATGGAATGAATGATCACTTAACAAATGTTGGGGACCTCTCCACTCATCATCAATTGGTTTTCAGTAGATATAAAGTTTTCATACGGTATCAGAGTGGAGCTCATTCTCCCCCACATTAAAAAATAAAAATTACAATCCATACCCCACAATGACAGACCAGCAAAAAGGTTGTACAATGATAGACCCACAAAGAGACTATACACTTGACAGACCTTCAATGCGGATGCACTGAGGGAAATGTTAAGTATTATAGTCCCACATTGCTTGGGGATGGAATGGGTGGTCTCTTAATATATGTTGGGGACCTATCTTGCACGTGATTGTCGAGGCTCAGGGCTGCTAATCTAGTTGGGATGTCTGCACCTCATGTGATGTCCTTTATACCTTGGGCCCGTTTAAACGTTGTAATTTGTTTTTAATGATTAATAAATTTTCCTTTTGCTGAAAAAAAAATTACTAAACAGACAACCTAATTGTTTCTCACAGCCAACTAGATTAGCAAACATCCCCTCTACCAAAACCTGATTTTCTTAATTCGAATTTTTATTACCAGATCAAAACCTGCAAATAACCCACCGAATGTGGGTAAAGTTACCCTCACCCTAGTCAGGAGTGAATAAAATTACTCCCAGTGTAAAGGAGCAAGAAATTTGAAAAATACATGCACCAAATTCCATTGGTAACTTTACCCAATATAAATCGAGGGCTAATTAACAGACGTACGATTTTTTTAATTCATGTATTAATAATATCACAGTTTGTTAACTTTATTCTCAAATTTACTGTAAATTTCTTTTAGCAATCACACTTTTAAAAGAATGAGCTTGCGAACATGTTTTTTTATTACATATAGTATTTTTTGTTAGAGATTATGGACTTAATTCTAAAACGTACTTTATAAACAAAAAGACCTTAAATATGTGTTTACGCCTCTAAATTTACTGTAAATTTCTTTTGGCAATCACGCTTTTAAAAGAACGTGCTTGCGTAACACACTTTTTTATTAAATATATTTTTTTCCGAGATTACGGGCTTAATTCTAAAACGTCTTTGTAAACAAAAGAGCCCCCGGGGGCGTTGTTGTATAGTTGTATAATTGTGATTGTGGAAGGCAATAAAGAACGCCACGTGTTGCTGCCACTTTAGATTTTTTTTTTTTTGCCAGTCGATATACATTAGCCGGGAAGGGGGGGGGTTAGTAGTGTTAGTAAGTTAGTCCAACCACGCCCCTCGCGGGGCTCGAACCCAGGCCTCCACTGAGGAGGTGGGGTGACCTTGCCAGCTATGCTAGCCTATGCTAGCCTATGCTAGACATGGATAAAGGTTGAAGACAAGGGGCAAAATGGTAGTTTCGCCTAGGACGAAAAGGAGGGACGAAAACAGTAGGCATCACTGTCACTTTATATATAGTATAGTATAGTAAGTATAGTAGATAGATATTCAATTGAAAGTGTCACTTTAAATTAGCTAAAATAAGAAAGATAGGGCTCTGCACGCATCCTCCATGTCCCACCATTAGTAGGTAATAAATTGACCCACATGGAAAATTAAGACCAAGCAAGAGAGAGGGAGAGAGAGGGTATATAATTATTAAATTATATACTATAACGCTTCCGGAGAATAGTCACGTGGTGTTTTGGTGCACTCCAATACCACATATTTTGTGGGACCCATGATTAAGTATATAAACTTTACCTAAATGTGTGGTGCATAAATAATCCGAAGCACTACGTGACTGAGCTTCGAAATTACTAAATACATTAAATTACACGAGATTGAAAACTATCCGCCCTGAGGTACTCTAGTCAGTAGTCATACGCAGGAGAGAATACTTGTTTGTTTTGCATTTCAAGACCGATTTTTTTAATTATTGCTCATAATTACTTACATTTCTCTCCAATCATTACTCTTATTTTCAATTTTTGTTTTTATTTCTCTCTTGGTCTCTCTTTAATCATTACTCCTATTTCTAATTTTTATTTCCATTTCTCCCTCAAATCATTACCCCCAGAACCAAACCTAAAACCCAAACCAAACACTAAAGTTCCCATTGGACTCGGAATATTATTTTTTTATTTGTTTCTCTACTTTGGCATTTTTTGTTATGAAATTCGAATTAAAGTGCACGTAAGTTGACTTAGACACCTAATTATCAAAATTTCCATATATAATAATAATATAATATTATTCTAATAATTTAGGAGTCATGGGCTAACTTACTCGCACTTCGACTAATCCTGTGAAACTAATTTTATTGAAAAAAAAAAAAAAAACCCTACCATTGCATGATTCCATAAGTGCAACATTAGTAACTTTTAAATTTGGGTTATCCATATCGTGAAGTGAGAAATTGATAAACGATACATGGTGATAAATAATTTGAGGGACAGAAAATTCCACCAACATTTACATGTGTGTAAATTGCACCTTATTAAGTTCAATACTTGCTCTTCCCTATTTCCGTACGCCACGCTAGCCCCAAGAGCTAAGGGCATCTTTATTTGGCTTCCTACTTAATTTTTTTAGTTAAAGTAGGGAGCCAAACCCTCAAAATCTTCAAAAATCAGGCTCTCTATTATTTCTCCTCAATTATTTTTGGTACAGTGCCTACTAAAATTTGAGTAGACACTGTTCACGCACCTTTTGTTTTTTTATTATTTTCTTCCAGCTTCTTTCCCCAAGTTTTGCGTCAGAAAAGAGGGGGGGGGGGCTCATGGACACGTGTTTACATGTGTGTATCTGGGGGGACAATATTTTAATGGCTTTGGGGGTCCACTACTGCACCAAAAACATCTCCCCAGGCGGGGGAGATTAGCTTTCTATTAGGGGGAATTTTTTTTTAAATAGATTTGATGAGAATAGTTTAATATAGTAAAGTTAAAATAGAGAGTCTGATTTTGTGAATTTTTGATAACGTGACTTACTAATTTATAAAATGTGTTTTTGAAATTAAATTTGATGAAAATTTTGGGTAGGCTGGTAATGATGCTCTTGGGATAGCTATGAAATTTTCTAATACACAGTAGACATATAGCCAACACTTCTTCTTCTTCGTCAACCTTCTTTTTAGTATCTTCCAAGTATAACGAAGACTACAATGTCGACGAATACATTGGAAAGAAGTCACAGAGGCAATCTCATTTATAGGTACCACCCATATCATCTCAAGCACAGTTCCATTTCTATTTTGTCTCTTCTAGTCATACCACGCATCCATCAGAAATCTCATTTTAACGGGATCCATCTGGCCCACTTGTTGTTTCTTGATAGGCCAGCATTCTATCCTATAAAGCATCGTTGGTCTTATGCGAGCATTGTATATATCTTTTTGTTACACAGTACATTAGTAGCTATTCTCCACTTGAGTCTTCCCACATGGATTCTATAAGTCACATCATCTACAATCTTTCCATATTTGCTAATAATAGAACCTAAATACCTAAAATGTTTACTTTTTGATATCTTCATTGGATTCTCACTCTTTCTACGTGAGCATTTTTGTTACCACTCTTACATTCCATATATTTTTACTCTTATTTATCTCAAAAACTTTTGACTCTAATATTCGTCCCCAAATTTCTGATTGAGCACTAATTAAAACCTCTAGCCGTCTTGAGAACAATATCATCTGCAAACAACACGTAGGGGATCAAACTGAAGTTTTCCATGCAAAAAAGTAGTGACATTAATTTACAACAATGATTAGTTAATTACTTAATTAATTAATCGGCACAAGTAAATATCGCTTCATCTTCTGACGACGTGCCGATTATTTAAACAATCTTTTTATTAATATAATAAATAAAATATCAACCCACCGACAAAGTAGCCCAAAATAATTATTTAGATTTGTTACTTCTTTTCTAATAAAAATAGAAAGATTAGTAGTTGTCATTGGCCTAACTAATGCAGACTTGAAATTTAGTGGTTTGATTATTGAAAATGTCTCAGGTTCAAACTCTCTCAAGTGCTATCAGGTCTTTTGAGGGTCAGTTCATATAGAATTTTGCTCTAGCTTTAAATAGGAGCTCCGCTACTGGGCGGTGGGATGAGTCTCCTAAAAAAAAAAACACTTCTCGTTATCTCACTTGAACTTGTCTTTTCATGAGCGTGCCTAAAATTAAAGGAACAGATAAGAATCTCAAAGAGAAAATATAACATCAATCATATGTCACTTTTTGCCATTGGCCATGACTCACCAACTACTTCTGGCAGGAAGTATATTCATATTCTCCTACTCCTAGTAGGCTTCTGGACGGATTAGTTTGCGAAAACAAGGACACAAAAATAAAAGAACACATAGACAGAAACATTTTTATGACTCGATCAGCTGTTCGTTTGAACTTATTAGCTGCAACTCGGCTAATATAGGTGGATTAATCGGATAGTGCCGGAATTTCATTTCGAGGGTGGCCATAATAGCAACAACAAGATTTTGAAATTTCAAGATTGAATGTGTGTGTAAGCGTAAAAGTATGATTGTGATTTTCAATTCATTTGATAGTAATGTTTTTATATGGAAATATAAAGGGGGGCCCCGAACATGGTGAGTAGGAGAATATGTAGAAAAAAAGAGTAAAATATAATTTTATGTTTTTCCAAACGGAGGTATGTGAGCGTCCCTTGCGGCGGTGTGCCGCTGTCCAGTCCATGGTAATTCTGACGGGAGTGCTCCATTGTGGCCACATCTCTCGTTTGCCGGAATGATGATACCATACTACGCAAAATCGTTAAATACTTGAAAACAAGTACTCATTGATGACCAGAGTCACCACTTATTAGTTATAGGTCCAAGAACCATAATGACTCTATATATTGAAATGCTCGATTCGTACGTCGCCACAGATGGGTCCGGGGGCTAAGGTATCGAGTGGGAATGTGTTAAACACCCACTCAGCCCAATCGAAATGATTGGCCTCTACTCATCACCATTGGTCCATATTGTCTCTATCCTATATGCATGAAACACAAGCAAACAGATAGGTGGGGTTTGAATGAAAAGTTATCCTTTTGCAAGAGGGAAAATTATTCATTTGAAAACTACTTCCGTCAAATGCAACACACAGAAAGAAAAACAAAAGCAAACATCTTATGAATGGGAACAAGGGGACAAGGAGTCGATTATCACCCACATCCACAGGCAAAGATCAAGAACCATCCTCAGGTTCTCATACGGTCCATAGATAAAACCTAGCATGCAAAGAGACTAATCCGCCACTGCGAATAGCCATTTGTGAACCTATTTCTAGGGGAATCATCCTAAAACTAAACGTGCATGACAAATATTCAAACTGAACATATGCTGACGAAACAAGGTTCTAAACTAAAACATGCAATTGAACGAGAACAGGAAACATGCGTTACAAGGGTTCTAAACTAAACAAGCGACTGAATGAGAATAGAAAAATGCATAACAAGAGACTAACTAAAAATGGAAACTTTCCAAAAATAAAAATTTTCTAAAAATGGAAACTTTCTAAAATATGAAATTAAACTGAAATACGAAACCTAAACGGAATAGGCAACTTTCCAAAGTGGAAAACTAGATTAGATTAGGAAAGTAACTCAATCAGGAACTTTGACGAAATTAGAAAACCTAGCTAGGTTAGGAAAGTAACCCGATAGCAAAATATGTGTAGATGACTACAGGTTACTCATGGGTCGGCCATGAGAGCAGAATGACTAATTAAACATGAAATATGCAAATGCAGGGGCAAAACAATTATTTGACATGCTAGGGACAAACGAGCAGCGTAACTGTTGGGATACGTGACACGCACAGAATAATGTGGACATCATAATGACAAGGGTAAAAATGTAAATATACATGCGGACAGAGTAATGAGTGCAAATATGACATTTACGAGTGTTTATGTGGGTAGGATAGGATAATGATAGTCGATAGGGTACGTTACGTTCGAAGTAGCACTCGGACAGGGTAACGACTACGCTAGGGATTAAACCACGCAAAGGTGATACATAAACTACACTAGTCATGCAAGGGTAAAACAATAATTCTACATCATTGAACTCTGAACAAGAACTAAAATAACTAAATTCTGAGCAAGAACTAAACTATCACATGTAATTTAATTAAAATCTAATGCATGCACTAAGCATAAACTATATCCTAGACATGCATACTATAACAAAAAATAAATTCTAAACATACATACTAAAGTAACAAAACTTAAACAACTAAACAAATAAACAAATATACAAAACTAAATAAATATACTACCACATGAACTAAATAGACTAAACAAATAAACAAAACAAAACAAAATAAACTAAGCAATGAATAAAAGAAAGGAAGAAATCATACATAACCTCTGCAGAACCGAGCTAGACGTCCTCAGAAATCGGTAGAGGCTGGACTGCCTAACTAGAACCGTTTTGATGCTAGACAACTCAAGAAACTTAAACTAGCTTGAGTCACTTAGCCAAAGGGTGCACGTAGCTTGTACTCAAGACTGTACCAAATGGGCACTAAACGCTAGTTCTGAACGATTTGAAAGAAAATGAGTTGATTTTTCGATGTGGGATTGCACAAAATGCGAGAAAGCCATACAAAATGACGTGGCACGCATAACTAGAAAAATTTAGAGAAGGGCCGGGCAAACCCGGGTTGGGTTCGGGTGCAAAAAAAACGTGTTTTGGGTTGATTTTGGAGTAAAAAACAGTGACGCTTTGGGCAAAAAATGAGATTTCCTTAGGCTAAAAATAGGACTTTGTGGATAATTTTTGAACATATTTTAAAAATGACAACAAGGAATAAAAATATCTATGCACGGACACAAACATTTTAAAAACTTTGGGACACAATAAAATGATCATATAACCAAAAGTAACATTATCCTCATCGGGCGATGGCTCTACACAAGGCCTAAGCATTATGGACTACCAAAGTGGGGTGTCTACAAGGTGGCCATGGCTTCCCATAACCAACGCTTAGTCCCGTCCCACCGTCTACCAACAAAGAGCCCAAATACAATAAATTAGTTATCTAGTTCATATGGAAGCTTTCATAAGAATGATGTGGCAATAGAACTTGTAAGACATCCCCTGAGGTTTCTGACAAATGAACAAACATCCCCTCAAGTATTTGATATGTCATTGCCCTTTCTTGATTTTGTTGACATTACCCTTATGACGAACTTACCCTTAGGACAAAAGGCTATGACTAATTGCACAAGACACTTATTCCTTTTTTTTTTTTTTTTGTTAACATGATAATAACTTCATGATAGGAAACACAGGTACGTGAGATAATCACCTAAAAATAGTATATGTCCTTCAATCAAAAGACTAGAAAGCTACAAAGAGGGTAGCATTCCTAGATAAAACACACATACCACCATTATCTCTCCTAGCCACAGAATAGGTCACACCAATCGCAATCCTACACATAATAGAAAACAAACACTTATAAGAAAAACCTAACACCTCAAATCGAGAGAGAAAAACCACCAATGAAAAGGAGGGTTATTTAAAGCGATAAAAAGTCATAACTAAGGAAGATGAAAAATAGCCATCAAAGATAAAGGAAGATGGGCGGTTAGAGTGTTTTTTTAAGAGAGAGATGCTCTTAGTGAGAGAGAGAGAGAGAGAGAGAGATCCAAGACCCTTATTCATTCTACCTTTATTATATCATAT
Source organism: Vaccinium darrowii (assembly GCA_020921065.1). NCBI lineage: Eukaryota > Viridiplantae > Streptophyta > Magnoliopsida > Ericales > Ericaceae > Vaccinium > Vaccinium darrowii. Next base: position 13,583,138 of record CM037159.1, on the reverse strand, counting down.
ACCACATTTTTAAAAAGCAAACATTTACAAAGATCTACCCCATGCATGTTCACCATGTCTAGTAATGTCAAGCGTTGTGCTAGCTTCTTTGGGGACTGTGAGTAAACTATTGTGGGAGAAATTGTGTTCCATAAAGGTAAAAGTGAGAGAATAGGGATGGGATTTTGTTTTGGTTTATTAATCACCAGTAGTAGAATTCATTACACCGCGTTGTTAGTGAGGGAAAATTGGGAATTCAGAAATAGAAACAATGCTAATTTCAGCAAGTATCTGTTAGTTAGTGACAATCAACTCACGGATAAGTGAATTTGGCATCAACAAGTGAACTACATGGGAGGTTACTATAATTGCAAAAAAGTAGGAGATGCCAGTGTTTTTGTCATATACCTCAGGGGAGATAAGTGTAATTTACCCAAATGTTTGGGATATTAAATGTGAAGTTACAAAAGAGATGAAAAAAAAGTTGGTTTGGTGGCCGGGTAAATAAAAGTTTGGAATGTTCGCGAGAGTAATCTTGATATAAAACAAAGAAACTATGATGATCTCATACTTTTATTTTCTGTTAAAAGTTGAATGTCATTTTAACAGAAGGGAGAGGGTGGACAATAGTTTAAAAAGTAAGTAAGAACAGTGACATTTTAGAAACTTGAGGGGAGCTTCATTTTGCATTTGTCAGAAACCTCAAGGGAGATCACTGAAATTTACACAACTTCTTTATTGGTGGAGTTTATGGGGCCCAAAACTTATCCACATCCCTCCATATGAAGTTGATCCGAAGGAGTATCCATTTTGAATTTGACTACCAATAAAATTATGGTATCAAATCGACCGACATTTCTGGAGTGATGAAGATCCATGAATTGGGAAAAGCAAACTTGGGCCACAAACAATTTTCAGTGCAATGTTGCACTTTCCTAATGCACTAATAAAGCTGGCCAGTTATATATTGTAACTTTTGCAGTACTTTCACGTTGTAGCCATTTTAATGTTAAAGACTTCACATATGCGAGAGTTTTTTGCACTGAGTACGTCTTTTTTTTTTTAAATGTTAAAAACTCGGCTGAGTCTACCGAGATACTCAAGATTTCCTATGAAATAAAATAAGAATTCAGTCACAGGCAAATGCTTATGTTGATGGACATGTCACAAGAGCTCTTCTCCATCTTCTCCGATGGACCCCCCCCCCCCCCCCCCCCCCCCCCCCCAACTACATCTCCTCCCCCATATTTCTGTCCAATTAATTTCTCAGTCCCTAAAAAGTTGAGTACTTCTTGGATTTGAGATTTCTTTATGTGCTTTTATTTCACTTTCAAATTCCAATTAGCATTGTTTTGGGTCGTAAGATGGGTGCAACACGCCAAGAGGGCCCAACGGCATCAGGAGTGCACTTAAATGCCAGGAAAAAAGAGCTTACGAGTTCAACTCCTCTTTTAATAGGTTGGTCTAACTATTCTAACAATACTTAATTTTTCCCCAAGAAAAAGACAGGTGCAACATTGTGCTGGGTGATTCGTAATGATGACTTGGGATATGTGTTTGAATTTGTTGTTTGAGAATGTAGGTGCTATGTGTGCTTGGTAAAGAAAATGGACGTCTCCATTTTTCTACCCTTTTTGCAAATAGGCTCAATGCAATGGCATAAATTGAACGGCTTTCCCATGTTTTTACTTCTCAAGATTCAGGTAACAAGTGACACGTCTAGCCACATAAGTATCTGTGTTTAGATCTATGTTAGTCAACTATATCTAGTGCCTCACTGATTTCATTTTAAGGTACTCTTTTTTTTTTTCATTATAATATATAAGTTACGTTAAAGTTAAATTTTATGTTGTAATACATGTCACCGATTATATGGATTAATAATGATTTTTTTTTTTTGAAAGTACACGTAGCATGTGAATAGTTTTCATAAATGAAAACTTGAAAATCATAACTACTACTAGTCTACTATGACGTGAATACCACAAAACCTTGAAACACTTTGATGGGACCCACCTCAACAAATATTTCAATATTTTCGGTTGGAAAAAATGACTTTGTTAAATAGAGTTTTTGGTAATTTCGAGTAAAAATTAAAGTGGGGCCCAAATATATTTTTAGGTGAATCCAGTGGATTTAGATATTTTTAAGTCGAGGGTTTAGGCTGCTGAGGCAATGAACGAAAATCATTAAGAGATGAACAAGAAATTATCTTGTAAAGTAGGAGAAAATTTTGGGCGCAAATATGGTACTGCACATTTGGTAGCGCCATGTAGTACCCAACCGGCACCCAAGGTTTCTCGTAAAGTAGGCATCGTTAAGAAGACGAAATCATGAAAAGTCAACCTTCATCCATGCAAATGTAAATATTGGTGGGCGTATAAGTCCCAAGTTTGATCTTGGGCTTGTGAGCCCATAGGACTCATGCAGGCCTTCTTCAACACCAACAACTCAATTTTGCTACCGATTGACTTAAAGTTTCTGGCCCATAATCTAAGAGTGTGGGCCTAGCATCGTTTTAATTCATTTCCTGCTCTCAGTCTACTTTGAGTTTTCCTTCATTGATCAAGTGGTGTTCTTCCTCAAAACTAACTTATTGCATTTTACGAGACAAGTCACTCTCTCACAACACATAAACTCAATTTCACTCAATAAGTCAGTTCAATTTAAACCAGTTTGTAGAAACGCTTTTGACGTACTAGAAATTAAATAACGGTATGATTAACCATTCGATCGAGCCTGAAACGCCCCTGCAACAATGCTCTCCTAAGAAGGTTGCGGGTGCCTTGGCTTCAAAAAGAGGGAACACATACAAAATCTAATATGTAGCCATTACTCAAGTAAGATAATTGGATCTCCATTGGTGAACATTTAAGAATAATCATGTTCATCCCTTCTGCCTAGGATATAAGCGGTTCGGTTTGATCAACTTTTTTTGCAAAAAATAATCTAATGAATCAATTGAATCGGTTTTTAATTATTGCGTACTGAAACCAACCAATTTTACCGACAAACCGCACCAATTGGTTTATCGGTTTGGACTTTACATAATGGGTCCAAATTCCAATACAATGCGGTTTGGTGCAGTTTATCGATTAGAATTTTACATAATTGGTCCAATTTCTCGTCGTGAACAAAATCAGTGTGGTCTTTACAACAAACACAATAAGTGAGTGGTAGTTTAAGCAGGGACGGATGCAGGATTCGAGTGTGGGTTGGACACACTACAAAAGAGTTAGTTAGGCAGACGAACCTATATAGTTGTAAATTTTTAAAAAAATTATTACCATATTTATAAGAAAATTTTGAAACTTGGGTAAGGTGGTCACCCAGGCTGACCTGCCCTTTGCGTCTATTTTTGAGTTTAAGCAAAATCAGGTAATTTTTTTTAAAAAATAAAATCCGGTATAATTCATAACTCTTGAGTATTGTCAAATTCAAAACTCTACCACCGGAAAGAAAAACTAAAAGATACCTCAACCGATAATTCAATTTGAAATTGGCCAGCGAAATAATTTATATAACTTGCGTGGTTCAATTTCGGTTTCAAATGCTTTTTAATATCTTGAACCTCACCGAAAACCGATTTCTTCCCTTAACCAAATCGCCCGGACCAACGAAATGAAAGAAACCGGTCAAAATCTATCGGTTTGGTCCAGTAAATGCGATTTGAACGGCTTAGTCGTCGGTATTCTTTACATCTCTACTTCTATGTGTGGCGACCCAAGTTTCACGACGAACTATCCAGATTTGTTTTCAAGTTATGCATGTTGAAAATGAATCCGGTTGGTTGGTTGCTCTCGACAGAAGTGACCAGTGTTCGATTCTTTGGGTCAGACCTCAAGAAAGTAATTTCGTGTGAATCCTCTAGTCCCGGTGTAGATGTCCTGACCGTATTGAAAAGCAAGCGCGACCTTGAGTTTTTCGGGACCCTAAGCAAAATTTAATAATGGGGCCTCTTATTTATTTCTATATATATCAATTGTTCCACATGAAACATAAAAAAGCCTTGTGGTTCAGTGGCGTGTTGCTCGGAATAAGGGAATTGCACCTTAAGATCAAAGTGCGCATAAAAAAAACAAACATCGGCGCCTGGTTTGGGTAAATTGAAAAAACTGGTTTTTTAGTTTTTTTGGTTTTGTCCTTATTCAATTCTTTTTTTGCATTTGTTAGTTTTCGGTCGATTTTTTGTGGGTTTTTGACTTGTCTCAACGAAAGAAATCTAAAAAGTATAAAATTATTAGCCAAGCTTAAAGTTTTGTGAATAAAGACGAATTTAAATGCAAAAAAAAAGTTGAACAAGGACAAAACCAAAAAAACTAAAAAACCAGTTTTTTCAATTTACCCAAACCAGAAGCTGCTTCATTAAGGATATGCGGCACGATTCCAACCATCGCAACTAGCTAACAAATTTGTTAAATTCCTGACATAAATCATATTTATTATGATCTTATATTTCGGGCCCTTTTATTACTCTAAAAACTGGGGGCCCTCTAGTTGGCTTATGCTTAGGGCCGGCCCTGTGAAAAGTGGAATTGTCGAGACTGTTGAAAAATAAATAAAGAGGGCAAAAAAATATGCCCCAATACAACCATTTTGATATAATAATAGCTGTATTAAAATACTGGATTCCCCCGATACGTCGTGGGGGAAATTGCAGGCCAATAGTAGGGACAATTTTTATCATCGAATCCGTGGAGAAAAGCTTGGTAATTGCTCTTTCATTGAATCTATGAGGCAAAATGTCCTAATTGCCCTTTTGGCTCTCTCTAACTTCTCTGTCTCTCTCCTCTCAATCTATGATAACGTGATTCTGCTTGGAACCATCATCTAGCCCCATTTTCTCTTTACATATACCGAACAAAGTTTAAGATAGTATTACTTTTTACAATCTGTGATGGAATTTCGATAATTGACACAATAAGAAAAGTTAATAGTTTATATGTATATGATGCAATTGTACTTTTTTTCCTTTTAAATCACGCAAAAAGAATTCTCCACATATTTTTAATTTATTACATCCTCACAAGTGAAAGGGCGGAAAAAATTAGAAAAACAGACAATAAATTTGACTTCTACACTTTCTTAGTACTTAAGGTAAGAGAGTTCTTTGAACATGAGAAACAGCCGGAAGGGAGGGGAGAGTAAAATTTGCGAGGGGTATTTTGGACTTTTAAGCACAAGATTCAAAAAGCCTTTTAGAGATATAAAATTTTCCTCCCATGACAGTGAGAATATTTGGCACCTAATTGGAAATGGTGATCACAATGGTGGCTTTGTTACAAAGCCATGTGGGGCAACTAATGTTGCATCCCTATGGGATTCTCAAAATGTCTTCATATTACTAAAATAAGTGAAGGATAATTTGGTGCAGGGTTGTCTCTTCCAAATTTTCCAATAATAGTTTCCCTTAAAGGAACCTGCCCTTTCACATGGTCTCCAGCCCTTTTCCACCTCCTTTTGTCACCTTAAATTATTCCTCTCTTATCTATTATCACACATACCAAACCTTTTCTAAAAAATTGATAAAATAAAACCATTTTCAATAGAAAAATACCACCCTTGAGAATTTTAAATGCCCTGAAAACTCTGGCTGTGCATATGGGTACATGTGGGTGACTTGCAAGAGGCCAGTACTGTTTGTTAATATTTGGGGAGGAATGGGCGTTTGGTGGCTTACATAGAATGATTGATTTCACCATCATTTCTCTCCTCTCTCTCTCTCTCTCTCTCTCTCTCATATTCACGTAGACATAGAGAAGCTTCTTGTTGTGTTTTTGTATGTAAGCCTTTTGGACACCCTGTGACACGGAGAGATTCTCTTTCTGAGTTTTAATTCATCTTGTAAGTGTTAGTAAATAAATAATAGATGAATAAAATTAATTAATAGAGTTTCTACCAACTTATTTGTATATGTATGACAGAAACCAACATGCCCAACAACAGCCCCAGAAGTCGAAATCAACCACAGAATAATCCTACAAGTTGAAATTCTCATGCAACATATCAGAGAAGGTTCTATATCTTGGAGTGATAGGGACGTAAAAGATTACATCTACCATATTTATTTCTTCAAAGTTCAAATATTTTCAATAAAAAATGCTAAATCCAAATCAATCACGACTATACCTATGGTTAGGGCTGCAAACAAGCTAAATCGAGACAAGCTTTAGAAGGTTTAGGTTCATTCGCTAAGTTTTTGACAGATTCGAGCTCAAGGTTAGTGAAAGTTTTACAAGGCAAATTTGTCTAGGTTTGATTCAAACTTGAAGTTGATCAGGAGCCAAAAATAATAGGTATACAAGTCAAGTTTGTCTAAGTTTGATTCGAACTCGAAGTTGATCACAAGCCAAAAATAATAGGTATTTAAGCTCTTATGTAAGTCTAGAATAAGCAAATAAGATTTTTATTTTGCACATAAACAAGTTCATATGTGATAAAAACTATGAGAACATATTCAAATACAGTATTAGTTTAGGGTGCTTGATCCAAACAATTTTTTTTTTAAAAACTTGACGGGAACTGATGTTCTCATAATTTTTTGGATCGAGCTCTTACCGATATTTCAAATGAGTTAATTTTTTATGGGTATCATTAAAAACATGTTTTAAGCAAGTTATACAACTTGGATTATTAGCGTGGGACACCGAAACAAATTGTATTTTTTTATGTCCCTGGAACCGGCCCCATTAATTTATAGTACTTGTAAAAGTTGCAAAAGTTTTATTCACTACGCAAGGGCGGATACACCTTAGGCACAGGGGGGTCACGTGGCTCCCCTAACATTTTAGAATTTTTTCGTTTTTAGGTTTGTAGAAATCCAAGCCATTCAATAACCTTAAAACAATTTTTCGATTGACCTCGTAAAAAACCATCTTAGAATCAAGGACCCTAAGTACTTAATGAATTTTGAAAAAAAAGTTAAATAATTATGTGCTTGGCATCCTACTAATCTGAACCATAGATATTGTAGGCCTTTTCATTTTTTTTTTTTTTTGGGAAATGATTACATTAACATCTAAGCATTTATTTAAAAAATTATCTTATTTTGACATCAATAGGTATCAAAATGTAAATATTATTTTAGAAATATAAATCGAATCTATACCTATCGATGCCTGATAAAGATAACATTTTGAATGAATACTATTTTCAGTAAGCACTACAAAATCTACGATTCGGATCACTACCAGACACAAATTATTAAACTTTTCTTCAAAGTTCATTTAGTACTTAGAGTCCTAAATTCTAAATGAAAAATCAAAATGTTCAATCAAGTATCTATAATTATCCGATCGAGCTGATTTTTTACAAAATCAATCGAACGATTAGTAAAGTTTATTGAACGGCTCAGATTTTTTACAAGACCAATTAAAAAATTGAAAACTTCAATCAAGTACCTATAATTGATGTGGAATATTGCATATATGCAGAGATTTGTAGGGGATTAAAACAAAAAAAAAAAAAAAAGGTTATTGAAAGATGATCATTTCTCCATCTTAATTTGTCGGGTCCTTTTCTTTTTACCATATGTATCTCTTACAAATCCGGCCAATATCAGAGACTTAATTATGAGTTCGATTTATGATTACCATAAGCACAATAAGACTTTACTTTTTTTTTTTTTCGAAGCATAAGAATTAATGACCACGAGAGAGATCGATGTAAAAGTTTGTATACTATTGATCTGTAACGCCCCGCATTTTTGGGATACGTTATGGATTATTATTACAATTTAAAGTCGGTCTTAAACGGTAATAATAATAACCAAAAATACATATAGATGATCTATCCTTCACAGATTACAAAAAGGTAGACCGGGTGGACTCTATGACTCCGCAAATCTCTCCGCCTGGTGGATCTCCATCTCGGCAGCTCCTCCGGCTCCGTGTTCTCCATAGAGGTCCACCTGTCCAACGTGATAATCTAGCATAATACGCAGAGTTGCGAAGCAACATCGTGGTATTATGCCAGGGCAAACCGTGAGCGAGGACGCTCAATAGATACCTTACCCCAACTTTAAACTAGCAATTCTAGAACAATATTGTAGGTGGCAAGTAAATAGTTGAAAATCATTTCTCAAAACAGTAGGTTCATGCGTGTCAATGCATCAATATCAAATCAGATCAAATCAGAGTGCAGCTTTAATAAAATCAGTATCTCGTTTCTTTTAAGAAAAATCAGAGTATAGTATCAGTATCTCGTTTCTTTTAATAAAAATCAGAGTACAGCATCAGTATCTCGTTTCTTTAAACAAAATCAGAGTACAGTGTCAGTATCTCATATCATTTTCTCATAACAGCATTCTTCTTCAAATTTCAACCATGTCAACATCTTACATCTCTCGAAAGTTATTGGCCCGTTCTACAACCCCTTTCTAACGGTCACCAACCTTTCCGTTCGAAGGGTCGGCCACCCATAAACTGACTCCTGCAGTATGAGGTCCGCTAACTCCGCGTCACACACGACATAGTCCCGGCTACCCATATCACTGAATCCCCACCAGTCTGTTTATGAGGTCCGCTTGCTATGTGTTGTACTGAGTAAGTTCTAACCGTCAAATTCACCCGCGGAATTTGAGGAGAAACTTCAAACAGCACTACCGTATAGTTCCATTGAGCTTTGACCACCAGTTCACACCGGGGAACTGAGGCGGGACTCCAATGGCAGTATTGTTTATAGTATAGTTCCATTGAGCTTTGACCACCAGTTCACACCGGGGAACTGAGGCGGGACTCCAATGGCAGTATTGTTTATAGTATAGTTCCATTGAGCTTTGACCACCAGTTCACACCAGGGAACTGAGGCGGGACTCCAATGGCAGTATTGTTTATAGTATAGTTCCATTGAGCTTTGACCACCAGTTCACACCGGGGAACTGAGGCGGGACTCTAATGGCAGTATTTTATTTACAACAGTATTTTCATTCTCATCTCTATTTCTTCTTGTAAAAACAATCGATCATTTTCTTGAAAAACGTGTCGTGTCGTACCGTCTCGGAAAACATGCACATGCCATATTACATAAAAATCTTCCGTTTAGAAATCGTTTCAAGATAAACTTTTCGTTTAAAAATATTTCATGATAACCGTGTTACTTTAGGTATAAAATCTCGTTGGTGACTTTCTTTAGACAAATGAGATAACCAGGAGAGTCCCAGGCTGGATGGCCGCACGAATGCAGTTACTGGCACCATTCCTTTCTTAGACAGCGCTAGGCATATCTTTTTTGACAGACCCTCAAGGGTGTTAGCCTTGGGTTAATCTCAACAGTCCAAGTACAGTCAAAACACTTTGAAGTCGCTTTAAGAAAAGTTTAGTCGGCTATTTTCCAAAAATCAATTGGGCAGCATAACGGCGTAAATTTGAAAAGTCGATTTTCATTCGGGCATTATAACTGGATATTTTAAGTTTTCAAAAGTCCATCGGGCATTATAACGGTGCATTTTGATAAGTCAATTTTAAATCGTGCATAGTATCGACTAAGTGTGTTTTTCAAAGTTTAATTGTTCATAAAATCACTAATCACCAACATAATCACGTTTAATCATAATTAGTCATGTTTAAGCAAAATAATAACCTCCTTAATATGAACTAGTAAATACTAATCTAAAGTTAAGATAAAGTATCTACCTTAATTCCGATGATTAGTCGGAAGCCGATAAGCTAGTTGAATTCCGGCGGCGTAACGACTAGTCGACCTTTGCTCGAACGCTATCTAGCTAACTTATTCTACCTTTCAAAGATCTAGGGGTGGTCGAGAGTGGTGGAGTGTGGTGGTTTAGGATGAGTTTCAAGAAGAACACTCAAGAACTCATTCAAGAACACTAGAAAGCACAAAGTGGAGAAGTTGGGAGATTTTGGTGTGAGAAATGAAGTAAGGTGAGTGAGCTATTTATAGAAGATTGTAATTGGGTAAGTAGCCTACCTTGTTAAGTAGTCAAATTTTCTTTCTTCTCATTAATTCAAAAAAATACAAATTAGGTTTAGTAAAGTCAAAATTGGTAGGAAGACAAAATTGAACACATGTCTAATTAGGGTTTTAAATAGGCTAAGGCTAGTCAAAATAGGACAACATAGGAGTTGGGAAAATTAGTAGGCCTTCCGGATGCGATGTAGTGAAATACTCGGTGTGCACGCGTTGATTTTACGGCGCGGAAAAATAAATAAAAGAAAATAAACAAACTAGATCTAGTTTTATTCAAATTATTTAAACTAAATAATAAATTATTTTATTTAGCGATATTAAAAATAACTAATCGAATTAATAAATCGAAATTTTTATCTACGAAATTTCGGGTTATTACAACCTATCCCCCTTAACAAATTTCGTCCTCGAAATTCGAATTACTCAACAGATGGGAACAATTGTGGATAGTTGGCTCTCATGGCTTCTTCTCGTTCCCACGGTTTTTCCTCTATTTTTCGATCTTTCCATAATACTCGTACTAACTGAATGATTCTGTTGCGGATACGCTTCTCCATGCTGTCCCGAATTTCAATTGGTTCTTCCTCAAAAGTTGCGTCCTCATCTATGTCAAGATATTCCTAATTTTAACACGTGTTTTGGCAGGACGAGATACTTTCTTAACATAAAGTCGTGAAAAACGTTATGCACTCAGTATCTGTGGCGGGAGTGCTAATCGGTAGGTCACTTGTTTGATTTTCTCCAAAATCTCAAATGGGCCGATATATCGCGGAGAAAGCTTCCCTTTCTTCCCGAATCTAATTACTCCTCTTCGGGGCCGAATTTTTTTTTTTTGAAACACGTGGTCTCTCTCTGAACGACAAGGGTCTGTTTCTTCGATCTGCATAACTCTTCTGTCGGCTCTGCGCAGTAAGCAGTCTCTGTTAGATAGGCTTAATCTTCTCGTCGTGTCTCTAACCATTTCAGGTTCTAGTAATCCTATCTCTCCGGCGTCAGTCAAACTTGTGATCGACAAGGGTGGCCGTAAGGTTCCTTCTTCCTTCTTCACGAACAGTGCAGGTGCTCCTCATGGTGAAGTACTCGGTTTGATGTATCATTTCTCTGACGACTCTTGTAGTTGGGTCTTCAATTCCTTCAGTTCTGTCGGCGCTATATGGTATGGGGCTATCGAAATTAGGGCGGTTCTAGGTTGAAGCTTGATGGTGAAATTGATCTATCTTTGTGGCGGTTAATCCAGGTAGATTGTCAGGAAACACGTCAGCATAGTCACAGACGATGTGTGGCAGTCCTAACTCTTCTCGGTCAGATTCTTCTAACTGGAGACTAGCTAGCCATCCAAACAGTTGGTTCTGCCACTACGAGTGTCGAGTCGCCGAATTCACAACCTGTCTATCCCCCTTAAAATGAAAGCATGTCCCATCAGGGTGAAAGCCGTTACTATCTTTTGATGGCAATCAACGACAGCTCGATGAGTTGACAGCCAATCAATCTCCATAATTAAGTCGAAGTCAACCATCTCGATCACGCGTAAATTGCAAGTTAGTCGAATGTTACTTACTTCTAACTCGCAGCCTCTACAGATTAGATTAACTGGTAAACTAGCGCTTAAAGGTGATGCTATTGTCATCTGGTTCTCTAGGGGTTTTGTGTCTAATCCTAGTGCAGTTACGCATGCAGCTGATATAAACGAACACGATGCTCCAGTGTCAAATAAAGTTTGAACACAGGTACTAAACAGGAGTAGGATAGAGTCTAGCGTATGGTCCTGGAGAAGGTACCGGTAGTGATGGTTGTGCGGCAGTCAAGGTGGTAGCGTGCCAGGACGGTGGAAAAGACGGCTCATTAGCATAGTCATAAGCTAAGAGAAAGCAAGTCCTTGTGTGAAATTGTGTTGTGGTGTTAAGTGAAAACGGAAGAATGGTGCTAAAGGAAGTACAACAAGGTTTACTAAATACTCGCTTTATTGCTACAACCGACAGACTTGTAGGTTTGCTTACAACCGAGGTTTACTTATAATACCGCAAAAGGTTAACCTCTCATACTAGAAGTGAAAACAACATTTTATTTAAAAATCTAACTATGGCTAGGTTCTAATCTTCTCGGTCATCTGGTCAATTTCATTCGGAGCATTCAAGGGAAATACATTCTCGACATGCTTTCTTTTCTGGCCTAGTATTCTATTGTATAGGTTGCTTCCCAAAGCTCGGATTGGCAAAGTCAATCTGTTGATATTGCTGGGGCTGCTGATATCCAAAATCTATGGGTCCTACTGTCCTAGGTCAATTACGGCTAATATGCCCAAAGGCTTGACAGTTAAAGCATCAGATTGTTGGGTTATTGTGTGTTGATCCCGATGGTCCTTGCCTTCGGTCACCCCTTTTCCAAGGCTGGGTGTTAATCTGAGCAGGGTTAAGTTTGGCTGGGTAGGGCCCACGATCGTTGTTGTTCTGCACCGTCCTGATGGGTCCTCCCGAACTGCTTCCTTGACGTTTAGCCCGAAAGTCAACGTCCTCCATTTCCATCCTTAGTGCACATTTTACCGCTTCAGCATAGGAAGTATAGCCCATTCCCATCACAATCTTGCGAGTCGAGCCAAGTCCCCATTCAAACTTTCGGACTTTGTCTTCCTCAGTCGGGGCAATGGCACGGCCATAGCGGTACAGTTCCTCAAATTTAGCGACATACTGCGTCACTGACATCGAACCTTGCTGCAGATTCTGGAACTCCTGAATCTTTGCCTGCTTAATAGGAGCAGGAAAGTACTTATCCAGAAATATGCTCTCAAACTCCTAAAAGGTCACGGTTTCGATGTTATAGGCGGCTTCAATCAGCTCCCACCAATATCGAGCCTCTCCTTGGAGTTGGTAAGCAGCGAGAGCTACACAGTGGTTGTCTTGGTTGACTCCTAAGGTGTTAAGGATTACCTTGATCTCTTTCAGCCAAGCTTCGGCTAAAGTAGGGTTAGGTTCGCCATGAAAGACGGGTGGTCGTCTTTTACAGAATTCGTTCATCGCTTGAGTACGGGTCATTGGTCTAGGTAGGTTGTTAGGTGGGGGTCGGTTCGCGTTGAGCGCAGCAATGAAGGCTTGCATGAGTTGTGCGAGGTCAGGGTTACCGTTGGTTCTGTTGGACGAGTCCTCACCATTGTTACGTGTAATCGCCATTCTAGAGTTGGAAATTCGTAGGAAATTTAGTCTAGAATACTTTTTTTGGAAATAATAGCACAACACTACAGCTAAAATCTAAATTCATAAAGGATTTACTGCTGCTAAACGTTATCTTTGAGCACATATTTATACTGAAACTGACATGTGAGCAGGACACATGTCACAAACAGTCAAATCCTAAGTGTTCTTACGTTTCGCTTCCCTACGCTTGGTAATGGCTCATATATGCCTATAACTACACCGTTAGCAAATAGGATATTTGTAGAGTAGCAAAAGTACAAAGTACGGACATTTATTCAGGTTACGCTCTCGGAAAGTGATCTACCCATTCTACCCAAGGTCGAGTGTTGGAACCTAGGGCTCTGATACCACTTGTAACGCCCCGCATTTTTGGGATACGTTATGGATTATTATTACAATTTAAAGTCGGTCTTAAACGGTAATAATAATAACCAAAAATACATATAGATGATCTATCCTTCACAGATTACAAAAAGGTAGACCGGGTGGACTCTATGACTCCGCAAATCTCTCCGCCTGGTGGATCTCCATCTCGGCAGCTCCTCCGGCTCCGTGTTCTCCATAGAGGTCCACCTGTCCAACGTGATAATCTAGCATAATACGCAGAGTTGCGAAGCAACATCGTGGTATTATGCCAGGACAAACCGTGAGCGAGGACGCTCAATAGATACCTTACCCCAACTTTAAACTAGCAATTCTAGAACAATATTGTAGGTGGCAAGTAAATAGTTGAAAATCATTTCTCAAAACAGTAGGTTCATGCGTGTCAATGCATCAATATCAAATCAGATCAAATCAGAGTGCAGCTTTAATAAAATCAGTATCTCGTTTCTTTTAAGAAAAATCAGAGTATAGTATCAGTATCTCGTTTCTTTTAATAAAAATCAGAGTACAGCATCAGTATCTCGTTTCTTTAAACAAAATCAGAGTACAGTGTCAGTATCTCATATCATTTTCTCATAACAGCATTCTTCTTCAAATTTCAACCATGTCAACATCTTACATCTCTCGAAAGTTATTGGCCCGTTCTACAACCCCTTTCTAACGGTCACCAACCTTTCCGTTCGAAGGGTCGGCCACCCATAAACTGACTCCTGCAGTATGAGGTCCGCTAACTCCGCGTCACACACGACATAGTCCCGGCTACCCATATCACTGAATCCCCACCAGTCTGTTTATGAGGTCCGCTTGCTATGTGTTGTACTGAGTAAGTTCTAACCGTCAAATTCACCCGCGGAATTTGAGGAGAAACTTCAAACAGCACTACCGTATAGTTCCATTGAGCTTTGACCACCAGTTCACACCGGGGAACTGAGGCGGGACTCCAATGGCAGTATTGTTTATAGTATAGTTCCATTGAGCTTTGACCACCAGTTCACACCGGGGAACTGAGGCAGGACTCCAATGGCAGTATTGTTTATAGTATAGTTCCATTGAGCTTTGACCACCAGTTCACACCAGGGAACTGAGGCGGGACTCCAATGGCAGTATTGTTTATAGTATAGTTCCATTGAGCTTTGACCACCAGTTCACACCGGGGAACTGAGGCGGGACTCTAATGGCAGTATTTTATTTACAACAGTATTTTCATTCTCATCTCTATTTCTTCTTGTAAAAACAATCGATCATTTTCTTGAAAAACGTGTCGTGTCGTACCGTCTCGGAAAACATGCACATGCCATATTACATAAAAATCTTCCGTTTAGAAATCGTTTCAAGATAAACTTTTCGTTTAAAAATATTTCATGATAACCGTGTTACTTTAGGTATAAAATCTCGTTGGTGACTTTCTTTAGACAAATGAGATAACCAGGAGAGTCCCAGGCTGGATGGCCGCACGAATGCAGTTACTGGCACCATTCCTTTCTTAGACAGCGCTAGGCATATCTTTTTTGACAGACCCTCAAGGGTGTTAGCCTTGGGTTAATCTCAACAGTCCAAGTACAGTCAAAACACTTTGAAGTCGCTTTAAGAAAAGTTTAGTCGGCTATTTTCCAAAAATCAATTGGGCAGCATAACGGCGTAAATTTGAAAAGTCGATTTTCATTCGGGCATTATAACTGGATATTTTAAGTTTTCAAAAGTCCATCGGGCATTATAACGGTGCATTTTGATAAGTCAATTTTAAATCGTGCATAGTATCGACTAAGTGTGTTTTTCAAAGTCTAATTGTTCATAAAATCACTAATCACCAACATAATCACGTTTAATCATAATTAGTCATATTTAAGCAAAATAATAACCTCCTTAATATGAACTAGTAAATACTAATCTAAAGTTAAGATAAAGTATCTACCTTAATTCCGATGATTAGTCGGAAGCCGATAAGCTAGTTGAATTCCGGCGGCGTAACGACTAGTCGACCTTTGCTCGAACGCTATCTAGCTAACTTATTCTACCTTTCAAAGATCTAGGGGTGGTCGAGAGTGGTGGAGTGTGGTGGTTTAGGATGAGTTTCAAGAAGAACACTCAAGAACTCATTCAAGAACACTAGAAAGCACAAAGTGGAGAAGTTGGGAGATTTTGGTGTGAGAAATGAAGTAAGGTGAGTGAGCTATTTATAGAAGATTGTAATTGGGTAAGTAGCCTACCTTGTTAAGTAGTCAAATTTTCTTTCTTCTCATTAATTCAAAAAAATACAAATTAGGTTTAGTAAAGTCAAAATTGGTAGGAAGACAAAATTGAACACATGTCTAATTAGGGTTTTAAATAGGCTAAGGCTAGTCAAAATAGGACAACATAGGAGTTGGGAAAATTAGTAGGCCTTCCGGATGCGATGTAGTGAAATACTCGGTGTGCACGCGTTGATTTTACGGCGCGGAAAAATAAATAAAAGAAAATAAACAAACTAGATCTAGTTTTATTCAAATTATTTAAACTAAATAATAAATTATTTTATTTAGCGATATTAAAAATAACTAATCGAATTAATAAATCGAAATTTTTATCTACGAAATTTCGGGTTATTACATGATCATTATGGTTTTCTGCAGAACGTCATTTGAATCATGCAAAACTTTCAAAAAGATAGAAACCAATTGGCGTCGACAATTGTAAAAACTTATAGGAAGCAATCTATAATTTTGTGCTCTTATATATATAAAATCTTTCATCATGTTTATGTTTGTACTTTTTCGCTTAACGAAGAATGTTTAAACATTTTATCTCCTTGTTTTAGACTGTGAATTCTTTTTCCCAAACTTTTGCTTGAAAGGTGACCTCTCTGTGTAGAATTCTTGGATCCGCCATTGTATTTACATATATAACTTTTAACTTATACAAGTTGCATAGTCTATACATATTTAAGTTTATATATGAAATTCTCATTATGTATCTACATACTCTAGGTTTGTGAGCCTAACCGAGCATAATACTGGTAGGTTCTAATTTGACTTGTTCATTAAACGAGTCTAAAATTGAGGTTCAAATTCGATTCGTTTGGCAGACGAATTGAACTCGAACTAACTTTTACTGACTCATGCTTCGAACAATTCGCAAATGACTCGGTTCATTTGCAACCCTACGTAGTGGCGTAGCCAGAAAATTATACTAGCGAGGGCAAATCTCAAAACGCTAGTAAGTGTGTAAATTTTTTTTTTTTTTTAATGTTTGTAAAAAATCTAACATACCTTGATTTTCAAACTTTTCTTCAAGACATACCTATTTGAATAGTGCTTAGCTATCGCCTCAAAGGAGAGAGGAGTTATTGATAAATTTAAGAAAAGAAAGAGAAATGAGAGAAAATGTAAAATAGTCTCGCTTGACTTACATTTTGGAATAACATAGTTATAATTTTGTAAACATGTACTAGTTTCGAGGAAAAAATTGAGTGAATTGAGGTTTGCTTGTGAGTAATTAATTATTCAATGGCCCTGAGGGATCACCCATGGTGCCCTAACACCTTTCAGCATCACTTTTTTTAATCGGCTTCATTATCACATATTTAGATGAAACTTAACTTGGGCCCCACATAAATATGTACAGGAGAATGGCGTTATAACACTAATAGGGCCCCCACGTACCTATAATAAACAAGCGTAAGATTTGAATTTTAGAGTGGCAAATGTCCAATAAATGGGTTGTAACAAACATGTTATGCTTTTGCGAGGGGTTACAAATCCTCCCAAAAGAGTTTTTTGCAACTTGTCCAGCCGTCACCATAGTCTATCCTTGTTAATGTTTACTTGTATTTCGCTTAATTTAGCTCCCTTGTTAATGTTCATTTTCATCACTCAGATGGGTAGGAATTTAGAAATGTAAATTTTTTATTTTTATTTTGTCGAAACACTTAAAATGTTTGGTCGACGAGAATTACGAATCATTCTCAAGATTATTTTTTTATTTAAAAAAATAACTTTTATCATGATTCAAAATACTGTTTGGCTATTCTAAAAAACCATGAAGGTGACCGAACTTATCGTAGAAGGTAATTACAAAAAACATTAAAAAAAAAAACCTAAAAATACAGAAGAAAATTTAGGAAAAAAATATCACAAGTTGCAGCTTTTAAAGACGCAACCCTTTACGCGTTACTCACTGAATAGAAAAGATTGTTTTCTGTTGATGAGTATTTGTATTTGGAGAAACAAAATTCCGGAAAACTCTTCGGATTCACCAGCAAAGAAAATGGATATTTACGATCGAACGAAACTGAAAACTCCATGATTAAAAAGAAAATTACATCAATAATTTTGCAACACTCAATTATAGATATTAATCAACTTAAAGTTGACCTCTGATCAATTATAGTTCCAAACAAATTATTAGTACCACTAATAAAAAATAAATAAATTTAATTAGCACCAGAAATGTCAGCTTTCACCTGAAACACATTCCTTCCTCATGTTTTGCTGTCTGGTAGATTCTCAGTAAGCTCCAAAAATCTTTACAGTCATTTGATTCTCCAATTAATTCTGCACCTTGTTCACATCCCTAAACCTCACGAACACATTAATCTAATCTCTCTCCTCTCTCTCTCTCTCTCTAGAGATACAGATTGGAAAAGGGCCCCATCCTAACCACCCACTCATTAACCAATCATACAGTAGACCCTCCCTTCTCTTCTTCTTTCTCCTTCACCCTCATGGGATATAACACCACCTTTCTCCTTTGAGCCACACAGCCCAAAACCAGAACAAAAATGGCAGAAAATTGAGGCCCCAACAAAAAAAAAAAAAACCCCAAATGGAGATGAACAACAAAATGCAGTTCTTCTTCTGTTGCTGCTTCTTCATTAGTTTCCATCTTGTTTTCGCCTCGGGCGATGAAGTATCGTCTTTGCTCTCTATAAAGGATCTTCTGATCGATCCATCGGACCAGCTCGGCGACTGGAAACTGCCGGAGAATGGTTCCTCGCACTGCAACTGGACCGGGATCTCGTGCAACTCGAAGGGGTTCGTCGAGACGCTTGATCTCTCCAACATGAACCTCACCGGGCAGATATCGGATCAGATTGGAGGGCTTTTGAGTCTTGCTCATCTCAACATTTGTTGTAATGGGTTTTCCTCTCCCATGCCAAAATCACTCTCCACTCTTGTTTCGCTCAAAACCGTTGATTTGAGCCAAAACAACTTCGTTGGCGGATTTCCGGTGGGCTTGGGGATGGCTTCGGCATTGACATTAGTTAATGCCTCTAGCAATAACTTTTCGGGGCTTCTCCCCGAGGATCTCGGCAATGCAACTTCGCTGGAAACTCTTGATTTCCGAGGGAGTTTTTTCGTGGGTTCGGTTCCGGCTTCATTCAGCAACTTGCAGAACCTGAATTTTCTCGGCCTCTCCGGGAATAACCTGACCGGGCAAATTCCAGCAGTGATCGGTCAGCTTTTAGCTCTGGAAACCATCATACTTGGATACAATGAGTTTGTAGGTCCTATCCCTTCTGAATTCGGAAACCTGACGAATCTTCGGTATCTCGACTTGGCCGTCGGAACTCTCAGTGGTCCAATTCCTCCTGAGTTGGGCAGGCTACCGAACTTGGAAACAGTTTACTTGTACCAAAACAGCTTTGAAGGCGAAATTCCAAAAGAAATCGGGAACATTTCGTCGCTCGTGTACTTGGATCTCTCTGATAATCAACTTTCAGGGCAGATTCCAAGTGAGATAGCAGATTTAAGCAATCTGCAGCTGTTGAACTTGATGACCAACCAATTAACTGGTCAAGTTCCACAGAAAATTGGTGAGTTAACCAAACTACAAGTGCTTGAGCTTTGGCAGAATTCGCTCACCGGGCCTTTACCGGCGAGTCTTGGCCAGAATTCCCCTCTCCAGTGGCTGGATGTTTCCTCCAATTCATTGTCAGGGCAAATTCCAGTTGGTTTGTGTAATTCTGGGATTCTCACTAAACTCATTCTTTTCAACAACTCCTTTTCTGGTCCTATCCCAACAGGTCTTTCTTCTTGTCATTCTTTAGTCCGCGTTCGAGTCCAAAACAATCTCATATCTGGACCAATTCTAACTGGATTTGGAAACCTTACAAAGCTCCAAAGGTTAGAAATGTCCAACAACAATCTCTCCGGTAGTATACCGCAGGATTTCGCTCTCTCTTCTTCCCTGTCCTTCATAGATGTCTCGGGAAACAACCTCGTATCGACGATTCCTTCTGGTATTCTCTCCCTTGTTAGTCTCCAAAACTTCCTTGCTTCCAATAATAACATGAGAGGAAACCTACCAGACCAATTCAATGACTGCCCTACACTGTCTGTCCTTGATCTCTCTGGAAATCATTTCTCCGGAAATATTCCAGAGAGTATCGCGTCGTGCGAGAGGTTGGTGACTCTGAACCTCCGAAACAACCAGTTCACCGGGGCGATCCCAACCTCGATCGCCACAATGCCCACGTTGGCCGTTCTTGATTTATCCAACAATTCGCTCACTGGAAACATACCGGTGAATTTCGGAAGCTCACCGGCCCTGGAAAGTCTCAACTTGTCTTACAACAGGCTGGTGGGCGAAGTTCCAGACACCGGTATGCTGGCGACCATAAACCCGAATGACCTCATAGGAAACGCCGGCCTTTGTGGTGGCGTTCTTCCACCGTGCGGCTCTCAGACTTCCACCGCCTTGTCACGGCTGAGGAAAGCTCGCATGAAGCACGTGGCGATAGGATTCGTTGTCGTGTTTTCTGTAATTTTAGCTCTTGGGTTGGTATTTCTGGCTGCGAAATGGTTGTACAAAAAATGGTACTTGTATAGTAGTTTTTGCACGGATTGGTACAAGTGGAGAAGGGCTACAGAGTGGCCCTGGAGGCTGATAGCATTCCAGAGGCTCAATTTCACAAGTGCTGAAATCCTATCCAGCATAAAGGAATCAAACGTGATCGGGCAGGGATCATCTGGGATCGTTTACAAGGCTGAAGTCCACCGCCCGTATTCAGTGGTGGCGGTGAAGAAGCTATGGAGAACGGACACAGATATCGAATCCGGTGATGATCTATTTGGAGAGGTAAATCTACTGGGGAGACTCCGGCATAGGAACATTGTGAGGTTACTAGGCTATCTTCACAATGAGAATGATGCAATGATGGTTTACGAGTACATGCCGAATGGAAACCTAGCAGAGGCCTTACACGGTAAACATGCCGGGAAAATGCTGGTAGATTGGGTTTCGCGATATAACATAGCCGTTGGGGTTGCTCACGGGCTGGCTTACCTGCACCACGACTGTCGCCCACCGGTGATTCATCGGGATGTCAAGTCCAACAACATTCTACTTGATGCCAATTTTGAAGCCAGGATTGCGGATTTCGGGTTGGCAAGGACTATGGTGAGGAAGAATGAAACAGTTTCTATGGTGGCTGGATCTTATGGATACATTGCTCCAGGTAAAAAAAATCCCTTCTTCATCTTGGATTTTCTCTCACAATAATTTTTTATTTTAGCAAAGATTCTTCCTCATTTGCTAAAATCAACACAAATTTTTTTAACAGATTTTATCAAATGAGAAACTATTACAGTTTTTTCATTGTATATATAACATATAAATAAACACAAAAACAAAAATGAGAACTGTGTCGAAATCTCGATGCCTGTTGATCCTTAGACGCATATTTTTCAGCTAGAATTGTCTTCATTTCTTCTGTCCTGTATTATTTTCTGAAAAACAAATTAAACGAGTTTGGTCATTGTTACTTATTTATTTCCTAACATTTCTATTGCAGAATATGGTTACACACTGAAGGTGGACGAGAAGAGCGACATATACAGCTTCGGAGTTGTGCTCCTAGAGCTTATAACAGGGAAACTGCCATTAGACCCTCGACTCGGAGATTGCACCGACATTGTCGAATGGGTTCGAGCCAAGATCAGAAGAAACAGGGCTGCAGAAGAAGCTCTGGACCCCAGCATCTCAGGGGGCCAATGTCAGCATGTTCAAGAAGAAATGCTTCTTGTGCTGAGGATAGCACTTCTCTGCACTGCTAAGAACCCTAAGGAAAGGCCTTCAATGAGAGATATCATAACAATGCTTGGAGAGGCTAAGCCAAGGAGAAAAAGTGTTTGCTTGGATACCAACAGCGAAAAGCCAACCGAGCAAAAATACATTGATCAGAAGCCAATCTTCACCACCGAATCTCCGGTTGTTGGCCTCTTGTAAGAATTTCAGCATGTTTTTTCACTGTAATTCTTCTATTTTCCAAGTGCATATTTTTTTTTCTCCTCTCTTTTTCGCGGCCTGTTGTGGGTTATTTCTGGATTGTTTTTCCTCAAAGTAAATAAATTGGCCGTTACTGATAAACTATCTACTGGCCACCATTTCTTTATACCTTGTAAAATTTGGTTGTGTTTGTTTTGTTTTTTCACCCCTGTTCTGCAAAGGATAACTTGTATATCTCATATAAGCCTCAAATTTAATTCAATAAACAAGTTGGTCCAAAAGCTGTAATTACAGATTTCATAGGACTCCACACCTTTATCCAGCGCTCTTATGTTATTGGTCAATAAAATTAAGTGATTTCCAAGACTTTTTGATTGGAAATAGGGATCACAGTTTATTCAGAAAAAAAATTGGCCCTCTTTCTGTTTATAATGGAGAATCTAGCCTTCTATCATTTCCATAACACTAAATAGCCTTAAAAAAAAAAAAAAAAAGAGGGTCAAGAGAGACGCGTTTTCCACCTAGGACACTGCTCTTTACAATATCAACGGTTGTACCAAGTAACTATAGAGCCTTTCAAGTTCTATATTGATATATTCGGGTATGTCGATTATGGTCATGGCATTCTCTCTTTAGAACTATGGTAATCGATGATAGTTTGGCAGTAGCTACAACCTTAACATTCATGGATAAAAAACCTAGCAAGTGGGCATCCAAATGGTGACTTTGCTTTGGCAGGCCACACAAGAAACATCTGGAAATTATTTCCACTTCCCTCTTTCCATTGCTAGAACCTCGTACTTGTATCTGGGTAATAGCAATTAGCAAGGAAAAATAATTTGTGGAGA
Organism: Vaccinium darrowii; assembly: GCA_020921065.1. Lineage (NCBI taxonomy): Eukaryota > Viridiplantae > Streptophyta > Magnoliopsida > Ericales > Ericaceae > Vaccinium > Vaccinium darrowii. Next base: position 13,560,607 of record CM037159.1, on the reverse strand, counting down.
AGCCAATTCTATGTTCTTGTTTGGTTGAGCTAAGAAATGCCAAACCAATAGATAGTGAAAAGAACAATCCAGCAGGTACTGTTTTAGAACCAGTTAAAGTTACAGACATTTGTTACCCAAAAAGCAGTTTGTATCAAACATTAACAAACCTGTTTCTGCAGGAAAGAGGAAGTGGAATGAGTCTCTTTATAGCAAGCTTTTTCCAATATAGCTTTTAGATTGAAGGAACTTGAACTATGTATCATCTACACGTCGGTCACCTTAATCACAAGACTCGGTCTAAAATCAATGGCAGATGTACTTAAATTGTTTTTAATCTGTATATCTTTCCTCAATACTAGTCACGACGAAGAGACAACATGAGTATAATTTTCAATATGAAAACTCAGGATACAAGAAATGCATCATTTTATACTTACACAAAGTGATACAGATTACAGAGTGCTAATACATATGCATACCTTTACAACAACAAAGGCACCTCCCCTATGGACGTTTGGCGTGAAAGAATGGCAATTTACTGCATAAATTTTGGTTTCAATATGTTCCATTAGCCTGCCAGAATGTTTTCGCTCACGGAAAAGAATGTGATTCGACTAGCACCTGAACTGAATGGAAAGGGACTGGACTAGCCCAACTAGACTAGAGCAAGGAAAGCACGGAAGAGCGAAGATGAATGAATTTTAGATGAAACAGACTTAATATCTTTCATCCCCATCCCAATTGTCCTTCTCCTTGGGTCCCGTCGGCCCTTCCTCACCGTATATCTCAGTCGGAAACAATTCAAAAAGGATCTCAGCCGAAAACCGAAGAAAGATAGGGAAACGGCTGATTATCTTCTCCAGTTCAGACCGCACATCGTACACTATGGTTGGACCCCACTCTCTCATGTACTGTAACCAGTTGGGCTCTGTCACCACTCCATCTCCAAGATATTCTGCTGCAATTATCTGATACCGGGTGCTCGAATCCAATAAATAATTGCTCTGAGCAGTATCGTTCCTCAATCCTATCCCAAGTTTCGAGGACCCCTGAATGTAGCACCCAGGGTGTGGGAAACTTGCATGGCCATTTTTCGAGGAATAAACGATCGGCTTATTGCCCTCTATGAATTCCAAGTTACAAGCATCCAACCACTCACCACCACTGTGCTCCGAGAAGTAGACACTCCAAAGCTCTCCATTGAAGTTGCTCAAGCGGAGGGTGAAATGCTCCCAATCCCCCACATGTTCGCCTAATCTTGTCATTTCTATAGTCATTAAGCTAGCCTTAATGGTGGCCGGTCCGTTGAAGGGGCAAAATACCCACATCACTATATCTGTGAAAGTTCCTCCCAAAGCCGGTTTTACATGAACATAGAGCTCGGCACTGCCAATGTTGCCCCTTTTTAGAAATTCTCCCTCATTCTCGTCCTCCGGCAAATCTATCCAATACTCCCCATCGTTTATTCCTCCACTAGGCAAGTTCGATCCCCTAGAATCGATCCGTTCCCCCTTCATCTTGCCATTTTGGTACAAAAGTGCCCCATTTTTGAAAAACCAAGGTACTGACGAGGGCAAATAGATCTCATCCGGATGGAAGAAAACAGTGGGCCCGTAGTGCTTGATTAGGGCATGAATCTGATCTAGATTTGGCATGTGACAAAGCTTAGAATCAAGATTCTTTAAACACCCAATATTTAGCTCATCTCCAGAACTGTGGTCAGTAGTGCAGAAGAATGTCCCAACACAAACACCTTTAGCCAACATGCCCCTTTTCCTTGGTCTCATGTTCCATACCCTAAGTGAGGACTTTGAAAAACTGGAATCAGTATCGAGTATCATCTCACAAGTTTCACAACACTCCGTAAGATCGTCTCTAACGCATCTAACTTCTTCAATATCCGGCTCATGCGGACTTCCGGTCAACACAAAACCCATGGCTTTATAACCCTCCGGCGGTTTTGGTAGCCAGATGTATCCACATTCACTGTGATGGGAATCTGGGCTCCAAATTAATGTGTAACCCAGTGGCTTTCTAAGAGCTGGAGAGTTTGAAATTGAGTCACGTATATGGCTTACTTTTTGTGTTTGAGCAGAAACATCCTTGGCCACAAGAACATAGCCTCTCAGTGGCTGGTCATTGGACTGGCAATAGTGACCCAGGCTGCAATATCCATCGGGGATTTCTGCTGGTTTATAAAATGTAACTCCTTTTGCTTTTCCACGTAACGTGCAGCTCCATAGACTCTCAAACTTCGTGATTTTAAGAACTTCTATTTCCCCTAGGGAAATTTTTCCCTTCGCGAAACCTTGACCTGACAAGCACCGTACAAGAATAGATGAATCAGTACATGGATATGTACTGTACAAGAAGAACTACTAAGACATTTTCTTAAGCCTAAGAAACGGTACCACATTATGAACAATAGTCATTCTATTTTTGGGGCTTCTTTTTGATTGCATTTTTATTTCCTTTATTGGTAATTTTCTGCCATTTTACGGAACTAAAAGCAGCCAAAAAGTACTAGAAAAATACATTGTCTTGAAATCATATAGAAAACGACAACAAAATGCTTCAAAAACCCAAACAGGCAAGTTTCAAAGCATATGCTGAACAACCTATGGAAAAGAAACTTCCTTTAATAGGTCAGGAAAAGGAAGTTAAAATAAAGCTATAGAACTCCAATAGCTCAACTCAAGACCCAAAACATTGTGTATAGTTAAGGTGGTTCTAAGTTCAAACAGTATAATTAGGAAAAGAAAGGAAAATCTCCCAAAGATTAGGCATAGGGTTGGAAACATGAACTAAGGAAGAAACCCTAGTACTTGAGAAGTGAATCATGGAGACAATGGTAATCGCAAGGTTATTCATATTTAGGTGAATTCAATTCCAACCTTAATAGTTATTCAGCACTCCCAGCATCTGGAAAGTTTGACTAATTTGATTAAAAGTCTTGAACAGACTTCTCCAGCAGTTCAACAATTCTAATTTTGGCTTCATCCAAGAACTTCGATCGAATTGGTAAACATGTAATGTATGATCAAGATCTATTTCTGAAATTCATCACAATATTTTCTGCACCGACTAAAGATTAAGGACTTAAATTGCTTTATTTCCTTTTTCTTTTCATTTTAAATGTTGGGGGTGTTAATGAATCATCTGGCAATATCTACCCATTTAATATGTAAATCTACTTACCAGATTATTGTAAACTTGCAATTCCAAAGACCAATTAAACAAGGGGCTCTTAATATGTAAATGGAAATTTTTGAAGAAACATCAACAAAAGAAAGAAATCGTGAGATCAGATCATTATTCACTTTTCAGCTCCAAATGACCAGATCACAGTTTGCAAAAGGCACTTGTATGAAAAATATAGGACTGCCCATTATTTTACTTCCAAGAAAAAAAAAAAAGACACAATCCCTATCAGTTGACATTTATAAAAAAAAAAGACACAATCCCTATCAGTTGACATTTATAATCTTATAAGAAACTTTTACAGGGACAGAAAATCCCAGTTGAGCTCATATATTTCTCCAATTAATTACATTTTTTGAGAAACAACTAAGTACTTGTCACACCCATTATCAATGATCTTTACAGAAAACACAGAGAAGAAGAAAAGAGAGAAAAGGAGGGGGAAAAAAAAAAAAGATGTCATAAATAATCTTACTAGATCAATATTATTTCCAAGAAATCATAGTTTTAGAAGAAAAAAAGAGAAAGAAAACATAGAAAGGCATACCTGGAGGCTGTTGGGGAGTGGGTTAAGGGAAAAGGGTTTTGGTTTAAAGGGTAGAAAATTTCTGGCTCTTTTCTGATCGAGCAAAAACACTCGTACCCCGACATTTTGAGTCTCAGTATTTCCCAAAACCAAGTTTTTCTGAAAGTAGTACATTTCAAAACTGCATTTGGGTAGACTCAGCTACTGCTACATTTAAAAACTGAGAGGGGTCGAAATTTGAGAAGTTCAAGCTTGGGACTTAGGTTTGGTACCTTACAAGTACACAAACTTGTTCTCAACTTATGAGTAGTTCATACGGAGTTTTGCTCCACTTTTAACTGAGCTTCGGTAGCGGATGGTGGAATTGGTCTCCAGAATTAGTTGAGGTACGCGCAAGCTGATCGAAATACCTGAGTTGTACTTCTTCCGTCCCGAAAAGATTGTCCGGTTCGCAAAAAGAAAAATCAAAGAAACATATTTGTATCAAATAAATTAAAACTTTTTTTTACTGTTTTCTTATAAATAAAAAAAACTTTTTGATATTTGCTAACTAGAGCCAAAAGATTTAAACTTTTTTCCGCCAATATGCATTATTTTTGAATTCTTGTTTTGTTGTCCGGACAATCATTTTGGGGGAAAAAAAAAAGAATGTTGAAATATTGAGACCAACTATAATGTATCAAGATTGAATATGGGCCTATTTTGTTCGTAAACAGTAGCCCAAGCCCCTATTAGAGTTTCGACTAGGCCCAATACTGTCAAATCTATTTTTTCGCACCCAGTCCGGAGAACACCACAGGCGCGGAAGTGAAGAATTTGGAGAAGTAGGGGTATGTTTCCCTTTTTTTTCCCAAAGACTATGCTTATCTTGATTTCTTGTCCACAGATATACAGGACAAATGACGAAAGAAGGAAAAGAAAAACAAGACCTAGGAAGAGACCAAACTGAAAAAACTATTTGGCTGGATTCCAAAATTGAAGGAGCAAGACTTGTATCGTGCACTTCTTTGTTTGGGAATACTGACTACTGTTGGAATAGCTTGTCACTTCTACAAGTTGAATGCGGAGAACGAGCCTTCATCGACTAAGAAAATACCCACTTTCAACGTACCCCTGAAAGTGAGTTTTGAATCCTAATTTAGGCTTCAGCATCAGCACCGGCCCTGGCCTAAAGCGGGAGGTGCGGCCGCTTTAGGCCCAAAAAATTATGCAAAAATCAAGGGCCCACTCCAATATATAAAAATTTTATTATATATAGATGATTTTCCGAATCATAACAGAACTTGGCTTCTGTCCCAGCGGTCAACATGCATTGCTGAGAACCATGAGGGCGTGAGTTCCATTCTTGGTAGCAGCTAAAGTTCTTTTTCTGGCTTTTGTGCCTTTTATATTCCTTTTTTCTATTAGCTCCTTTTGGCAGAAAATCAATTAGTCTTTTATATTACCTTTTCTTATTTTTCTATTAGATTAAAAATGTTAAAGAATTCTCTTCTTGTTATAAATATTACTATCTTACAATTAAAATTAACAATGTGATTAGTTTGAAAATGAGCATGACTTGTTATTTTGATTCTTTTTGCCATAATGGTATAAAAAAAAATTTTGTTTTAGTCAACTTACGAAGCTAAAATACCATGTTTACTAGTCACCTATATTGAATATTTTGGGGGAAAAAAACTAAGGGGCCCATTTATCAAAATTCGCTTTAGGCCTCTATAATCTCAGGGCCGGGTTTGTTCAGCATCATCTTACATATTGGGATGGAAAGGACACTGTGATTTGCTTAAGTTTAAGAAAATGTACCATGTTATGGACAATACAGTGTCATACACATAACTTGTACACCTAATCATGCTATTTTGGGGGCTTCCTTACGTTGCATTTTTCTTTCTGTTATTTGGTACTTTTCTGCCATTTTATGAGACTAAAAGCCCACAAAAGTACTATAGGAAATATTGTCTAAAAATCATTTAGAAAACAACAGGAAAACACTTCAAAAACCCCGACAGGCAAGCTTCAAAGCATATGCCAAACAAACTGACACAAAGAAACTTCCTTTTGATTAGGTCAGAAAAAGAAGTGCTAAGTTAAAACATGAAGATTTGAATTCATTATTGCGATGGATCAAAATAAGATCTGGAGATTTTCTATTGAAAAGTAAAATTTTGACAATTGGAGACATGTAATGGAAGTTAAAATAAAGCTATACCCAATAGTTCAACCCAAGACTCAAAAACTTGTCATAATTGGATGGGATGGTTCTGTCATCTATGTTCAAACAGTATGAGGAAAAGAAACGATAATCTCTAAAAGATAAGGCATAAAGTTGGAAAGATGAAGGAAGAAACCGTAGTATTTGAAAAATGAATCACGGAGACAACAAAAAATGTGGTTATACATTTTTAATATTTTTTCAAATGTCAATTTTTAGGTGAATTCATTTCCAACCTTCATTGTTCTTCAGCACTCCTAGCATCTGGAAAGTTTGACCAAGTTGATTAAAAGTCTTGAACAGACTTCTCCACCGGTTCAACAATTTATATCCTGGATTAATCCAAGAACTTTGATCAATCTTGGTAAACATCACGTAACGTTTGATTAAAGCCCCATCTGTGAAATTCATCAGCATATTTTCTGCACTAACTACATATTGAACCCTTAAATTGCTTAATTTCCTTTAATGTTTGAGGTGTTAATGAATCATCAGGCAATTACTACCCCTTTAATAGGTAAAATTTACTTACCAGAATATTGAATATTCGAATTTCAAAGACCAATTAAACAAGTGGCTCTTGACATGTAAAACAGGAAATTCTTGAACAAATATCAACAAGAGGGAAGTAGATTAAACACTCTGAAAATCGTGCGATCAGATCATTATTTCCAACTCCAAATCACCAGATCATAGTCTCCAAAGGACACTTGTATGAAAAAATTAGAAAAACCCGTTATTCTACTACCAAAAAAAGACACAATCCCAGTACAGTTGACATTTATAATCCGATCAGAAGTTAGTTTTACAGGGATAGAAAAACCCAGCTGAGCTAATATATTAGTCCAATGAATTAGAATTTTTGAGAAACAAATAAATACCCATCTCACCCATCAATCATCATCGATGATCTTAACAGAAAATACAGAGAAAACATGATAAAATAATCTACAACAACATTTATTCCAAGAAAACGAAGTTTTTTAGAAGAAAAAAAGAGAAGAAAAGACAAGTAAGGGATACCTGGAGGCCATTGGGGAGTGGGGGAAGGAAGAGAAAAGGGTTTTGGTTCAAAGGTGTAGAAAATTTCTGAGTCTCTTCTGCTCCAGCAAAAACACTCGCACCCCAACATTTTGATCCGCAATGGTCAATGGTATTTCCGAGTATTCCAACAGGCAAACCAAAAAACCCAAGTTTTTCTGAGTTGTAGATCTTCTCGTGTCCGAATTCAGGTAGGACTTGGCTACTGCTGCAGTTAAAAATCGAGAGGAGGAGAAAAAAACGCAAAGCGAAACGCATACAAGTCCCCTCTATCTCTCTCCTCTCGTTCGTTTGTACTAGGATAATCCCCGTGACTTGCCCATGCCTCGACTCGGGAACCGATAGTGAGGACCGAGGGGAGTCGGGTTTAGTAAAGTATATGAAATCTTTATTGCGATGATCAACGGTTCAGATATGTATTTATATTCTGGTAAGAATATATTTTGATCAATAAAAATTCTTAAAGAATTTGAATCATCGATTGTGAAAATCAACGATTCCTACTACTCACTTGTAGTGAGAAGTTTTTTAATACATCCAACTCACTTGTAGTGAGAAGTTTTTTAATGCATCCAAGAGATCTATGTGAACCGTCGTATATTTTCAACGATTCAAATTATCTTACAGGTAAAATTAATATTCAATATGTAATAGTAATGTATATAAAAATAGAGACCATAAAAGCACATCTAACGGTGTACAGGGCACCTTACAGGGAGGGTACTACAGCGCTCCTTTTGCGCTCTTTCCACCTAATGATTGTCCCATATCCTTTCGAAATTGTTTGAGTGTTCAGGAGGGGAACTCAGAGACGAGATATTTCAGATGAGGAGAGAGAGAGAGAGAGAGAATATTCAGTGCTCCCCCATTGACTATGGAATGTGGAGTCCTCCGTCATCGAGTTGCAGACCACATAAATGTTTGGTACTTGGTAGAGTTTGATCCTGATCTTGATAATGTTCTTTGGCCAAAATACTTTAAATAAAACATTTTTTGTTTTTGTTAGAAAAATTAGATTTCTTAGTTTTGTAACGATTTTTTTATGAATTATTAGTTTGTCTCGATCAGAGAAATTAAAGAGTAGAAAATTATTGACCAACTTAAATATCTTGGTAATTGATTTACGTATGAATAGTACTTGTGCAGTCTGTTAGGTTTACTCTCACTCTTTCTAGAAATTCCTCCAAATATCTTGGTAATTAATTTTAACACTTTACTTTTTGTCAACCACAGATCAATATTTGTCTTGAGTGTTCATGCACGTAGCATGAACACTAAAAAATGGGGAGTGTGATTATTAATATTTGGGAGTGTGATTATCAATATTTAGGGTGTGAAAATCATTTCCCAATTTCTTGCTACAATTTACTTAAACTAAAAATTCGAGCTTAAATTATTGAAGGATAATAATTGCACCATACAGAAGGCTAATAGATGACATGTTTTAGCTTTCATTGTATCAATTTATATGGCTGTCAATCAAGATTAATTCGTTCCTTCTAAGTTCCATTGGAATTACTTATTTCATAGTAATTTTTAGTTTTATTATATATATATTATCTTAGATATCCCCATCAAAAAAAAAAAAAAAACTCAGACATGAATAATTTCGAAGGACCAATGCTTTTTAGCTATAATTTCCGTGTCTTCACCATTTGTCGCCCATCTAAATTGGATATTGGATTGACATGAATGCTGAACTCGATATTCATAACGAGGCACTATATCATCTTTTTTATTAAGTCAAAACATCCAAACTAGCTTATACGGGATTGAATTAATTTTTGTAAGACAATTCTACGGTCATTAGCAACAGAGAGGCACGATTAAAATCCAAGAAAAATTCCATATCAATTGGCATAAACAAATTGCTAATATCTCAATAATTTTAAACCTGAAACCTATAAGAGACCAGAACGCTCTTATGGTGAGTATTAGATCGATCTTATCCCATCCCCTTTTCAAATGTCAATCTCCCCATATTTATTTAATCATTGAAAAAAGATAGGAGGACAGTTCTTGGGGACTTGGGAGACACTTCCAATCCTTGTCAGTATGAACTTTAGGGTATGTTTGGAACCGATGGAAAGGAAAGGAAAAGAAAAGAAAATACTAAGAGAAAAATTGTGAAGAAAGTGTATTAATTTTTCTTGTTTGGTTGTTGGAAGAAAATGAAAAGAAACTAGTGGGAAAATGTTTTTTCCTTGTTTGGCTTCAAGAGCAAAATAGAAAGTCAATAATGAATTTAAGTGATTTTCTTTTCTGGACTCAAAGTTTCGTAGTTACTCCATCTTTTCTCCTACAATTTTTTGTTTCCAGAACTTTCTAAACAAATTTTCTGTTGCCTTTCTCTTTTTTTTTCCCCTAAATTAAGAACCAAACAACTGAAGAGGAAATTTTTTTATTTTCCTTTCCTTTCCAGTTTCCACCATTTTCCCCATGTTCCGAACAAAACCTTAAGCAAAAAAGCTAGGTACACAACAAAAATGGATAACTGGACAACACACGCACATGGTATGTGGGCTCCACAAACACTGTGCACCTAGCATTTTAAGTACCCCACACTTTAGGTTCGATTACATAGAAAAAACATTCACCCAAAAATCTAGATACAACCTTGAACACGTATAACCCCTCACATACACGTAGGTGTAGTACTAAATGTGTGTGAAACTCATGTGTATGTGAGGAATTGTGTTCGGAATTATATCCGGATGGTTGTATTTCTATCATTTTTTTTGTTCTTTCCAACAATGAATCAGAAACTGTTTTCTTTTCCTTTTTGAAAAAGAAATTGAAAACTTGTTTCTGAAACAGAAATTTGTTTTTTTGTTTTCACCACTCAAACAGAAAACTTTCTCTGGCCCTTTTTGAAGAACGAAAGAGGGAACTGTTACTCCTTGTTTTCAGAGCCATCTATTTTATCACTGAAAATGAAAACTGTTTTCTAAAATATCTAGTGGTGGCGAGTCTATATAATTCGGAGATAAAAAATTTATTTTCTATATAATAATTGTATTTTTTGAAAATCTTGTGGTGGCGGCTGCCACCACTTGTCCCCCTCTGGCTCCATCCTTGTCTCCGATGATAATCAATGAAATTCTTCCTCCTCTATTTCCCTCTCTAGAATTACATTTCTTACTAGTTAAATACAATTCACGTTAACTAAGGATTCGAGCTTAAATTATTGATGGATAATAATTGCACCATCCAGAGGGCTTAATAGGATGACATGTTTTAGCTTTAATTAATATCAATTTCTATGGGTTTCAACCAAGATTAATTCGTTCCTTTTAAATTCCATTGAATTACTTACTTCATAACTTTCACATTTATTCTATATTATCTTAGACATCCCGGACATGAAATATTTCGAAGGACCTATGCTTTTTAGCTATAATTCATCTAAATTGGATATTCTATTGACATGCCAGTATGCCACTAATACTGAACTCGACATTCATAAGGAGTCACTCTGGCTATGTTTGGTTGAGATGTTTGAGAAGAATGTTTTGAAAAATATTTTTGAGATAGTGTTTGGATGAGTTTTTGGAAAAAGTAATAATTAGAGAGAGGTGTAATAATTGGAGAGAGATAGAGAGAGAAATGAAAATAATGATTGGATGGAAGGGTATGAGTAGAGAGAGAAATATGATTAATGATTGGAGAGATGAGAGATGGGGAAGGAATCTTTTTGGAAATTTTTTTGGAAATGTGAAGTGAACAAAGTGTCTATCATTTTTTTTTTTATTAAGTCAAAACATAGCAATGCGGGATCGAATTAATTTTTGTAAGACAATTCTACTGTCATTAGCGGGAGGCACAATTAAATTCAAAAAAAAAAAATTTCTTATCAATTGACCTTAAAAAATTGCTAATAGTATCTCAATAATTTCAAACCTGAAACCTATAATAGACCAGAACGCTGTGTATTGGATCTTATCCCATCCCCTTTTCAAATGTCAATTTTCCCATATTTATTAAATCGTTGAAAAATGATAAACAAAGCTTGAAATTCAGGTTAGTTACTTATGGTTTAACTCTCTTATTGAAGAATATAAGTTTGTTGAAATTAGGTTCATATGTGAAAATGGCTTGTTCCAGGTGGTCAATTGTGTGGTTGTCAAATCTATGCAGGGATACTTCAATGAACGGTGAAAAATTCTTGAGAGAGAATTGATCGAACCTCGGAACTCCGAACAGTACGATATATAGTAGAGTAGAAATCCACATTGCTGATATGACTTGGAGTCTTCGAACCCAGTGGGCAGTGGCGGAGTCAGGATTTTTACTCGAAGGGGGCCAACTTAATAGACATTTCTTTATCCAAATGTATACTTATGATATGGATTTGCTTTTCAATATAATTTACTTGTGCATTGCAAAATTCTAGCCTAATGTATTAAAAATACATGAATCGTTTTGTTTTATTTATTTAGGCTACAACGCTACTCATATGCTAGTTTTTCAAATTACGAAAGAAAGAAAGGCAAGTGATTTCCACACCCCCTTTTTGATACACACACCCAATTTTTTGTTTTAGTAGAATTTTTATGTGAAAAATTCAATAAAAGACAAAAGGGGGTGTTTATAAAAAAGGGGTGTAAATATCATTGATGAAGATATAAAATTACCTATCTTTTTAATAAATGAAACCAAAATTATTACGATTGTGAAAAGATATTACAATAATAGTGTCAATTATTTCAACAAGATTAGTATTAAAATAATTAATTTTTCAAAACCCGGGGGGCCGGGGCACCCCAGCCCCCATATGCCTCCGCCCCTGTTCGAACCGTTATGGGTAAGTTTTGAAGGCCACAGACATATTTATAACTAAGTTCATTTATCTTTTGGGATTGAATACCATTATTATGAGCACAAATTGTGCTTGTTGATATCAGGTTAAGAGAGAGGATTTTTTTCCAGAGAGAGGGTTTTTTGTTGCTGTCTACCGTTAAAAAACTTTAGAAGGAATTCATTCCAAGGCTTTTGCATGAGCAGGCCCGGTCCCGAGATTTTCGGGGCCCTAAGCATGATTTAACAATGGGGCCCTTTGAACCATTGTATATATATTAGTTGTATGACATTGTGTTAACAGATGCCCTGTGGTATAGTGGTTTGGCGCGGAAAATAGAGTATATTACCTTGACGTCTCGTGTTCCAGTCATGGCGCTTACGTTATGAGGTGGTTTTTTGATACAATTTCATTGTATAGCGGTTTAAGAAATGCAGTCGTGAAGGATTGAACACGCGACCTATCATGTAAAACTCACCAACCTTACCACTGAACCAGAATAGCGCTATTTGTAAAAGTATTGGATGTTTTAGAATTTGGGGGCCCTACTATTGGCCCAAAAACGAGGGGCCCTAAGCGGAGGCCTGGTGGGCTTATGCCCAAAGCCGGCCCTGTGCATGAGGCAAACAGTATCATTTTCAAAGTAGTTAAAGGTGTACATGCAGTGAGATATCGTTTTGAATATCCAACAAGTTCTTTTGCATATTCAAAGTGCTGTGTCAAACCCAAGTCCTCATAAAAGGAAAACTAGCACCAGCAAATGCAGAATCAAATTTCCAGAGGTTTTAACAGAGTTTTAGTGATTTCCACATGTTGATAAAATACATTACAATCAGAAACCTCTCCTAAAATCAAGAATCAAGAAGCTAGAATACAAGAAAAATTTACTTAAATCGGTACTATAACACCCCTATAAATCTCCCTATCTCGGTATGCTATTCTTTTTGGCTTCGCAAGCTGTTCCACAAACAGAAGATATGCAAAAATATTACCGTCTGGTTAGCTTAATGTGAACAAAACTTGAGAACCAAAATCAGTTTCACCAACATCCACACCTCGCAGCACACAACAGTTGGTGTCCTTAGTTCGCACATAAAACAGAGAGCTCTAGAACAAAGAAAAAGGCGTAAAATCTATCAACTTATATTTCGATCGAATACGAAAACACCAAAACAGAGTTAGTTTTGCTTCGATGCTCCTTTGTGCTAGGTTTTAATTAACTGGAATTTTGCTAGAAATCACATGAACATTATGAAAACATATCATTATGCCGCTTATTCACAAAAACAACACCAGCACTACTACATGCACAGAAAAGATACCCAGAAAGTTTCAATGAGCAGCTCAGATTCACTTGCGAGTGAATTTGAGCCACTCATTGGAATTTTCTGATTAATTTAGGGGTATTTTTTTTCTGGGCACTTAGCATTTCTGAAACAACAATTCACTTCCTTAATGAATATAAGAGATACATTTACCAAATGACTTCGAAGTTGAATGCGGATGGCCACTCGACAAAGCACATACAAAAAAAAAAAAAAAAATATATATATATATATATATCATGAGAAATAGAAAGGACGTTGGTGTCTCTATAAATTTCAACACTAAAAATCATGCTCTTCGGTATCACCAAAATTGAATATATAGGGAGAGAGTTAGATTCGAAATCCTAACTTGTTTGCTGTACTCCATTCCATTGAGACAATTGCTATGAGATTAAGGTTCTCGACAGAACAAAGGCAGCCAAATGTCGAAGGTTTAGACAACTGCAATGAGATTACAAACATGAACAGTACCATCGTAATTACCTAAACACCCCTCAATCAATCCAACCAGAGCAAAATACAAAACCAGACCGGGGGCATTTCCGGCACCCTATGGCAAAAATCGCTAGTGCCAAGAGATCTCCTATTAGGCCATCTCCAGTGGTGTGGTTCAAGGCACAAATTAGTCAACAGTTAGGACAATTAGTTACTAACATTTTTCTTTTTTTGGTGCACAATAGTGTAGTTAAGGGGTAGCTAAAGTGTGTAAGGGGAGGGGAAAAGTTAACTAGGGAAAAAGTTAACTCAGAAGTTAACTTTGATATCTGCCGGAACAACATCGGAAGAGAGAGAAGAGAAGAGAGATAGAGGGAAGATCAGAAAAAGGTGTGGGGTTACTCTGACACGCATGAAGGAAGGAAGAAAAGGCTGAGAGAGAGAGAGAGAGAGAGAGAGAGAGAGGGAGGGAAAAGCCGGAGAGAGACAGGGAGGGGAAGAGATGAGGAGAGAGAAATGGAACCCACTTTTTACACGAATCCAGGGGAGGCGCTGTGCGGTAGGTGTTGTGCGCCATGTTGTGCGGCAAAACTACGTCGTTTTGCTCATTTTCTTAGTATATCCAAGGGTCTTGTTTGGAGAGTCAAGTGTGGGGTTTAATTTTGGAGTTCAATTTTAGGATTTATGCTCTTGGGATAGGGTATGGTGGATTTAGGCACTTTGGGTTTAAGTATTTCTTTAAGCACTTTGGGTTTAGGCACTTTGGGTTTGTTTTTTCTTCCTCCAAACAAGGCCCTTTGAAAGTGTGCAAAAAAAATCAAGCAAAATGACGTAGTTTTGCCGCACAACACCTACCGCATAGCACCCTGTTTATATATAAAATTAACAAATCCAATAATCAATTGACACGTAATCAAAATGCCAAATGTTGGCAATTATTTATTGATGAAGACACACTGGATTAAAGGGACATATTTGAGTAAATACGATGTCGTATGGTTTCTCAGATTTGAAAAGCAGTTATTGGCAGTTACAAGTCAAGGATAAAATAAAAATTGACTTCGAAGCCATGGTATTAACTGCTAAATACATAAACTCCACATGTAAACTTGTGAAACAAGCAAATTGGCAGTTAGAACACGTGAAATGCCTATTGAAAGGCAGTTATTCTCCTTAACATATAATCATTTGAGTTTAGTTCAAGCAACCGTGCAGATTCAAAATCAAAGCTTCTGGAGGAAGAATTAGAAGAATTCAAATTTAGACGTGGAGGAGGGAAGAAACTGCCAATTCGAAGAGTAGAAGTTAGAGTTCGAAGCAAACCAAGTTCAAATTCATTGAGCGAGAAGTTCAAACTGCAAGCAGCGTCTATAAATAGAAGAAATTGAAGAATGAAAAGCCCCCGGACAAATCTTCAACAAACAGCTATCAAAAAAACTGATGCTTGGTTTGTTCATTGGCAAAGTAGTTTAGGATCTCGAACTCAGTTCGAAGTAGATGAGGAAATAGATTAGGAAGTAGTTAGGATCAATCTCAATTGTTCTTGCAACAATCACCTGTTCGAAGTTCTTGTATTTGAAGTTGGAGACAATTTCGAAGTAAGTTTATCTTTGATTTATCAATCGAAGTATCTTGTTTCTTTGTTGTTCTTTGATTTCCTAAGTATATTGGTTTACATTTCTTCACTTGTTAAGAAAAATCCTCTTAGTTGAGGTAATTGAACCAATAAAACACAATCGCCTGATTAAATTTGGTTTTTCCAAAGTTAATCTGAGGGAGGAGATTAAAACTCTCTCTGTCACGCTCGCACACAATTATTTTCCATTGCAAAGAAGTAAAAGAACCAAACACACCCACCCCGAATCCCTTTTTACACTTTGACAACTCTTTAACAACATCACTACAACACACATGCATTAACTTAACAACACATAAATATGACCCACATTTTACATTTTTGTGTCACATAACACCACTGGAGATGGCCTTTGGCAGTTAGTGGATATCAACACTCCCCTTATTGATATTGACACTCCCATTTTGGAGTGCCAATATCAATTTCCTAAAAAAATTTAAGAAAACTAAACAGTTTGGATCATATTTACAGGATTCAAATGGGTCCCACAATGACGTCTATGCATAATTTGTTCCCCAAGGTATGTGCAAATAAAAGAGTAATTTGATACTTCTACTTAAAATAATATAACAGCAGGGATGGAGCTAAGATTTTGAGTTAGCGGAGTCAAAACTAAGCTACACGTACGTAAGTCATTTTTTCTATTTGCTCATGCAAATAAGTAACTAAATTAAGAAGTTAACTACAACGTAAATATACAAGTTGTAGACACCCCAATTTTAATCCCTGTGTATCCCCAATGATGAAAGAAATACTCAAAGTACCTTGGAACAGCTGTTTTAGAATTTAGATTTTTTGGACAAAAATACTCTAGCCGTACGGATTACTTGACTAGCTGTGTGGTTTACCTTTCTCCACTTTGGCCGTACGGTTAACTATGTTAGCCGCACGGTTCACTTGTTCTAGCCGTACGGCTATGTGTCAGGAAATCTTCGAAAATCTGACAGCAGAAGCATCTCATCATTCCGTCGAAATCTTTCGCAAGATTTTATTCCTTTTTACGCCTATAAATAGCTCTTCATCTCCTCCATTTGAGAACACACAGTAACCCCACTATTCCGACGACACGCCGGAAAATTCTCCGGTCACTTTCCAGTTCAAAATCTCATCTAAACATCCATAAAAACTTCGAACCTATTCCGTTTTCTTCAACCCCAGTGACCCACCAGTACGCATCAAATCCATTCCCAAAGAGTTCAAGTCCAAAAATCTAAAGTTCTCAAAGCTGTTTAAAGTTTCCAGTAAGGTACAAATCGTGTTTCTTTAGCTGGGTTCTTAACCTTGGCCTTTTGAGGGGATCCTCCCAGGTCGAGGGTGACTCTAATAGTCATCTCTAGGCTCGGATGGTCGAATTTTTCATAAAAATTAGATTTTGCAAACAAAAACAAGTTTCTGATCGAAAAACAAATTTTTGAAAAATCTTTCAAAAAGTTAACCGTGCGGCTAATCTAAGTGAACCGTACGGCCAACTTAGGTTAACCATACGGCTAACTTTTGCAACATAAAAAATCCTTTGTTTTCTCCTATTCGTGCTCTGTTTTTTTGGTTCTCTGCAACTTTTATTTATTACACATTTTCCCTTCTACTTCTTTGTTATTATTATTAAGTCCTTTTGTTTAATTTTATTTCTGTTATGGTTTTATTTATTGTTATTTCTCATTATTTATCTGTTTATTTGTCAAAGTTTTCAATAAAACGTTTTCCAAAATTTCACAAAAATTTAGTAGAGACCGGGAATTTCCCGGGTGGATGGGGTGCTTTTCAATAAAACCTTCCTCGTTCGTAACTTGGCTTCCGAATCCAAGAATCTTTTTCGCAGATCAAATCCTTTTCGAAAAACGGCACAAGAGTCATCATTTATTTTTCAAAACGGTTTCTCGGGTACCCAAAATCATTTTCTAAATAAATTCCGGGTGGCGACTCA
Organism: Vaccinium darrowii; assembly: GCA_020921065.1. Lineage (NCBI taxonomy): Eukaryota > Viridiplantae > Streptophyta > Magnoliopsida > Ericales > Ericaceae > Vaccinium > Vaccinium darrowii. The sequence continues at coordinate 13,543,524 of CM037159.1, read as the reverse complement.
CATTTTTTTCTTTTCATTTTCCAAACAAAGGCCGAGCCGTGTGGCGCCGTCCACACAAGTGATACATGTATTTGCTAGGGGTGAAAAAAAAAAACCGACGGGACCCGAACCGACCGAAAAACGAAAATTCAGTTTGGTGTTCGGTCTGTCCAGCCTTGAAAAAAAATCGAAAAAACCGAAATACATCTCGGTTCGATTTCGATTTTCCGGAATTTTTGTCAGACCGAACTGAACCGAACCGAACCGAAACGAAATACCCTAAAATCATCCTGATTTGGACCAAATTACCCAGAAACCACCCCTATATTGACAAAAAATCACCCCTATCTCGGTTTCCTGAAATTGATCCCGCAAAAAATAACAAATCACAGCCGTCCATCTCAATTTTAACGCCGGACCGAAAAAATCGAAAAAAATAAAAAAACTGAACCACCCCGAACCGATCGGTCCATTGTTTTTTTCGGTCGGGATCGGTTCCCAGCAAAATTACCCCGAACCGATCGGTTTGGTCCCAAACACTCCGAAAACCGAACCGAACCAACCGATTTTCACCCGTAGTATTTGCTTACAATTGGTTGCAATGACTTACTATTATATTTTTGAAATAATGTACAATGACCTCATTTGTAATATTATCAACTCAAGATTTTTTTTTTTTTTATACATTTTAAGCAAGTTGAAGCAATTTTCAAAATTTATGTGGAATCAAAATTACAAAATTTAGCTCCGAGAAATTAAGGTGACATGTCAAGTAACCCTTCTCGGCCCTTGTATACATTTCGTTTCGAATGCTAATTTGATGAAGGAACTTATCTATAAACTAACACTGTATATGGGTTTCACTTTTACGGTTTTACCGAGTTTACACTTCAGTCGTTTCCATTTTCCACAGGAAAAAGCTACAGGCGAACTTGCTGCGCCTCTCCCGTAAGCGAAACAGCTCCGGCGGTCTGCTGCCGGCGAGTAAACTCCAAGCATTCACACAGAAGCTCCGACACAGGTAACTTCCAGACGGCAAGGTAGAATAAGCCGTTCTTTAATTCTTTCTTTTCTGGAATCATGTTAGGGTTTTTGAACTGATTGCATTTTCATGCTAGGAATTTGGGACTAATTGATTTTTGTCTCCTCCTCCTTGGATACACATTTTATAGATATGGTTTCTTTGTCCTGCTGTTACTAGTGATGATTGGATCCCAGTATCGGATAAGACAAATTGTTACTAGCTGTGTGTCTATGTAGGGATAAGAATCTGATATTGTCGTTCCAAGTGCTTTACATCAGTGGTGGAGCAAACAAATTTCAATTCACTGAATTTTTGCCTTGAAACTATTACGTATTTACGGATTCATAATTACTATATTACCATAAAATGTAATTCCTTTTTTTGTTTTTTTTCTTTACAACATACATCAGCAGGGGTTAGTGGAAAAATTAGCTTGTCAAAAACTAAAGAGAATTCAAATCTCTCAACTAACTCGAACTACATACCTCCCCTGGGAATTCAAAGGGTACACCCAAATAGGCTATGAGACACATTTGTCAATAAAATGTAAGTCAAGAGAGGCTCCTTTCAAATGATAATCAAGGCATGTTAGATTTCTTAAAGAAGAGTAATTTTTTTACACTACAAAGTATTGGCATTTATGGATTAATTGGGCGGCCCTTCTGGTGTGATTTTCTGACTACGCCCCTGCTTTACATAGAGATGTTTTGTTAGCATACGTTATCAATAATCCACTGAGTTGGTTCATTAGCAGGAATTATCAAAAAGTGTAATCCGAATATCCGATCATGGGAAATACAGTAATAATACCAACATATGTATCGTGGCCATATCCCTATATATCCTATTTTAGTAATAAAAAAAGCCAAATGTATCTTGGCCATATCACTCCCTATCCTATTTTCTAAAGATTTTCCAAGTTACCATAATATATGTACTAGCATAAAACCTGTGCTATGCACGGGGAGATAAATTTTTTGATGATTCAATAAAATGACTTAGTGTGATGAACTTAATCCTAATTAAATTACATAAACGTATGTAGTTTAATGAAATAAAATAATTATTGGTAATTCATAATCCTAAAAAATTTAGTCCAAAATTTTTAAATTAATATCATAAAAATATCTTCAAATAGCACCACATTTGATTGCTTAACCCCTCAACTACAACCAACCTCTTTCTATTGTTACTTTTGGAATTAGTAAAAAGAGGTCGATATTATGAATAGAGATAGACAATGCCTATTGCTTAGTCCACATAAGAAATCTGACACGTCTTATTAACTACACCTGTATCTCAAAACATTTCAACACTCTCAAATGGTCAACAAACATTCTTATGTATGATTGTGTCCTAAGCTACCAATTTCACCTGCTCTGCAGGTGAATGCAAAGAGCTCCATTAAAATAATACAATTGATGCATGCATTCTTTTTATCTTTTCGTGTTTCTTTAGTACTAATATATGTAAGGCGAAAAATTTTATTCATCTGATAAATAAAAAAAAAAGAAAAAGAATTCAAAATATATTCACAAAATAAAATAAAGGATTGATCTATGTACCCCTGATATAGCCAGAAGCCATTGGGTTTTGTTGGATTAGGGTGTTCATCGGTACTTTTACTCTTTCTCTCATAGCTTTTTCGCTTTTCTTTTTTCACTCCAACAATCTTGCCCCCCTCCTTCTTTATATTGTTTTATCTGTAAGTAAGACATAAAATATCAGTCAAGTAAAATTAGTACAATAGAAAGAAAAAAAAAAGCATTAAAGAGTTTTGAAGAATATGCAAGACTCCCCCATGTAAAGCAAAACTAACAAAAATTAACACTCTAATAAAGGTATACATTATGCATCATTTGAAATGTTCAAATTGTATATTGTGACATAACTTTAAAAATTTAGTTCACCTAAAAGTAATTGAACATTACAATCTCCATGTAAATGATTGCTTTTCATTCTTCCTTTTCCCCTCTATTTTGCACTCAGGTTGTGTTTGGATTTTGAACTCCTAAAGAGATTCGTAGGGGAAAAAATAAAAAAAATGTGAAAAAAAAAGCAAATGTAAAGGTACAATCATTATCAATATTTTATCACAAACAACACACATGGGAGCACCTTTAATTACATGAACTTTATTTATCAAAAAAAAAAAAAAATTTAATTGCATGAACTTAAATTGAAGGAATCATGAATATAAAAAACAACTATATAGAAAAAAGTAGAGAGATGTACAAACCTTGCGAAATGACCAATTGATTAACGTAATTGATAGAAGAAGATTAACCAATGACTAAGTGTTTAGAAGAGCAAGATGAACAAAACACATTACTTCCAATACCTACACACAATATGTATAAATGATCAACACTAGGAGAGATTAAATCTGGAGAATTAACATAAAATATGCTTAAAGAGAGAAAAAAAGACTGTAGAAGGAAGTCAAAGAGATTTGAGATTATTTTGATTTATTATTATGAGAAAGGTTTGACTCATTTGAATTTTGAATATCTTAGCCAAGAAGATTCATAAATTTTGGTGATTGATATAGAAGATATATGGATATTTTAAGATTCATGATTTTGAAGTTCGAAAAAGGTATGGGATATATTAAATGTGATGTGATCTTGTTACAATGCTTTCTGTTAGTTGAGAGAAAGAGAGAGAAAAAAAGTGTTAAGGGTGTTAATTAACCCTAGCAGGAGAAAGATTTATTTATATTATTACTTAACACATTACATGACATAATTGGGCGATGTGGGACTAACACACATAAACTATTCTAACACTCCCCCTCAAGATGGAGAGTAAATGTCAATAAGTCCCAGCTTGTCGCAAAGTAACTCCAATCGTGACTTAAACAACGGCTTTGAAAACATATTGGCTTACTGGGCACTAGTGGACACAAATTGAGTAGCAATCACTCCACCAGTCAACCTTTCTCGTACAAGATGACAATCTACTTCAATGTGTTTAGTTCTCTCATGAAACACCGGGTTGGATGCTATGTGGATTGCAGCTTGATTATCGCAACGAACGTATCCACATAACCTCACATGTCGTATGAGTCATTGCCCTATACTCTGCCTCAGCACTAGACCGCGCAACTACTGTCTGTTCCTTACTTTTCCAAATAATAAGGTTTCCACCAAGAAAGATACAATATCATGTAGTGGATCTCCTATCAGATGGGTCTCCTGCCCAATCAGAGTCAGTGAAGGCCTCAACACGCAAGTGTCCACTAGCTCTATAAACAGACCACGTCTTCAATGGGCTTTGAGATACTTCATATTTAGGGTTGTCCAGCGGATCATCCGATCCGCTCAATCCGCCAAATCCGTCCAATCCGATCCATCCGTTGACCTATCCGTGAATGTTCGGTTTGGTTTCGGATCGAAAATTTCTTATCTGGCGGTTCCGAATCCGGATCGGATCCGCTCAATCTGCTCAATCAGCTTAATAATCCTTCTTAATCTGTGAAATCCGCCCGATCTGATCCGATCCGTAACCGATCCGTGAATGTTCAATTCGGTTCCGGATCTTTAAAACCATAACCCGCTCTAAGCGGATCGGATCGGATCGGATCCGGATCCGATCCGATCCGATCCGTGGACACCCTTACTTCATAATTCTTAGAACAGCTTCCCAGCGCGGAAGGTAAGGAGTCGACATAAATTGGCTAACCAAACTAACTGCAAACGAGATATTTGGACGAGTAACGGTAAGATAATTCAACTTCCCAACCAAGCGACGATAGTGATCAGCAAGGTTCTAAAACTCGGTAAGCCCTCCCAAGGCGGTCAGGCACCTTCTAACTTCCAGGGCCGAGTACTCGGTGCCTAGTCAGGCAAATAGTCGGGATAGTCGGTCTAGTTGGGTTAGTCGGGCTAGTCGGCGAGGAGCCTTCTAGCGCCTAGGCAGCAAATACTCGGCCTTCCAGACCTTCTTTTAGAACACTGGTGATCAGGACTAGAAAGCAACTCCCCCTAATCAACACACAGTTTGACATTAGGGTCCATAGTTGTCTTAACAGGCTTTGACCCCAGTAAACTCGTTTCATCTAAAATATCTAACACGTATTTCCGCTGCGATATATTAACACCATCCTTAGACCGCTCTACCTCGATACCCAAGAAATATCTCAATTTGCCTAAGTCTTTGGTATGAAACTGATGCTGGAGGAAAAGTTTCAACTCATCAATACCTTTCTGATCATCACCAGTAATAATGATATCGTCTACATAGATAATCAATAATATTGTCCCTCGGTCAGATGTGTGAGAAAAAACAGAATGATCAGAATGACAGTGCTTCATGCCAAATCGCAAGACAACATTACTAAACTTCCCAAACCAAGCCCTCGGGGAATTGTTTAAAAGCCCATAAAGAGCTTTCTGAAGACGACATACCTGAGAAGACTCCCCCTGAGCAACAAACCCTAGAAGTTGCTCCATATAAACCTCCTCAACAAGATCCCCATGCAGGAAAGCATTCTTGACATTCAACTGAAACAAGGGCCAGCCAAGATTGACAGCAAGAGAGATAAGAAAGCGAACAAAGCCAAGCTTGGCAACAGGTGAAAACGTCTCTGCATAATCGACACCATAAGTCTGGGTGTAGCCCTTGGCTACAAGACGAGCTTTGTAACGCTCAACAGTCCCATCAGGATGATATTTCACAGTGAATGCCCAACGACACCCAACAGTAGTCTTTACAGGAGGAAGAGGGACCAACGTCCAAGTATTATTGCTACGAAGAGCAGACATCTCCTCCTCCATAGCTGTCTGCCACTTAGAAATAGACAAGGCTTCTTGAACAGTGTTAGGGACAAAAACAGAAGACACAGAAGTAGAAAAACACAAAGGGATGGAGAAAGATGTTCATAAGAAACAAACTGAGCAATACGATGATAAGTAGCACAAGTACGTTTACCTTTACGGAGGGCAATGAGTAAAGAATCGAGAGATGAAACTGAATCAACAGACGAAGAAGGAGCAGATGGGGTGGAAACCATATCTCGTAATGGAGGAGAAGATGGAGGGGTGAGCGGAAGCGGAGGCGGAGCATCTCTAGGACGGTGAACATATACCTGCAATCCTGAACCGGCATGTAGGCTGAGAGGTCTTCAGGGGGACAAGTAGGGGGGTGGGGGGAGATGGTGTAGTTTGACCAACAAAATACGGTACAGACTCATGAAAAGTAACATCAACAGATACAAACTGACGACGAAGGGTTGGAGAATAACACTTATATCCTTTTTTAGTGCGGGAATAACCTAGAAACACACACTTAAAGGACCGCGGATCAAGTTTATCCCGGTCAGGGTCTAGTTCATGAACATATCATGTGCACCCAAAAACCTTAGGAGGAACAGAATACAGTGGGCGATTAGGACATAATAAAGTATATGGTATATGACCCCCTAAAACAGTAGATGACATTCTATTAATAAGGTAACCAGCAGTAAGAACCGCATCACTCCAATAAGATTTTGGAACATTCATTTGAAATAAGAGAGCACAGGTGACTGTTAAAATGTGTACCAATTTGCGTTCAACAACTCCATTTTGTTGTAGAGTTCGAGTACAAGAGGACTGATGTGAAATCCCATTTTCATCAAAAATTGTGATAAAGCATTACGAAAATATTCACGAGCATTATCAAAACGAAAAATGCGAATATCCACACAAAATTGTGTTTTTATTTCCTCATAAAAAGATTTAAAAATGGAGTACAACTCGGAACGTTTTTGCATAAGATAAATATAAGTAGCCCAAGAGTAATCATCCACAAATACCATAAAATACTGAAAGTGAGACCGTGACGGAACACGCATAGGACCCCAAACATCTGAATGCACTAAGTGAAAAGGACTCGACACATGACGTTCTTCCCTAGGGGAAAAAGACACACGACGATGTTTACTAAACTTACACACTTCGCATGAAAGTGACTCAACACGACGACACGATGAGACCATCCGTTTAAGGTTCTGAAGAGACGGATGACCGAGACGACAATGATACTGGAAAGTTGAAACTGTGGATTGGAATGCAACAGAGGTAGACTGCTCGCCATCTAGAAAGTAGTATAGCCCACCACGTTCAACTCCACCTCCAATCTTCCTTTCCGTTTTGAGATTCTGAAAGACACAAGAATCAGGAAAGGTCACTGAACAAATTAAAGCGTTGGTAATCTTACTAACAGACAGAAGATGAAAGGGAAAGGGAAAGCGAGGAACATGTATAACAGTATCTAAAGAAAGAGATGGATTTAAAGTAATATAACCCAAACCAGCAATTTGTGTAGTAGAACCATCAACCAATGTAACACGAAAAGAGGTCTCAGAAGGATGACAATCAGACAAGACAGTAGAGACACCAATCATATGATCGGAAGCACCAAAATCAATGACCCAAGGGAAATGAGAAGCAAGGTAAGCAGAAGGGGGACTATTCTGAGCAAGCGTAGCAGTGGAGGCAGAAGTTTGAGTAGAACGGTAGTGCTGAAATTGCTGATACTCATCCTCTGGAATGGTAACTACACGAGGGGCGCTGCTGGAAGAAACCTGTGAACCATCATCCTAGGAAACTGTGACTTGGTGGGCGGGTGGAAGGGCGACCATGAAGAACCCACCAATATTCAATAGTATGATTATTAGCATTGCACCAAGTGCAATGTCGAGGCACTTTCCCACTGCCTTGACCACCTCCTCCTGGTGCACGACCTCCATGGCCAGAATCACGATTAGAACCTCGGCCAGTATCACGACTAGAACCACCACGACCAAAACTGCCACGGCTCGTATCACGACTAGAACCATTATGGCCAGCTCCCGCTGATGTTGGGCCACTACGAGGATAACTACCACGAGAAATTGTAGTAACTAAAGCTGAACGGTCAGAAGGTAACTGAGAAGCAATCATAGAACCAATATCAGAAATAGTAGCCTGACGAATACGACTGAAAACCTCACTAAGAGATGGTAACGTCCGTTCTCCCAAAATCTGCAAATAGATTGAATCATAGGTAGGGGAAGGCAGACTGGACAGAAATCGAGCAACAAACAGAGACTGTCGCTGACGCTCCATAACTTGAATATCTGCAGAAATATGCTGAGAAATCTTGATCTCCTCACAAAGACCACAAAACTTAGCATAATGGGTTTCTAAAGATTGCTCACCCATAGAGAGAAAAATTCCTGATGAAGATCGTATGTCCTACGAAGGTTGTTAACCCCTGAAAACATCTCTTGTGCTTGTCTCCATACAAGCTTGGCTATGGGTAAGAACATCAAAGGACCACTGATCTGAGGCTCCATAACATTCCATAAGTCGGAGCGAATGCAAGCATCCTCAGATTTTCATGCAGCATACGTTGAACTAGTTGTGGTAGGAGGATCATCAGTAAGCCATTGTGATGTCGACTCACCCTTAAAATAGACTTTAACGGCCTTGGCCCAAATAGCATAATTCTTATCATTCAAAATAATGGAAATAGTAGGCCTCCTATCATGATATCGAGAAGAACTGGAGATACTACCAATAACAGTAGAACCAGAGGCAACAGTAGAAGCCAACTTATCTTCAGATATATTACCAAATAATGAAGAAACAAATAACCAAAATAAACCACCTACAGATCACAGCCCACCAACAACTTCCTCAATCAACTAAGCAACAGCCAACAATAATCCACCAAGCAGAACATGTATCTACTGGTAACTGAGATAAAGAACCACCAAAGAATACCAAAGAGACAAACAAATCATACCAAAAACTGATTTGTGATCAAGTTTGACAACAACTGGAAGATAATCCGGCGACATGAAGCAGCAACAAAGTGGCCAATACCTTTGACAAGTACGGGAAAGTGACCGACAGTCCTGGATGATGAAATCTCGAGCACAAATAGTGATCTCGAGCACGAACAAAACAACTTACAAAGCCGAACAAGAACTTCAAAGGTGAATCTAGAATTTTCAAACACCATGGATATGTCACGACTAGGAAGAAGATGATAGAATTAATGGATGTAATAGAATGACAGAGAGAAAGAAGTGAAGAGTTTATCTTATTTCCGGTAAAAAATCACGTACATTCTAATACATGAGGTCTCCCATTTATAGGCAGACCTGTACGCTCCTCTAACTGATTTCTGTAACTAGTTGTAACCACTTTTTAACAAACTTCTTATTACTCAATTACAAAGACCCCCTAGTTTATTCTATAATTGTCAAGTAACATTCCCTACCACTTGAAAAACAGCCTTGTCCTCAAGGCTGGAAATGGGGGTACTTGGTCTGCATCTCAGAGTAGTCAACCCAAGTTGTATCTTTTGGGAATGAATTTGTCCACTGCACCAACCATTGCACCACTGCCCTGTTACCCCTCTTGATCATCTTTCTATCCAACATAGCCATAGGCTCCAGTTGTAAAGTCCCATTAGAACCAACAGGAGGGAGAGTAGGTTGGGCTGTCACATGGGTTCCCAGTTTCTTTTTGAGCAATGAAACAATGAAAACTGGGTGAATTTTAGCCTCTGCACGAAGCTGTAACTTGTAGGCCACAAAGCCAATCTTTTGCAATACTTGATATGGCCCATAGAATCGTGGGGCAAGTTTCATATTTCTCTATAAGGACACAGTAGTCTGTTTGTAGGGCTAAAGTCTAAGAAAAACCCAATCTCCAATTTCAAAACACCTCTCAGACCTCCCCTTGTCAGCATAGTACTTCATTCTCTATTGTGCCTGTAATAAGTCCCTTAACTTCTTGGTGATTGCTGCACTTTCAGTTAACCAATGATTCACCTCAGCCACTGTGGAAGGCCTGGAAATGCAGAAAGTGTGGTCTGGAGGTTCCTGTCCATACACTGCAAAATGGGGAGTGGTTTTAATGGCACAATCGTGTGTAGTGTTATACCACCATTTTGCTAGTGGCAACCATTTGACCCACTGTTTAGGATAGTCCCTAGTCATGCACCTTAGATAATTTTCCAGGCATTTGTTTAGAATTTCAGTCTGCCCATCTGTTTGAGGATGGTAGGCTATGCTAAGGCATAGTGCACAACCATGTAGGGTAAAAAGCTCATGCCAAAATTGGCTAGTAAAGACAGCATCTCTGTCTGATACAATTGTAGAAGGCAGCCCATACAACCTAAACACTTGATCAAAAAACACTTTAGCCACATGTTTGGCAGTGTAAAGGTGTGCAAGGGACATGAAATGCCCATATTTGGACAACCTGTCTACCACCACAAAGATCACAGTCTTCCCCTGAGAATTGGGTAACCCATCAATGAAGTCCATTGAAATATCAGACCAAATCTTGGTTGGGATAGGTAAGGGTTGCAGCAGGCCTTGGTATTTTACATTCTCACTTTTGAACCTCTGACAGCCACAGGTGTCACACTCTGAAATAAAAAGTGCTACATCTCCTTGGAGTTCTTTCCAATAGAAGGTACCCTGCAACCTTTTTGTAGTCTTGCCCACCCCTGAATGTCCTCATATAGGAGAGGAATGGAACTCCTGAATCAATTTTATTCTGACTGGTGACTTCTTTACTACCATTTTGTCATGGTAAGTTAGGAGACCATGTTCCCACACATCCAGAATGTGCTTGTCCCTGCTGAAGGTCTGTGATAAGGTGCTGAATCTGAGGGTCAGTTGTCCAACTCAACTTAACTTCATCCATCCAACTGGTAGTTACACAAGAAAGGGCATGAATTGTGGCAACAGGGTCAGTGACAGTAGTTAAGTCCTTTTTTCTAGACAAGGCATCTGCAGCATGATTTTCCTTGCCACTCTTGTAAACAATGGTATAGTCAAAACCCAATAACTTGGTGATCCACTTTTGTTGGAAAGGAGTGCCCACCCCTTGCTCAAGTAAGTATTTTAAGCTCCGATGGTCAGTCCTTATAAGAAATGATCTTCCCAAAAGATAGTGTCTCCACTTAAGGACTGCGTGAACTACTGCCATCAGCTCCTTCTCATAACTAGACATAGCTTGCTCCCTTGGTGAAAGCCCTTTAAGCAATTGGATGCCCATCTTACATGAGTACAGCCCCCACCCCTGTACTAGATGCATCTGATTCCACAATGAAGGTTTTGCTGTAGTTGGGTAAAGCCAACACTGGTGTTGTTGTCATGGCTTCTTTCAACTACTGAAAAGCTAGAGTGGCTGCAGGTGACCATGCAAATGAGTCTTTTCTGAGCAGGACATGGAGGGGTCTACGAATCTTACCATAGTTTTGAATAAATCTTCTGTAATATCCAGTAATGCCTAGGAAGCCCCTTAGTTCCTTGATTGTAGTTGGTAAAGGCCAAGAATTAATGGCTTGCAGTTTGTTGGGTTCAGCTGAAACTCCCGTGGCTGAAACTAAATGTCCCAAGTACTCCACTTCTTGCTTGCCAAACACACACTTAGACGTCTTAGCAAATAAGGTGTGTTGCCTAAGTAATTGTAGGGTAACATTCAGGTGTTGCAAATGTGTTTTCCAAGACTGACTATATATCAAAATATCATCAAAAAATACCAAAATGAATTTCCTCAATAAAGGCCCGAACACTTCATTCATTAAGCTTTGAAATGTTGATGGGGCATTGGTAAGACCAAAGGGCATTACCAGAAACTCATAGTGCCCATCATGGGTCCTACATGTTGTCTTGTCAATGTCATGTGGGTGGACCCTAATTTGATGATAGCCAGATCTTAGATCCAACTTCGAAAAATATTTTGCTCCACATAACTCATCCAATAGCTCATCTATAACTGGGATAGGAAACTTATACTTAAGAGTGGCACTATTTAGGGCTCTATAGTCCACACACATTCTCCAAGATCCATCCTTCTTATTAACCAAAAGAACAAGTGAGGAATATGGGCTAACACTTGGCCTTATTATGCCTGAGTGTAGCATATCCCTCACTTGTTTTTCAGTTTCAATTTTTTGGAAATAAGGATACCTGTAGGGCTTGGCATTTGTGGGTTCAACACCTGGTTTGAGGGGTATGCAATGGTCCTGAGACCTGGCTGGGGGCAATTCTATTGGTTCTTGAAAGATATCTGCAAATGCTGTAAGGATCTCCTCCAACTCCTGTGGTTTGCCCTCTGCAACTTCAACTTCACTACCTTTAGCTTGTAGCATACAGATTTGAGCTATAGCTTCCGTGAGGCTGTTTCTGTAGTAGTTTGTGCATCTTTTCAGCTCCTACCACCTTCCCCTCATCCTTCTTTCCCCCCCTTAAGACATGCCTCCTGCCATCCAAGAAGAATTCCATGCTAAGGTTCCTAAAGTCCCACTTGACTGGCCCAAGTGTTGCTAGCCACTGGATTCCAAGAACCATGTCACACCCCTTTAGTTGCAAGATTCTCATATCAGCTTGGAAAGTTGTGCCTTGCATTTCCCATGAAAAATTTCTGCACATGGCTGTACTGAACATCTTTGTGCCATCTGCTGCAGATACTGGCAAGCAATCAGTGTTTTCTGTCCCTAAGCCAGCCCTCTTAACCACTTTTGGGCTAAGGAAGTTGTGTAGAGCCAGAATCAATCAGAATGGTGATCAATTTCTTCTTCACATTCCCCTTAACTCTCATGGTTCTATAAGAAATTGACCTTGTAAGGGCATTAAGAGAAATTTGCAACTCTTCTTCAGGTGACTACTCATCCTCCACATCCTCATGTTCTCCCAAAGTCTGCAGTGGTTCCTCCTCTTCTTCCCCTTCCAAAGCATAAAGTTGCTTCTTCTTGCGGACGTGTCCCCTGGTGTACCTTTCATTGCATTTGAAACACAGGCCTTTGGCCCTTTTTTCCTCCAATTCTTTGGACAATTCACTTTTGACAAAAACCCCACTGCCCATGTTAGGTCTATTCTGAGGAAGAGGTAGAATTCCTTCTGGCTTGGATCCCATTCTTGTCTTCTTGGCAATAGCATCAATACTTGTTTCCTGCAACTTGGCCAACCCTATAGCTTGTGTAATCGAAGTTGGTCTAAACATGAATACCCCTGGTTGAATCTCCTCTTTTAACCCACTAATGAAACAGCTAACAAAGAATGATGCAGCAAGGTTTTGAGTTTTGTTGGCTAAAACCTCAAACTGTTCTTGATAGGCTTTCACTGTGGTTACTTGCTTTAATTTGGTTAGTTCCAATACGGCATCTTCAAATGTATTGGGGCCAAATCTTGAAATTAACCCTTGCTTAAACAAATCCCAGGTTATGTGGTTATGACACTTCTCAAACCATTGAAACCATTGAAGGGAATTATCTTCCAAATGAAGAGAAGCTAATTTGACTCTATCAAATGTCTCAACAGAGTTGAATTCAAAGAATCTCTCACATTTGACCGTTAGGGTTTTCTCCATAAAAACGTGGAAATTCAATCTTTGCAAACTTTTGATTGAACTGAAAAGAAGATTGAGGCTGTTGTTCTAACCTGTTGGTGTTGGACATTTCTCCAAACACCTGGAATCCCAAAGCCCCAGGGTGTTCTTGATGAACTTGATGGGTCTGTTCTTGACGTTGCTCAGGTTGTTCTTGACGTTGCACTCGAGAACCCCCATTCTGGCCATGGTTGTACGCCTGCTTCCTATAAATGTGTGACACCATCTGATCATACTTTGTGTTCATAGCTGCGATCAGTTCTTTAATGTCCCCCAAATACTTGAGTGAACCTCTGATTTCCCCAATCTCCCTTGAATTATTTTCATTTCCTTCCTTCAGATTGCGTAGGGCTGCTTTGATTTTCTTGTTTTCTAGGGCTGCTCTAGTCCCTTCTGCCATGGTGGTGGTCAGGCCGAGAATTCCAAGCTCTGATACCAATGTCACGACTAGGAAGAAGATAACAGAATTAACGGATGTAACAGAATGACAGAAAGAAACAAGTAAAGAGTTGATCTTATTTTTGGTAAAAAATCACATACGTTCTAATAATTGAGGTCTCCCATTTATAGGCAGACCTGTACGCTCCTCTAACTGATTTCTGTAACTACTTGTAACCACTTCTTAACAAACTTCTTATTACTCAATTACAAAGACCCCCTAGTTTATTCTATAATTGTCTTGACGTAACACATGGATGAACTATGAGAGTCGTTCATGGCTGATAATGACCGAAATCAACTGGATTTTGGTCGACTGGGTCTGACAGCACCTGGGTTATTGATCTCGAGAGGGGTTAAGGTTGTTTGGAGTGGTTTCGAGGTCGAACAGATCTGGGGCTGGATTTACAGCACTCGATCTTGAGTTTCATATACCAAACAGGTCTCAGTTTAGGGTTTCGAACAACGATCAAGGATTGTGAAGGTCGACTGATGGCTGTCGAACGTTGGTTGAGGGTTTTCAGAAGTCGATTGCTGGTTTTGGGTGTCGATTGTTGGTTTTCTGAGGTCGATTGAGGGTTTTGGCTGGTTAATCGATGGCAGCGAAGTTAATTCGTGGGTTTTGGAGGGTTTTCAGAGGCTGATAGTGTGTTGTTTATGAAGATGATGAGATGACGTCAAGGTGACGACGACTGTTGTAAGTTTAGTCGATAAAATTAGGTTAGGTTTAGGGTTTGAATTAAGGGTTGCTCTGATACCATGTTAGTTGAGAGAGAGAGAGAGAGAGAGAGAGAGAAAGAAAAGTGTAAGGGTGTTAATTAACCCTAACACGAGAAAGATTTATTTATATTGTTACTTAACACATTACATGACATAATTAGGCGATGTGGCACTAACACAAACTATTCTAACATTCTTTATAATCTTCATCACAATCCAATGAATGCTTGCTACTTGTGCTCTCACGTCATTTTCGCGAGCTTACTTTATGCTTCTATATATTTTCATTGCTTCTTTGATTAAAAAAAAAACTTGTATGCTTCTATTTTCATGTTGTTTAATTATCACGTTAAATTGGCAACCTTAGCAACATTTGTTTCTAGTCTTGTACTTGACACTTGTTGATTCGATGTGATAGTAATGATTACATCATCACATTTTGAGAAATACATTCTTGATTTACCCATAATTCTTTTGCTTGTTAATTTTTGTCTCTGTCCTTGTCCTTTGTACTGGTAGTAGTTTGACAACATTTAATCGTTGCTTGATGTAAGAAGAGAACCTAATCTTGCCTAGGAGCAATTTGGTTGTTTGCTAATGCCCATCCTATGCTGTATTGCCTAATGTGATACACTGGTGGTGGCCATGGTCACTGCATTTGTAGGCAAGTCCTACGTGTGATGCCCTTGTATTCTATGTAAAGTCATAATGCATCCATTGGTTTGCTAGAGTGATGGTTAATACAAGTGTATTGTGAATTGGCTTGGTTTTTTTATAGCAATTTACTGGATGTTAATATTCTGGGTCCTGGTATATTGGTGCAGGTAATGGCGCCGGCAATTGACTTCGAAACTGAGTTTCCAAAGACCACCAGTACTTACCTTTCCCCACAACAAAGAGATCAGGTCTTCCGGAAATTGAAGAGAGTTGTGGTGATTGTCAACACCAAATTGGTGGAACATGATAGTAAATTTTATGGCGGAAAACATGGAAAGCCGAGAAACTCAAATGACACAGATGCAATGGATCGTCGTGGTGCCGGGGTTATTTTGGATAAGAATGGAACGATACTGACCACTGCTTATTTGGTTCCAGACAAGCTACACTCAATACATGTTCGCCGTGAAAATGAGGGATCTTGGGAAGCAAAAGCTGTGGTGCGAAATCCAAAACTTGATTTGGCAATCCTGGTGCCAAAGAAGAAAGTCTATGGATATGATTTTGCAAGGCTGGACTCAGCAGAGTCATTTCACGTTGGAAAAGAAGTGCTTTCGATTCGTCATCCACTCGATCTTTCATACACATCAGGGATTGGTCAACTTGCCTGTGAGGACTTTAGAATTTTCAGAGATGTGAGGGATAACAAAAAGATGGCTTCTTTAAGGTCGGAAAAGCTCGATGATGATTTAAAACTTTTACAGATCAACAACTGTCACGGATCATCTTCGGGTGCCCCGGTGTTCAACGCAAGTGGCCTAGTCATTGGGCTCACTTCGTTTGTCTCAGAGAGATTTGATTTTGCTGTGCACTTGACCGTCTTAAGACAATTCTACAAATCGTATCAGGACGAAAAAGGAGAGGAAATGGGAAAGCCGAGCATGAAACGGAAGGCGTTGTCTATCTCTTAGAGATGTCTTCTTTCTTCACCAGACTGCCTTGACTATTTCTTAGGGAAGTTTAAATTTTGTGTAATTGGCTAGAACTCAAAAATGTCCCTTTTTTTTTTTTGGCGGCAACGACGTTGAGGGAGGTTGTTGCCGGTGATGATGTAGTCACTTGTTGGTGATAGCTAGCCGATGTTGGTTCAGTGAGAGATTGAGTGTGTGTGTTTTATCGGGTTAGTGGGATGAAATACACAAAAGATTCATAAGAGAGAACGATCTTAGGACGTTGGATTAGTGTATAAAATTAGGACCTTTGGATAAAATACAAAAACTGAGCTAAGTATAGATTGTACATATATCTATATAATCACTTATCAATATTTTTTTTCCAATGAAAACCTTCTCAAAAGAATAAGAGGGTGCATGTTTGGCTTAGGTTTTGCTAAAAAATGGAAGTAGGGGCAACGATTTGCAAACTCATGATGTACTTTTCCGGAATTAGAAAAACATGGTAAGGAAGAAAACATTTGCAAATACATAGAAAGGCAAATAGCATTTTACCCAAATACCCTTCACATGTAAGATTTCCCAAACAAAACACTCAATCCTTCCAAAACCTAAAATCACGTTCTCTCCATCATCTCAAACAAAACGACAAATTTTCAAACCCTTCTGCGGTCGTCTGTGGCGAGGTAGCCGATCTTCTTGTGGTGGAAGCAAGGGGAGGAGGTGAGCTCGACGGTGGCAAAGGAGTCATAAAAAGAGTGGAGGAAACAGAGGTAGGTGAGTTTCTGGAGGGCGGTGGATTTGGTGGCTAGGTCGGTGGAGGTGAGCTTGCGGCGGATCTCGTCGAGGGTTTTGGAGATGAAGGAGGTGGAGGGCAACTATTGCAAGAGTTTTAAGTTTTTCTCTCTCCAAAACTATAATTGGTTAAAGGAGTGATTGGAGTTTTTGGTGGGGGAAATGGTTTTCGGTGCATAAATGTTTGAATAATGTGATCTTGTATTGACAAATTAGCTGCATATGTAGGTGTCATTTTTTCAGTGAACTCCATATTCCAATATCTTTCTTGGATTTTGTTGTTCTTGCTAGCATTGTGAATTTCTTTTTTATTCTAGATTTATTTTTCTGTTCATCATGGACTTGATTAGGTTGTCGAGGGTGCGTTGGAACATGGACCCGACATTGATCCTCTCTCTCTCCCTGCACACCCCACACAACAAGGTTCAACAAGGGTGGCACTACTTCGAATCGGAATTAATTGGAATTGTTGATTTTGGTCTCTGTAAAGAAGAGAGATGAAGGTGCAAATTAAAGAGCAAACCACTTTGCAGTTCTTTTTGGAAGTTTTGAAGCGTCTCAGATAGTATCTTATCACGTACACAAGGTGTTTGGTTAAATGTCTCAAAGAAGATGCATTTTTTTTTCATTCTCAGGGACTAACTCAGATGCAATTAATTTTTTGAAGAGTACAACCACATTCCATGAATAATGCAACATAGACGTAAGAACCAGGGCTGCTCAGCGGATCATCCGATCCGCCAATCCGACCAATCGAACCAATCCGAACCATCTGTTGATCCATCTGAGGTATGTACGGATGGATTGCGGATCGTCCAACACATAAGTTCACGGTTCCGGATCGGATCCGGATAAATCCGAACCGCCCGTTTAAAAAAAAAAAACGTATTATACTATTCTATAACCCATTACCCACTCCCACACCACATTACCCAATGGCCAATACTACCCAGTGTGTGGTTTGCATTTGAACTCTAGGATATCATCGTATGCGTGTGCCGTGTGGTTTGGATTTCTAAGTTTTATAATTTATATTGTGTTTTTAGCTACTGTTGTTGGCTTGTTGAGTGAAGTGTGAACCACCAAATGGGGTGGAAAAAATAGGCTTGAAAAGTAGTCACTCTTGAGAAATGTTTGGGCCGGAAAATGGGCTGGAAAATGATTTGAAAAATTTTCTAAATTGGCCCAAGTTAGAGGCCCATTTGTCATAGCCCAATCCGTCAAATTCATCCGGAACTGATCCGCGAAATCCATATCCGATCCGATCCATCCGTATGTCACCTACGGATGGTTCTCGGATCCTAAGAACCCAAATCCATTATGACCGGATCGGATCAGATCCGTATCCAAACCGGCCAAATCCGATCCGTGAACACCCCTAGTAAAAACGGCGCAAGGATAAGAATATATTTCCAAAAAGTGTGACTGACAACACACTGCACCCCGTTTGAACCAACTCGGGTGCAATTAATTTTTTGAAGAGTGCAACCACATTCCATGAATAGTACAACATAGACGTATGAACGGTGCAAGGATAAAAATATATTTTCAAAAAGTGTGACTTGACAACACACAGCACCCCGTTTGGACCAACTCGAGTGCAATTAATTTTTTGAAGAGTGCAACCACATTCCATGAATAGTGCAACATAGACGTAGGAACGGTGCAAGGATAAGAATATTTTCCATAAAGTGTGATTTGACAACACACTGCACCCTATTTGGACTAACTCGGGTGCAATTAATTTTTTGAAGAGTGCAACCACATTCCATGAATGGTGTAACACAAACGTAGGAACGGTGCAATATAGGCGTAGGAGGAGGGAGAGTGAGGGGGTTAGTTTAGGGGGTTTTTTTTAGACAAGGGTATTTCGGTCCACACAAAAATTGGTACCATGTATGTGCAATTAAAATTTTCCTTTTCATGTTGGGAGCAATTTCCGGAAAAGTACATTATGAGTTTGTAAATAGTTGCCCCTACTTCCATTTTTGAGCAATTTTTCCTTTTTTTTTTTTTCTTTAGATGAACCCAATACGTAAACTATCTTGACAGATATAGGTGAAAAAAGTTCACTAAAATAAAAACTTAACGTTTCTGGCCTTTTTAAAAAGTTTTTCAATTACCGCTCAATATTTTTTATGTTTGGGATTCGTCTTAACGAGCGAATTCTAAAAAGTATTAATTTTTAACTCAAAATGCCAAAAAACGAAAAAGAAAGAGGAGTCAAAAGATCCAAAAAGCCAAAAAAAAAAAAAAGTGTAGGCCAAAGACGACCTACGTTTTCTACAAGTTGCAATATGAATAAGGACCGAATTATTTCCCGACCTCGATTGTCCTTGCTCCGTTCCCACCCCGTTGAGGAGCGCGGTGCTGATGAGGTACCATAAATTAGGCTGTTATCCATCCCGTTGCCATCCCTAGTTACAGTTGGTTCTACTTTGACGATCCACTAGTACATGTATATTGAGAGAGTGCGTGGGATTGCATTTCTAGTAAGCTCAGGTACCTGAATGCAATAGCGGGACAAGTTTAGGGGTTAGGTGTCTAAATGCAATTTATGGACAAGTTCATAGTTTAGTTTTCGGATTCGGAGTATACATCAGTCTCAGGTCGACATATCCACCGTATCGACCAGCAACCAGTTCCTTTACCAATCTGCTCAACCGCCACGGCCAGCGGCATACTGCACGGTCGTTCTTTCATCTCTCTCTCTCTCTCTCAGCACGATTGCTTCTGGTTTGTATGGTTAAAAAGAACTTGCTTTTTTCTTACTATCAGGTCCACCGTACCAGAGGAAATAATGTTCGACCTTCGTGACCCAGAGGAAATAATGGCGAGTTTCAGCCCATGGAAACGGGGACACCCCGAGTATTGTGGTAGGTAAAATAACGGTTGCACATTGTTTTTCAGTTTAGTTTTGGGATAGAAGAATTTCTTAGCCAATAATTTAAGTCTATCTCTCTAATCGTGATCATATTTGCCCATGGTAGAGTCCAACCTAGTCTACTGCTAGTTATACAATCGTTCACAAGGTATCCGGGGGAAATATGGATATAATTTTGCAACATTCAAGCTGTTTATATATCTCTTAAGAACGATCTCGTGTGAAATTCAGTGTTTTGCCATGCGTAAAAGGTATAGATGTTGTCTTGGGTTGGGTGCTAAGATAAATTATTTCATACAATCAAATGTTCTATTCCTTTGAGGTGAAGCCTTTGGTAGGTTTTCTGTTATTTGTAGGTTGCTTTACTTCTTGCTCGTCCTTGGGCCTTTGTTTGAGGTGTGGTTCTATAGTTTGATGGCTACCTCTCTTCTCCTCTCCACTTCCCGGTAGCTAGGATAGAGTTCTCTCCATCTTTTTTTACTTCGTACCTTAGATAACAAAAGTGAAGCATGGGTTTGTGGCACTCCGCTTGCTGCCAGTGCAGAAGGATGTGCTGAAGAAAGATGGAATGTCGTTCTGCTATGCTCTGACGCAGTTTGCATCTACTAAGATGGCCTGATATGTACCAGGTTACATCATGCTGGCCCAGAGCGCTTCTTTGGTCGGTTACCGGTGTCAGTATGAGGTTTTCGTGTGAGACTGAAGTCATTAGTGTTACGGATAGAATGCAATCGAATTGTATTGGAGAACCAATTTCAATTGCTGGTTGAAACAAAGATGATGTTCTGCTGGAAAACTGTGTTACTTGGGATGGATGAGTTATGTTTCACTGTTGTGCCATTTTGTTTGCGTGGGATGCGTTTCAATTTGCTCCTTGTTGGTCGGGAGATGTTTCAGTCTGTGTTTTTGTTTTTTTCTGGTCAAGGGTAGTTTAGGGAAGTAAAAGTAGACGAACTTTTTGGGCTTTCTTCTTTTCGATTAATCGTAGGTTTATATTTCTGATTCTTTGATAATGGTATGAACAGGTCCCCACGTAATTGACCAGCATTCTTTTTGGGAGAAGTTTGATACTCATACCTATGCCAGTAAAGACTTGGACTTTGACACAAAAAGAGCTGCTATGAAAGCTTCTCCATTTGTTGTCAGCCTTGTCTCCGTTTCAGGTTGATGTCTACTTAGAAGTATGATATTTTGTTCTCCATATTGCCCTTTCTATGTCCTTTCATTCCATCTACACCTCTTTAAAATGGACTCGGACATTGGTACAAAAGGAGCTGCTTTGAAAGCTTCCCCTTTTGTTGTCTGTCTTGCTTCCGTTGCAGGTTGACTAACGTGATATTGCTATCTGATACTTTCATTACGTTGTTGTTTTGATGGGTTTCAGCTAAGGTTCAATTGACATGAATAATCTTGCGACTCTTCTCTTCAATATTCGATCATTGTTCCTATGGAGAATGAGAATATGCTGAGTTGGTAATTATTGCTTGTTGGTTCATCCAAACTGGAACCGTTGGCCTTTTTTTCGTGTTTCAACTATGAACTGTTTAGGTCTAAGTAGGGCTGCACAAAAAAACCGGTGAACCGTGAATCCGGTCCGGACCGAACCAATCCGTGCGTTTTGGATTTTAACCGTGGATTAATGGTCCGGACACGGATTGAAAAAATAGTAAACCGTGACTCGCGGTCCGGACACGGATTTTGATTTCGAAACCGTGGATTAACCGATCCGGACCGTGAGATTTTTATTATATATAAATTTTTTTTAAAAAAAAAAATACACACACACACACACACATAATTTTACACAAACTTCTACTACATAGACTTGGGGGTAAACTGTGATCTCTTTATCAAAACTTGGATGTATATCTTTATTGATGACCCATGGAAGCAGTCTAATATTGTCCATTTGGAGTAAATAAACTCAGGATTTGTGACAACATATAGCAGATTCAATTAGTAGTTGTGTTTACACCATTAGTGCAAGATTCCAACAAAGGCATCTTCTCTAATTAGCTACTAGAGCTCTTTACCTTGATTTCCTATTGTTTCAAGTTGATGTGTTAGTTTCAAAATAGGAATTAGCTGTTACGAACTTCTGTGTTTGTGGACTTGTGGTGTCCTTAATATTTATAGAATTTGAATAATGTGCTTTGGGATGCTTCTTGATTTTATTTTTATGCCAAGTTACGACTACCGTAAATTATAATGCCTTATATAACACGTAATCCGTGGATAAAACCGGAACCGATCCGTGACTTGTGGATCGGATTGGAACCGAACCGTGGGACTTTTGGTCTGGACACGGATTGTATTTTCTAAAAACCGTGACTCGTGGATTAGGATTGGATTCATGCCAATCCGATCCGATCCGGACCGTGTACACCCCTAGGTCTAACCATGTCAACTCATTCTTTGGAAGGAATGATGGTAGTTGGAAAAGTTATTGAAATTGTGAAAAGTCGAGATTGTCCTCTACCGTTACCAGGAATTGCAACCGTATGTATGTTGAAAATCTTTTTTAGCTGATTGTTAGACAAATTACGTTATGTATCCTCATTCCAGGTTCATTGCTAATACTTTCAGGCAGATATACGAAGCTCATGTGCAAAAATTCAGTTTGTTATGTCTTTGAATTCATGCACTTTTTGTGGACTGATTGCTTAGTAGATGTAAAATTCATCTATCTTTGGGGAAGTGATTAGAGAGGTCATGTATGGGAAGTCATTATGCTTCAAGTACTATTTCAGTGCAAGATAATACACACTTATGGACGATTATAACTTTAGAAGACTAGTTTTTTGTTGGTTACTAGTACCAATGGTTGACTTGGAATGAAACCCTCTAATTTTTTGGAACAACATGTTTATTGTTTCTTGCTCAACAGTTTTCACCTGAAATGATAACAGACTGAATTACATGGGTTCATAGTTGTCAGAACCGCACGATTCACGATTTGATTCGCGATTCGATTTACGATTCAAGTGAAAACGATACGAATCTATGGGTGAATCAAGGTTTATCTAGAATCAGTAGTGAACCATACGATTCACGGTTTGATTCTCGATTCATGCAAAAATGATACGAATCTATATGCGAATCAAGGTTTCCCACAATTAGTACATTCGACTAATGTGAAATCACTTTAGCGGTTTTACCTTAATTTTGCCAGATAAACTAGTTTTGTACCTAAACTTTTATTGTTATTTGTTGTAAGGCTAAGCTTTCATTTTTATAATGAATATTTATATCTAAATGCATATATTCATTTTATTATAGTATTTAGTTTCATGTACATATATCTGCTCTTTCCTATTAGACCATGTAATCATCAGTTTATGTTATAAAAAATCTTCTAATACTGATTTAAGCTTAAACTTGTCAATTTTACAATGTATCTTTATTATTCAAGTGCATAGACACATTTTTCAAGTATTTTTGAAACTTAGATTGAATCATTATGATTCACGATTCGATTTGATTCACGATTCGGAAAAGGGTTATTCCGATTCTCGATTCGATTCGCGATTTGACAACTATGCATGGGTTACCCACTAATTTTCCCTTTGTATAGATAGGTCGTATTGTGGTTCTTGTTGCTAATTTTGAAAATGGTAAATTGCTATTCCTGGAATCCTTGTTTTGATTGTAGTGTTTTTATGTGTCTAATTACGATTTTTTTTTTCAAGGTGGGAAGGCACTATTTATGGGCTCTGGCACTATTGTGGATTGTGAGGAAGCTATTGGTACACACCTCAGTACTAGTACCATCTTGACTTCAGCCAGTCTTTTCAGAACTTCTGCTGGGTCAGATGCCTTGCCTGATGATATCGAGGTAACTACTTATGAATCATGATCTATGTTACATGGACTTGGGTATGAGTATCGGCGGAGGTACGTGTGTGAGTGCTGGGGTCATATTGTTATCATATCAAGGACACGTGGACGTGGGAAGATGTTATATTGAGATTTCTCAATATACTTCATGCATTATATGAGAGTGAAATGCGCAGTTGCACTATACTTGAATCACTAAAGACATTTTGAGGTGTGTGCCCAACAAAAATCGTGGACACACAACCGATTCCTTATCGCGAGTACTCTATGCATTTCCAAGAGTCTTTTTCGCATGTCTATAAAACTAGTTTTATGATTTTAAAAGAATACAATTAATGATTTTTAAGTGAAATTGAAAATTGGTTTTACTACTATGGCAGGTTGAGGTGTATTTATCGGATGGTACATTACTGAATGGTGAAGTTTATGCATGCGATTTTCACTACAATCTTGCCTTGATTAAGATTGAATCTGATGCAATGTTGCAACCTGCAAATCTAAGGAATCTTGATGATTCTATCAGCATTCATCCGTGTGAAATCCAAAATGGGGCAGGTTCTAAATCTTTTCGTCTCCATCCCCATTCCGATTTATTTCATCTTAGCCCTGGAGACGAGGTTGTTGCTCTTGGCCGGTACTTTTTGGAACCACATGAGATCATGGCTGCCCCTGGGAAATTCAGGTACGCGAAGATTATGTATTTTATGGTTATTATCAAAGATGCACTAGCAGGCATGGATATTGTGGAGCTTTCTTATTTCGATTTCTTGACAAATACCTACCTGTGCTCTCCTTTCTTTTTGTCCAGTCTTGATTCCGTTGAGTTTGATTGTAAAGAACTGTTCAGAGCGAACTGCAAGATTTCAAAGGTAATAACTCATTCTCTCTTTAGGCAAGTGTTGTGTGCACTAAAGTGTAGATTGCACACGATGGAATGAGACCCTACACTACAATGTTTTGGTGACAATCGACTTATATGTCTTTGTGCTCTCTAGAAGTTCATGAAGTTTGATCTTGGTTTTGTTTGAGTAGATTTTGCTTCTTTGTGGTTATCTCTTGAACTAATGATTTTTCTTTTGCTAGTGTGGCATTGGTGGACCCCTTATCAATAGGTATGGAGACGTCATTGGAGTCAATTTCTATGACCGGCTATGTACTCCTTTTCTACCCATCAACATAGCTTTGAAATGGTTGGAGCATTTTAAGAAAAACAGGCAAGTTCAAGTATCTTCATGCCTCGTTTCAAAGTAGGGGCTTTTCTAGTTTGTAGCATGCGAGTAATGTAGGGTTTGTTTGATAGTTTAACAAGCATGTGAATGAATGATAAGTAGTTATGATATGGTGTTTGCACGAAAAGCTTTAATTGTGATGGTGTCTTACTCTACGATTCTATCGATATATAAGAACGCATATAGAAAGAAGGAATGGAAGGACGATAATAGAGTGAGGAGATGCGAAAGATTTACGTGGTTTGACCATAATGGCATTTGTAAATAGAGGAGATCAATGCTACTACTCTCTTAACTCAGTTGATTACTAGATACATCGATTTTTGAGATCAATGCTACTACTCTCTTAACTCAGTTGATTACTAGATACATCGATTTTTGGAAATCAAAGTCGATAGAGATAAACTACTTAGTTATCTCGAATCTTTCATAATCTTCAATGCCTACAAAACATAATTCTTTGTTTTGTTTTTCTCCCTCTGGGTTAGCACTTGTTTTCTTGCTTTTGTTTTTTTCCTTTTTTTTTTCTTTCTTTTTCCCGTGTGTTGGTGTTTTCGTTGGATTGGTTTGGGGGGGGGGGGGGGGGGGGGGGGGGGGGGGGGGGTGGGGTTCAAAGATTGAAGAAAAGAACATGACCTTACTATCACGAGTGCACGACTCTTGAACATGCAATAAAAAGAAAGTTTACGAAGGTTGAAGAAATGATCCAACCTTTGTGTTCACCAAATGTGCATTGGAAGCCAATATGCTTCATAACGTGGTAAAATACCTCTGTGACAAAAAAGTGGCAACATAGAAGTTGTATAAATCACAATGCAAAAACAGAAGGCATTGGATGAGTGATTTCTTAATAATATTTCTTTTATAGAAAAAAAAAAAGAGGACATGTCTGATCAACCCACTATGAGACACAAAAATAGATATGGATGTGCGCAGAAGAACAATAATTGAGAGACTAGACACTTTAATGTGGATGAAGCTTCTTGATGTGCACTTCAACCTCACTTTTGAGCTCTTTGGTGCTTCATGCGGCCTTTGTATAGCGACTTTTCGATGAAATCCTATTTCCTAGAGTTAACGTACACAAGTTGTGAATTGTAAACCTGTGCAATAGTAGTCGCATGTATATTACATCTGCAAAGAATCTTCCCATTCCTCTTAAGTAATTTGAATTTTGTGATGAGGTTTTTTTCCGGATAGCTTGGTGTTTCATCACTGAGGGTACTGTAGTTTATGAGCTATGGCGCATGTCTACACTGGCCCTTAAGAATGACTGTACAGCGATTTGAAATTAATGATAGTGTTTCTTATAACACTATCACCTTTTGGGTGAAGAAGTTCTCAGTTTATCAAAGACGACATAGTGTTGGGTTGGGGAGGGTGACTGAGGAGACAAATAATAAACTCCAAGAAGGGGTGAGAGTAGGCAAAACTTGCATTATATTCTATTTTATTAGTCAGTTCTCTCTGATTTAGAGTGTTGTGGACTGACATTTAGGCCTTAGTATGTGATCCAGTAAAATGGAGATGTAGCCTCCAAGAGTATGATCTGACAATCAGAATGTTGTGTTGAGGGTAGTCGCGCAAGGTTTCGTGGATAGCTTGCAAGTTGCATAAGCTAACGATCATAGTTTCTGACATGGTAACACTTCAAGATATTTTAGTTCTTCGTTTTTTACTTCACTTCTTGGCAGCCATTTGGCGGTGGGTTCATGTTGGGGTTAATTCCATCTAAGCATCTTCCATTCCCAAACTATACGTAGGAACTCAGAAGGCAATGTTGAGACCAGCCTTCTCAGGGGAAGAGTGATCGAAGGGTAGTGCTTAACATGTTTGGACACTCCCCTCACAACTTCTACATGGCTCTCGGGCCCTCCCTTTCGTCCTGAAAAGCAAATGTCAGTTTCGAACTCTTCCCTTCTAATTCCACCCCCCTCCTAGCTCCTCAATCCATGGCGCGTGCTAATCCACTAGTATGAGTAAAGGAGGTGTAATGAGAAGTCTGGAGGTTCTGCTTTGATATAATTAGAGGCTCTATGGATCCTCTGAAACATTGAAAGGAGTATATGGTGCATTGGTTGCTATCTGAGATAGCATTTTTAGGTTGAAATGCTGTGGTGGGGTGGGTCCTTCAGAAAGATTCACACTATGTATAACTAAAGCCAGAACTAAATTCAGAGGATGTGGCGACGTGGTAATTGAGATTGGCATCATATGTCAACACAATTAGTCACTTGCTTCTTGACTGTCTTATTGTTTGCTAAGCACGGTATGTGCTTTTTTCTCTTCGGGTTCTATTGGGTAGGGGCAGTCCATAGTCAGCATGGCAGATTTGAGAAGCTCAGGAATTGTACTGTCTAGAAGCTGTTTCCTTTAAATTTGATGTGGCGCATTCACTGCGAAGAGAAATAAAGCTGTTAAGGGGGTGGAACTTCCTCTACCCCAAAAAGTTTGCTTAATTTTAAGAGGTCAAGGATTATTATGGAAAGTTGTGTTTGATATGGGCCTTAACAGGATGTCCGCTCGTCCTTTGACATCGATTGAGTTTATTGCGCCATTATTTCTGGTCCAGTATTCAGACTTTTTTGGTGGCTTGGTGGAGTTTGTAGCCGATGTATTTCGTTGGAGATGGTGGAAGTTGTCTTTTGACCTGTAGGGAGAGTGATTGCTCAGGGAATCTTGGGTGTAATTCTTCTTTCTTTGTTATTTGGAGATGGATTTCAGCGTCACCTTTACCAGAAATTTAAGGTACTTTGGAAGAGAATTGTTGGTTCAAGTAACCTAGTATGCAAAATAATGGGAGCAAGCTTTATGTGTAGTATGAAGTACTCATTACTCCTTTACACCCTTAAATGCTCGGATTGAAAAATCCATGGAGGCAGTCGCTATTATCTTTGCGTGGTAGATTATTAGTCCCCTTTATGCCTCAGCGATTTCATATGGGCATGTTGCTTTGACCACCATTCGTGATATTCAGGGGGTGTTCCACTAAGGTGGTTTTTTTGAAAAAACTAGTTCTTCACGGTTTCTTATGTGATGTATTTGTGAGAGAATGACCTGTCTCGGTTTTTGAAAAAAAAAACAGTTTTTTGTTAGTGGAACACCCCCTCAGTAGGTCGCATTATAAAGCTGGAAACTAGCCTTCTACTTACCTATATCTGCGTGTTCCCATTAACATTTTGCTGTGCATGGTATTCTTTTTAAGATTTGCACATGCATTTTTTCTGTTATAGCTACCATTTTTTTTTTGAAAACTCTTAGCATTGCTCTGTCACATTTCTGTCTCAGTGGAGGTGAGCTAGGGCATCAGTCAATCCTCGCCATCTCCCTCCCTTTCAAAAAGAAGAGCAAGATCTTTTTCAGCCTAAAAGCTTGTCATATCTTCTGTGCTGCCTGAAAAAGTTCATTTGAAATCATTTTTAAGCCGTCTTAGATGCTATATTGTCATGGCACAGGAGATTCTGTCGACGTTGGCTTGGAATGCAGATGACTAATCTCTTTGCTGCAAGGCTAGGCCAGTTGGAAAAGATCATCCAAAAGTTCCCCAACATCTCCAGAGGTGTTTTTGTTGAAGAGGTATGTTCTATTATTGTGGCCACATGCGATCTTGATCTCTTGTTTCAAACTGTGTTTCTGTACTAGATTTGTTAAATGATTGACAGAAGTCGTATTTTGCGTATTTCGACTGTGATGCGGGTAAGAAAGCCATGTTGTAGCATATTTTGGCACAGCTGAATGCGATTAGACTTCTTTTGTCAATATCTCAGTTTTTTTAAACCTTGTGATAAGCAACACCAGTCCACCAAGAAAGGGGGAAAAAGTATGACTAAGCCTACCTGCTACAAATAGCTCCCCAATGTCTAGTAAAAGCAGTGGTGTCCCTTTGCAAGGAACACCACTTTACGAATCTGTCTCCCACCTATTCTCATGTCTTCGCTTCTATCCTAAAAAATTCTAGCATTCCTTTCAAGACAAAAAACTTGTGTAACAGCACACACAACATGACTCGTTAAGGAGCCCCACTTTATCATCTGAACCAAAGCCTCTGAACTCAATGCATTACAAACACCATTTATGATGAATTACCTAGTCTACTACTGCCAAATGCTGTACTTTCTACCATGAAGATAATGCTAGAGGGAAATATAAGAACAAAGATCCATACACTCCTTGGCTCCCCTCACATGACTGACGATTCAGGGTGAAAAAATCAATTTGGTCTTCTCTGTTACATATCATTGGTATTAATTTTCTTATGAGGAAACTTCACCTAACACCATCTTCAAGGGGCACGCTCAATCCAAGTCATCCTGCCACGAAGAGGATTTAGTAACTTGGATTATCAATGAAAACTGAAAGTAGGACTTGTAAAAGAACATCCCGGAAGAAGGAAGAGTCCTCAGTTCTCACCCTTTTGTCAATGGAAGAACTTGTCAAAGAGTACACCCGTGCTTTCTTTTTTCTTTTTTACTTTTTTTTGCAACCTCGTGTTCAAATAAGCTGGGATTTGATGAGGTCGAAAAGAAAACCAAGTGCAAAACTAAACCCAATCAAACCGAGCCTTATGTCCCAATCAATTGGGGTCGGCTACATAAATCCTTTTTTTTTTTTTTTTTCTTTTCTATTGAGCTCTATCAAGGGTTATATGTTCACCAAGTGCAAACTGCTCCAAAAAGCTGTTCTTGCTGGAAAGTCATTTACCTCTCAGGGCTTCTGCTTCTCACGTTTTGTTATGGGTCTGTTGCAAATTTAGAGACTACCATGAAATATAGTTGAGGTGGAGAGTGGAAGAAGGGAAAGACGAAGACTTGAGAAGGAGAGCTTAATCTACTCTAGATCGGCTCCTCGTTGGGAGCTTCAAAAGTACCCTTATAGGTTATTACTTACTTTGTATCTGAAAACCAACTGAAAGCTGGAGGGCACTTATAGAAATCATGCCCATGTTACACAAACCACAAAACATCCCTTTCCCAATCCCTTGATAAATGTATAACTTAACCCTTCGTCTGACTGAACATAAGATATGACGATTTGTTTCTCATCACAATGACAGCCGGACTTAAAATTTCTTACTGTTACATGAGATGATGGAGTAGTATAGAAAAAAATTGATGCATGGTTGTCGAAACATCTTTGCAGGTTACACTATAATGTATAAATGCAATCTCCTGCAATATTCACTTCATTCGCATCATCATGCCTCAAATTGTTTTCCTGTGTTTCACACCTTTCCAGTTATCTAGGCACGACACCTTTTGCACTTAAATGTGCTTTTCACCTTGGATAACTATGTGCTGAAATGCTCGAGTCATATATACATCTGTTTTTAAAAGATTTTACTGGCTGTAAAGCAAGACTACCTTGCATATGTTTTTTCATTAGTAATTTTCGGACCATATGGAACAAGTTTGTTAAAGCATCCAACTCAAAACCACTTGGCAATGAGTGGGGAGGCCGCACAGACTCGTATATTAGTTTTGGAGGTTATTTTCAGAACAGAGGCTGGACAACGGTTAATTGAGTCTTGTAATAGAACACTTTGTAACATAAATAAAGTTCTTGCCTGTTAGGGTTAATTAAGACCCTAAACACTTTTCTTTTCTCTGATAACAATTGTGATTAACTAACGTGGAACAAACTCTTACAATACTACACATGTGCGACCCTAACTCACACGTGGTGAGGTAAACAAACGATTCAACACATACGACAACTATCAACCATCAACGACAAACAACGGGAGAACCAATCATCAATGACATAGTGTCTTGTCTAAAAGCTTAGCTTTGATACCAAGTTAAAGTATCCAACTCAAAACCGAACCGATTAGGAATGAGTGGAGAGGCCGCCTAGGCTCATATACTAGTTTTGGAGGTGATTATTAAGCGATGTGGGACAAGGTCTATCAACCAATTGACAATGAGTGGAGAGGCTGCCCAGGCTCATATATTTAGTTTTGGAGGTGATTATAAACCGATGTGGGACAAGCTCTAACACTCCCCCGCACGTGCGACCCCTGACTCGCACGTGGTGAGGTAAACAATGATTCAACACATGTAACAACTATCAAGCATCAACGACAAACAAATGCGGAAACAACAATCAACGACTCCAAAAGCCTCCGAAAGCCTAGCTCTGATCCCGTCTGATACCGTGTTAAAGCATCCAACTCAAAACCAATTGGCAATGAGTGGAGAGGCCACGCAGGCTCATTTACTAGTTTTGGAGGTTATAATTAACCAATGTCGGACAAACTCTAACTGGTTCTTTTGTGAAATTTTCTGAAACCCTAAGAAATAGGTTTTCCTTGCAGAGTATGGCTTATCAGGTGCCTTATGGCATGAGATTCATGGATATCAGGATATCTACTGAGAATATTTGATCTCCTTAGGGCTGTTAAAAGATCAGGTTCAGGTTAATGGGTCGTAAAGGCATCCAGTGGCTTGTATTGGATATAGTAGATGCTAGACGTTTAATAATTTTTATTCTGTTAACCAGATTTTCCTATTCTATTAGGAGTAAGTGCATCAGCGTCACTAAATAGACTACATGCTCTTTGGATCTTTAATTTTGGCAGAATGGGCTAATCCTTTTTGTGACTTGGGATAGAAAGCGGTTATATTTCTAAATTTCTAGGGTATATACTTTTTCTTTTTCAAAACAATGGAAATAAGAAAATTTCTCGTGTTCTTTTAGATGATGTTGCAAAAGATTACGAATTTAGCAACGAATCCCTAGCTTATGTGCTAGCTGATGCTGGCTCATTTTTTTAAGGGCTTGCAGACCACGGAGTAGCCTGATCAACCTTTTCTAGTGTTCTCAATAAGGGTAATTTTCTTCGGTTGCACAACTCACCAATATTCCACTTCTTTGCATTACCCAATAGATATTGGTTCTTTCTGGGAGATTTTTTTACTTGATTCTCTTGGACCTTTTGGATTCATGGTAATCAGATTTTGTAACCTTTATGCTTTTGAACTTTTGGTTATTGAGAACTTTTGAAACTTTGTTCAGATATACTTTATCTGCCTAACACATGGATTGTTAGTTCTTGCCTGATGGAGCACTGGATGTTGATTCACGGACTCGAGTATGAGTTTCAGGCGTGGGTGTCATTAGCAACATATTCATCTATGTTTCATATCATAGAATGTGGAGCATTGCAAAATGTTTACATTTCTTAGCATCTCTGTTTATTTATTCTGCTAAAGAGCGAGATAGACTGACCAGAGTGCCTTAATAGTGGTCCCGATGGAAAAGGACAGGCAGAGATAACTCTATCCGATCTCCGGAGAAAAGCGAGAGGGATTAGATTTTAGTTAGTCACTTACAAGTTAAATGAGATTCAGATCAGGATTTTATCGACTTGAACATAACCTGAACTCTAGCAGCTTAAGCAGATGTTTGTGTTTTTTGTGGTAGTTCCTTAAAAGCATATTAAGTGGGTCCCAAAAAGAAAAGTAAAGATAGACCACCATTACTGAAAACACAGAATTCTATAGGTAGTAGCTTTTCTCGATGCAATACAGAATTTGAAAGAGAACTAGTTAAGCTTGTTTTCGTGTATTTTGCATGGTCAGCTAGAAGTTAAGCTGCTTTTCATGTATTTTTGCGAGGAAAGTGGCTAGCTTCCCTGGTTTCTCGCAAATGGTTCTGACTTCTGATCAACAATGTGTTGAAGCATTTTGAGCTCTTTGTTTGAACCAGAAACTTTATTGGACAGACTGAAAACAGTATCACAAAAACTGTAATTTTGGAAAAAAAAGAACACAATAATCAAGATTGCTTTGATGGACAATTTGGGTATTTTAAGTAAAGTGCTTTGTTCCCTTGAAGTTTTAGAGAAATGACTTTTACAGTCCCTGTTTGACCAAAATAGTTTATTTATTTGTCTCTTATGCAATATTAAAACAGCCATTGTGTTTTTGTGCATATGTATGTACGGATGGGCATATGGATAAAGCTTAATCTGTTTCTCAGTTGAGTTTATTCTTAGTAATCTTATACTCCGCTGCATATTCTTGCCTCCAATCAACTAGGTTATAAAAGGGTCGCCTGCTGAGCGTGCTGGAATACTCTACGGTGATGTTATTGTTCGGTGCGCAGGCAACAATGTTGGGAGCTTTTTGGAGGTATACTGTTTTTATCATTGTTGTTATCATGGAACTTGTCCCGTAAAGGAAGAAAATGAGAAAAATCATTGTTGCTAAGGGAGGCATTGGGGGCTTGCCCTGTATGCATATGGGTGGGTTCAGTTGTCTTGGGCTTTAGGTTGGTAAGGCTTCCTGTTAGGCTGTTAAGTGGCCTTTATGGATCCCTCCATGGCCTTGTGACTGCCAGAAGCCTTTTCACGATGGAGTATGAACACTGTTTTTCATTTTCCTCCCCTATCAATTAACTTCTGTTCCCTCTTCTAGCCGTACTTGCGCTATGTTGCATGTTTGTATTTATTCTCCTGTTGCAGTTCTGTGGCATAATATGGGACAAGACGGGGAAATCTGTGAAGCTTGTGGTTATAAGAGCAACAAGTGGTGTCCGTTTGAAGCTAAAGTTGAAGCTTGATGAGACTAGCCCAGATAAATTTTATAGGTGAATACCTCTTTAAGCATTTTGATTAATGTCTTCATACATTTGTACCAGTCTTTAAAATGGATGTCAATTCATGAATTGTTTCATCACATTTGTCAAAAGAAACGAGTTTGTTCTTTTGGTAGTTTCATGCGTATGGTTCTGATAAATTCAAGCAATTTATTAGAGAAGTGGGTTTTTTTTTCTTCTAAATTCGAGAAATTCAGCAAGGATTCATCTTCCATGTGGTGCTTTTATTATTCTATATACCTATAGTCTATGGTTCATTCGAGTTCTCATTATTTTGCATGTTCTTCTCAGATGGCCGCTCCCTGAAGAATGCAGGATGTCTGTTAAAAGAATTCGGATGTAACCCCGGGAACTGTTGAAAGTGATGTATACCATGCTAATTGCAATATTTATTGTTGTTTAATTATGTTCTCCGTTGTTCTATTTTGCATTGAATTATTCCAATCAACTATTGTCTGTGTAATTAATTATCTTTAACTGGTTGTTATGAAAAACAAAAACGAAAAGCGAAAACGGGAAAATGGGATAAGTAGGCGCCCAAACAGGCTCTTAGTGTTTGTTATCTACTTTCTAGTTTCCAGTTCACTAATCTTTCTGTTCGTTGGACTTTGAGGGATTGGATGCCGGATTAGTTTTTGGATGGATAAAATAGTGAGAGTGGATAAAATATGGAGTAATAGTTATAGAGGTGGGCCACAATGATGTGATGTTTATGAAGGATGAATAAATTAGGAGTAGTAAAATGGGCGGTAAGGTTGGATAGATGATGTAAAAAGCTCTCAAATGTCAAAATTGTCTTTGTGCATGCCCATATTGAATTATGCATTAAATCAATTCTATAATTATGAACATTTAATTTTCTAATAACTTAACAAGTGGTTATGATATATAATTCCTAATTCACTATATTTTTTTTTATTAACTTTGTTTTATAATTTCGTATATTAAATAAATGTACTACTCCCTCTATCCCTCTTTTTAAGGTGTTAGCTTCTTAAACTTATTAAAGAAATATTACTATTACACCTTTCACATTAACTCTTACCTTCACTTTTCAAAATTAATTTTCACTTTTACCATTGGCTTTTTACCTACTAACTTTTCAAAAGGGAAAAATTGATTCTTGTACAAATTTTGCCTATTAACTTTTCCAAAGCACATATTTATTAAGGGACAACCGAAAATGAAAATATCGATACTAAAAAAGGGGATGGAGGAAGTAATTTATTTCAAATAACATTACAAAGGCTTAAAAAAAAAAAAAACTAATTTAGGAAAAGAACATAGTTGTAATGTAATATGGGCAAACATAGTAATACAACCTAGGCTCATTACTAGAAAATTCTGCGCGGAAGTACCTTATTTTTTTATTTGAAGGATATTGCCAAGTTAACTCAACAAGGCAACAAACCAACAATGTCAAATACTTTCATATACAATTTTTCAAATTTTTTCGTGTCGAATTAAAGATTAGAGTAGTTTAATTTGGTGCAAAAGAAAATTAAAAAAAAATTATGTGTGCAATTACTTTATTTTCTGATCCAAAGGATATTTCAAGGCCAACTCAACAAGCAAATAAACAAACAATGTAAAAAACTTTCCTACACAACGTTTAAATTTTTTCGCATCGAATTAAAGTTCCCTATTAGTAGTTTAATTTGGTGCAAAAGAAAATAAAAAAAATTATGCCGGAAGGTATTTTTGTTTTTTATCCGAAGGAAATTGCAAATTCAACTCAACAAGCTAACAAACCAACAATGTAAAATACTTTCGTACGCAATTTTTCAATTTTTTTTGTATCGAATTAAAGATCTCTATTAGTAGTTTAATTTGGTGCAAAAGAAAATAAAAAATTATGCTCGGAAGTATTTTTT
Organism: Vaccinium darrowii; assembly: GCA_020921065.1. Classification (NCBI taxonomy): domain Eukaryota; kingdom Viridiplantae; phylum Streptophyta; class Magnoliopsida; order Ericales; family Ericaceae; genus Vaccinium; species Vaccinium darrowii. The sequence goes on along the minus strand of CM037159.1, from coordinate 13,508,156 downwards.
TTATTTTATTCGAAGGAAATTGTAAAACCAACTCAACAAAATCTACTGTGATAAGAAAGCGCTCTTAATACAGTTCGGTAAATCGTGGGTCTCCAAAAACCAATGTCCTAATGAGCCGGTAGAAAAGACCATTTGGGAGAGCTAGATTCAGCATGACTATCCCCCACTTTTCTATAGATCTTCAAATTCAATCCAACAGACTTGGGTTCTTGCTCAGTCTTACACCCCTTCCGAATCTTCTGAGCTACAAACTCTGTGACGTTCACTCACTCCCTCCGTATCGATGTCACCCCTCCCGTTATGTGGACTCCCAGTGACATCGTTGGGAATCCGTTCCCTGAGGGCATCCTTATTAGGAGCACCAAATTTTTTCACCAAATTTAACTTCAAAAACACCTTTTACAAATTTAGCAAGTTACTTATCCAAAATTCCCAAAATCAGACTCTCTATCCAAATTTTACTAGAAAGGTTAGTGAATAGTAAGTTAACAAAGCTGAGGCGTTACTGTAGCAAAGCTATAAGTTTAACAAATTTGCAAAAGATTTGTTAAGCCAGATTTTGGAGGATTCTGCTGCATTTCATTCATCAAATTTAGCTTTTAAGGAATCTGATGAGTGAGATATTGATGCTCTTACTGAGTTAAATTAGCCTACGGTTCTAGCTCCACTCGGGTGTAACCTACTAGTTACCCCCTCGTTCGCTTCTGTTCACTAATTAGAATGGGGATATTCCACTAACAAAAAACAATTTTTTTCAAAAATCAAGACAGATCATTCTCTCACAATACATTGCATAAAAAACCGTGAAAAGTCAGTTTATTTTATAAAACACCCTTAGTGGAACACTTTAGTGTTATGATCCGACCAGGATAGCTACCGCTTAAAATGCTGTTTCGCCTCTCAAAGAGCGAGGTTGGCTTGATGAGCGGAGATGAGGAAGCGGAAGAAAAAAACCAATAATCTCTTTCTTGTCCTTGTACTTTAGGGGCAAAGAGAAGCGCTCTTGCTACTCGACAGTCAGCGCGAAGGTTCAAGACTTAGCCAAGCTTCATTCTCATAGCGGGGCGCTTCGAGTTAGCGAATGCGGTAGTAGCGCCAAAACAGCCATAAGTGAGTGAGTTTAATTAAAAATACACAAACATGGATCAGTTGAATCCAAATCGTGAGATAGCTTCAAGCGGGGAAAAAAAAAAAAAAAGAGCAGATGGAGGTCAAGTGGAATCGTGCAGGATGCCCCGTGTTTTTTGCTTCATCTTTCGACCCTCCTCTTGCTTCCGCTCTCAAGTCAACTCTATCAGTCGAGCACAAACTGTATTACCTCGACTGCTGGCACAGAACGGGAGGGGTGACATCGATTTGGAGGGAGGAAAATAGTCCTGTGTGACGTTCACTCATCACAGGATATTGTGATATTGTTTCTATGTAAGTCTTGGTCTACATGCGATATTGTTATTCCAAATTAGTGCGACACAAAGGCAGGTTGAGGTTGAGCTATTATCTATGGTTATAAAAAGGTCTCTCCCCCTCTAAACGAGCTTAAAACTCAAGCTCGAACTTGACTCAATTACTAAATGATTCTCCCAAACAATCCTCACTTTCAGGTGGGAATTCAATACAAGACCCTTCACGTATACATGTGATGTATAGTACCGCAGGCAGTAGTGGCATTTGAGAAATCCGAGCACGATGGCGGTACCAATAGATAATTTTTGGTATTGAGAGAGGGTACGTACTCTATTTCGAGCTAATTGACTAGGTGTTCAATTGGAAATTACCATAATTGATAAGTGTTCATAGCCTCAAACAAAATCCGAGGAAGTTATGGCACTGCCTATGGCTTTAATTGGATTTTTTTCCTGTTCGATTAATTTGTGGGTTGATTTTTTGGGGCAATGTGCTCAATTTTTTTTTGGGTTGGTTGGGTGTTCAAATTTTGTAGGTTGGGTGTTCATATGTTTCTGGGCTGAGTGTTCAAGAAGGGCTAAAATAAATTAAAAACTACAAATATTACCTGTATTCGGAACAATTTTTTTTTTTTTTGAAGGTGTTCAAGTGATCACTCCACCTTCTATGTAGAGCTGCCACTGCCTGGTCTAGACCATGTATGCTACAGGCTTCCAAAACACGTCCTGACCAGACTTCCCTTGGTCTGGATCAGAGATGCTAAAATTGACCTCTCGCACCAAAATTTGTACCTTAATAAAGTCTTGAATTTAAGGCATATCTCCAACAGATGGAGCTCCCCAGCATGTGCTTGTAGTTGTATTGCACTGTGTGTTCGGAAGTGTATATATGCTATCTGAATATCAAGTTATTTAGAAACAATATTATTTGTTTTAATGCTGCTTTTGTTCTTTTCTAGACCTAGTACTGTTACTCTGTTAGTAGCGAGCTTGGTATGTCTTAAACGTCCATAAATTATTTAACTGTGTGTTCCTAACCAGCAAACGAGCAGAATCGAGTTGAGGCTTAGAATGTTCAGGTTCTTTTAAGTTTTTTAACGAATTCAAGTCGAACTAAAAAACTTAATAAAAATTTGACAAGTCGATCTGGCCGAGTTGTCAATGATGGTGTAGTATGCTGTTGGTTCAGTGTTTGGAGAGAGAGAGAGAGAGAGAATTGTGGGTTTGGAGGGATGCATTACACACACACACACAAAAATCATAAGAAGGAATGATCTTCGCCCGTTGGATTTGTTTATAAAATTAGGACGTTTAGATTTATGTCTACATAAGATTCAAAAATTGAGCTAATTTATTGTATAGATTTAGAAATTTTAGGTTATGCCAGTTGTCACACTCACTTCTCACTAAAACACCCTACATATTGTATAGCATCGATTCAAGAATTTCAAAAGAGTATCTCAATTTCAAAAAGTTAATTTGATACTTTTATTCAAAGTTTTAAACTAACAGTATCTGAATTTCAAATGCGAATTTGATAAAGGATTCCTATCCTTATCGCTGGTTTGGTCATGTATTCACAAATTCGGACACTCATTCAATAAATAATTCATTCGGGCACTCACTCAATAAATATGTGCAGCAAATCTCTTTTCTATACCCTCATTTTAGGACACTTATTGTATCTTTTTCTTTTCAACATTTCACTCACCAGTCAGGTGGAGGGTGGAAAGCTTTCAGTGTGCATTTAAACCCTCTTCACTTTTTATTACGGAAATGATTTTTGTATTGGTGGGAATTAATGGCATGACACGACAACACAACACAAAATTAGTAGTTGATTAGTGTTATATATTTCTGACACAAATCACATATATGACACTACTCGAGAACACGATTAGTAGACAGGTCGGGTTCGGATTTAACCTACATAACATGAGAACGACATGAATTAACCTGTTTGTCTATTCGTGTCGACAAGATAACCTGAGAATAACACGAAGTAACCCGCATAATCAGAGAATTAATCCGCATAACTTGAGAATGACACGAATGAATCGTGTCAATTCGTGTCGTGTTCGGGTCACATTTGGCTACAGAGGTCGTTTCCAAGTTAATCGTGTCAATCCTTGTCGTGTTCAGGTTGACACGATTAATAGAAGGTTGGGTTAGGGTTCAATTTTTTTTATACAATTAGTTAAGTAGGTTATTTTAACATGAACCCGATTCGACACGATGTCTAGCCCTAGATTTTTGTCTTTTACTGCTCATGATAAGTGTATTTGAACACAAATATTGAAGTGTGTTTAGCAAAAAGTGAAGTGCAATAATCAATTACCTTCTGTTACAACCACATTTTTACACCCCAGTAACAATTAGGCATCCCACTTGGAAAAGCTCTTGTTAAACAGACCCTCATCTCTCCTGGCGAAACAGCTCCGGTGAGTCTACCGACGGCGACTAAACTCGGAGCATCTCACACGACATTTCCGACACACGAAACTTTTTGACTACAAGGTAAAAAAAGCCGTTCCTTTATTCTTTTGTGCAGTCTGATTTTGGAGCTGCTTTCGTGAGCCCCAAGTTTGTGGAATTTTTAATTAACGAAACACCTAATTTCCCGGGAAAAGGGCTCTGTGTCTGACCTCGATCTGAAAAGAAAATGGGGGAAAATTGGAAGAAAATTCCACTATTCACAAAATTTGAATTTATTAGTATTTTCTTTCCAAACCAACCAATGGAAGAGAAATTGTTTTGAATATTTTTTCCTTTCCTTTCCACAAGTTCCAAATACAAAAATGATACAGACACACCCACCCGGACACACTCTACCACACCCCCTCTCACATATGCGGTGGGTCCCTCCCGGGTGGGTCCCCTCACATGTGAGAGGGGGTGTGGCAGAGTGTGTCCGAGTGGGTGTGTATATATCATTGTTCTTCCAAATAAACCCTAAAAAGTTTTCTCCTCTTTCTTTCTATTTTTTTTTTTTTTTTTTACTTTTCAGTTTCGTGTTAGGGTTTTTCATTTTCAACTGATTGCATTTTCATGCTAGGAATTTGGGACTAATTGATTTTTTTCGCCTCCTCTGGCCTTTGATTGCATAATGGTTTCTCTGTCCTACTCCTGCAGACTACTGTTGTTACTAGTGATGATATGGATCCCAGTATCGTAAGCTCTGTTACGCACACACATACACTAAGTTTATAAGATCTTTTGTGTTAATCTCCACTCGTTACCCAAAATTTTACTCAGATTTGAGTGAAAAATTTGAGTAAAACGCTAATTTGGTACAAAGCTCTCCACTCATTTACCCTTGTTTTACTCAAATTCAATCCTTTCACCACCATCACCGCTACAGTCCACCAAAAAAGCCGCCGTCCACCACCAAAATCCAGATTTGAAGCCACCAAAAACCAACTGATTTGATACAAAGCTGTCTCTCACCACCAGAAACCGCCACCGCCTACCAGGCTACCACCACAATGTAGCCGTTGAAAATTTGGTATAGGATTTGGTTCTCACCTGATTTGATAAAGAATTTGAGTAAAACCAATTTTGGTGAAGGAGTGGAGTGCATTTTTAAGGGTTTTTTGAACAAATTTAAATTTGGTGTTGTGCACCCCTCCGCCGTCCGTCGTGTTTTGAACGGCCCGGATACATTCGGCAATTTTAATATTTTTACCGGAAAAAAAATCAAAGCACATCCGGGCCGTCTAAAATGCGATTGGATGGCCGAGGTGCACCCCCATTTTCCAGACACATACACAAACGAAAGAAGAAGACAAATAGTTACTAGCTTTGTGTCTATGTAGGGATAAGAATCCGATATTATCGTTCCAAGTGCTTACATAGAGCTGATTTGTTAGCATACGTTATTAATAATCCACCGAGTTGGTTCATTAGCAGGAATTATAAAAATAGCATAATCCTATTATGGGAAATACAATAATACAGTAATACCAACAAATGTATCACTACATATCCTGTTTTAGTAAATAGAAAAGGCCAAATTAATGTTATCTTGGCCACATCCCTCCCTATCCTACTTTTTGCATGGTAACTTGAATACAGTATTAATAATGTTCATGTTCTTTATCACGCTAAATTGGCAATCGTCGATCGTAACATTTGTTTCAAGCCTTGTACTCGATTCCCGTTGATTTGACTGGACAGTGATGCTGTCATCGTCGCATGTTTAGGAACACATTCTTGATTTCCACATAATTCTTTTGCCCGTTTGTGTTTGTTTTTGTCTTGTTCTTGGTACTTGGTAGTTTGACAACAGTTTAATCGTTGCCTGATGTAAGCTAAGAGAACCTGATCTTGTCTAAGAGCAATTAAGTTGCTTTCTGATGCCCATCCTACTCCTGTACTCTTGCCTAATCTGATATCACTGACTTAATGTCTATTGGTGGTGGCCAGTGGTCACTAAAATCACGGGCAGTGTCCTAATTGTGATATCCTTGTATTCTATGTCAAATTATAATGCATGGATTGTTTTGCTAGGGTGATGTGGTTGGTACAAGTGTACTGTGAAGTGACTTGCTTTTTTATAGCAATTTCTTAGATGTTAAATTTCTGGTCCCAATTTCTTTGAAAACATGAAGCAAACTGTTGTAATTGTGAATGCAGAGCTACCTGTGAAACCTAAGAGTAGATATGATTTGGGAAACTCAAGTCTAAAGGCTCGTTGTGGTGCTGGGGTGGTTATAGACAAAAATGGGGCGATACTGACCAGCGAGTATTTGGTTCCGGACAACGCAAATGCTATACGTGTCCGCCGTGGAATCGATGAAACTTTCTGGGAAGCGAAATTAATGTACAGAAGTCGAAAACACGATTTGGCTATTATTGTGCCAAAGGAGAAAGTCGACAGATTTCATTTCGCTACATTTGACACGGAAGATCGATTTGATGTTGGAAAGGAAGTCCTTTCCATTTCTCACACAGGCGATTTTTTGTACTCTCTAATGATTGGACATCTTGCATGTCAAGACCACAGGTTTTTTCGGGACGTGTGGGAAGAGAAAGAGGATGTTGCTCCATTTTCGCTCTCCGATGATTTGAAGTTAATGCAAATTAACAATTTCCATAGTGGGGAGAACGCAATGGGCGCCCCAGTGTTCAGTTCCAGCGGCAAAGTGATCGGACTGACTTCTTTTGTCTTGAAGGGGTATGACTTTGCCGTACATTCGACCGTCTTAAAAGAGTTTTGCGGATCATATCAAGAGGCAATAGGAAAAGGAAAAGGAAAAGCAGAAGAAGAGTGACACTCCAAAGGGAAAAGATAGACCAAGCTCTGTTTTTAGTTTTATGTTAGTATTCTTGTTATCCATCAACTCAAAAAAGTAACCTTTGAGAAAAAGAGCTCATTGAACAGCAGAGCTGTATTTAGGAAATGATCAGAATATATATTTGCAATGTGGCGCTTTGATGGCGCACTTTGCACTTAGCACGTCGGCGCGAGGCGCCTTGTAGGCGCCCTTTCTTACCGGATTTATGCACCAACAGATCCGTAGCAAATTGAATATATCCAGCTTCTTGAAGTGCTGAAAGGAATTTAGCAAACCAATTACGAGAAGCTTGTTTGAGGCCATAGACAGACTTATGAAGATGACAAACACGATGCTCCCCTTGTCTTGAAAAACTTGGTGGGAGAGCCATGTACACCTCTTCATGAAGATCACCATGAAGGAATGCATTACGAACATCTAGCTGATGCAGTGACCAATTGCAAACATATGCAACAAGGAGACAGCGGACAGTGACCAATTTTGCAAAGGGAGCAAATTTTTTGTGATAATCTAAACCCCTCTGTTTGAGTATACCCCTTAGCAACCAATTGAGCTTTGTATCTCTCCGTCGTACCGTGAGCACGATGTTTGATTTTGTAGACCCACTTGCATCCAACAATGTTTTTTTTTCAGCTGGTAAGTCTTCAAGAGTCCAAGTGTGATTTTTTTTTCCAATGCATCAATTTCAGTTGCCATTGCTTCACGCCATAAAGGAGACTTACCAGCTTGGGTAAAAGATGAGGGATCTTCATGCATGGTTAGTAATAGTGGATAAGAAAGCAATGTGTTTGGCAGAAAATTTATGGACATGGAGATACTGAGAAAGAGGAAAAGGCTTACCTTTCGAGGGCTGTGGAGAAAGGGTGGAAGTAGACCATGAAACTAAAGATAAGGTGGGACACACAGAGAGTCACGAAGATAATTTGCTGGGTGTGATGGTACGACAGAGTTATTGAGTTAGTGCATGTTGCGAAGGCTCACTAGAACTGACAAGTTCACCTGGTTCTGGAGTTGAGATATCAATGGGGATACACTTTCTTCAAGAACAGGATTAGGTGTAACAATATCAGAGTTAGCTAAGTGAGATGCAAAAGGGAAGGAATCTTCAATGAATGTGACATCACGTGATGTAAAAATACTAGCACAATGGTTAGAAAATAATGAGCACTGGTTTGTGATTGGGTGGAATAACCACCCCAAATATCAGAATGAATAAGAGAAAAAAGCAAAGTATTTTTATATGAACGTAATGAAAATGGACAGCGAGTTTGTTTTGCCCAAATACAAAGGTCACATGGATAATGGAAAGAGAACAATGAAAAAGTAGTAGAGCATATTATATTTAAGCGGGCACCTGAAGGGTAACCTAGACACATGTGCCAAAGGTTGGAATGAGGAGAGCGATGAACCAGCATGGCCATAGGGATGGTTGTATTGGTAGGCACAAAATGATAGAGACCATCACGAACTTCACCCCTCCCAATCAGCTTCCTAGAAGTAAGGTCCCAAAACACACAAAATGTGGGAAAGAAGGTGACAACACAATTCAAATTTTGAGTTAGTTTACTAATGGACAAAAGATTGAAATGAAAGTCAGAAAATGTCATATGGTCTGATGCACCCCTATCAAGTATCCAAGAAGGAGAAGAGGTAACTGAGTTGCAAAAAAGAAAAGAGTTTTTACCAGCAAGGTTAGTTGTGGTCAATTCCTTTGGCGTGAGCATAGTAAGCAACTGTCGATATTGAGCAAAGGACAAACCGGGTATTGGGGCATCAGTTGGATTTGGAGTCGGTACACTAGAATTCTTTGCATCTAAGTTGGTTACATTGTGCGCTGAATGCCGCGATGCTGATACTTTCTTGCTAGTTCAAAATTGGTTCCATGTTGGAGAATAACCAACTAGTTCATAATATTCTCTTTATAGTGACCGAATTCACCACAATAGTCGCATTTGGGTCAGCCTTACCCATGCGCATTAGGGCGATTAGATCCATGTCCAACATTTTGAATTGATTTTTTCACTATCAAAGCCACGTTTTCAGAGTTGTGGCTTGGAGGGAGATGTTGCAGAAAAATACAGTTTCAAAATTATTTTGGATTTACTTCATACATACACGTATAGTTCTACTAGCAAATGCCCGTGCCTGAAGGCACTACTCAAACAATCAACACACGCAAATTGATGGTGGACTCAAGTACAATTTATCAATCCCAGTCAACGCTCCCAGCTATGCGAAAAATAGCATCCCAAGCATATTTATTGACCTAGTTAACTTAATTGAACAAACAAATAACAAACGAATAATTTGCAAATTCCTATTCCCTCTGTCCCTTTTTAGGTGTTTAACTTTCCATTTTGGATTGTCCCTAAATAAGTGTGTGGTTTGAAAAGTTAATGGGTAAAAATTTGTACAATTATCATTTTGCCCTTTTGAAAAGTTAGTGGATAAAGAGTTAAGGGGTAAAAGTGGAGGATAATTTTGGAAAGTAGAGGTAAAAGTTGATGTGAAAAGTATAAAGTGGAGGAAAAAATTGATGTGAAAGGTGTAATGATGATGTTTCTTTAATAAGTGGATTTACAAAGTAACACATTTAAAAAGGGACGGAGGGAGTATCTTCTTTATGCACTAAACTTCATAGAATTCGGATCAGAAATACTTCCCCATCCAAAACAAAATTGAAATAAACATTGATACACAACAAACAAATATTAAAAATAACGCATGTCACACTCATGAAAGGAAAAAGAAAATACTAAATTCTTGCTAAAAACTTTAGCGCAAGCCTGTGCCTAAAGGCACTGCTCGAATTGGGTATTAATAATGCTTCGGTACTCGTTAGCAACTTTTGATAAAGTGCAGGAATTCACAGCTCCAAAGTCATCTTGTATTTGCATACAATTGGCATAAAATAGCACATGAGAGTTCGTCTACTATAGGCCATCATCGATATCGGCTCAAGGAAAAAAGGCACAAAGATAGTTTGACTTTCTCAGTTTCAATTGATGGAGTAAGCCTTCATAATGAAATTCTAGATGTCTATAACAAATATTAATCCAACCTCACGACTGATCAAGAAGAATTATGTTTGCTTACATACAGTTTTTTACTTCTTTGTCTCTTCATGATACTCATCCTCACCAGAATCTTGTCTCCTCTGCCCTGAGGTTTTCATGCGCTTGTATCAAAAAAGGACAAAAGGGATCAAATTTTTGATATCTAGGTAGATGGGTAGCTCTCTCTGTACAAGCTTTTAATACCCACCACGTGTTGTGCATTTTTGGGCAGAACCTTGGCCTAGAAAGATCAAATTTTTGGAAACTGGTATGCTTCATTTCTCGGGGTACTTATAGGAGTCATATGTCTTGGTGTAACTTATAGCTGGGTAGCCCTTTCTATAGAATTGAAATTGTAGAAACTGGTATGCTTGATTTATCAGGATACTTATAGGACTCATATGGCTCTATTGAGACAATGTGGACATGACTTGGTGCAAGTATCCAGAGTTAGGAGTGCTTTTTGACCCCCACTTTATTGGTGGAGGAACAACTCCATAGTTTTTCTAATATCCATGACTATAAGTGTGGTTTGGGCAGCATAGAGGATTCTTTCCGTTTTCCTGAATCTTTTTTTTTTTATCCAAGTCGAACCATGGGAGAATCCCTTTTGTCCTTTTTTGACACAAGCGCACGAAAACCTCAAGAATTCTTTTTTGACACAAGCGCACCTTGGAATTTCTGTGAATAATCAATGACAAATTTAACAAGGAGGGACTAATATTACTAATCCTGGAATTTTAGTTTATGTAATTGTGGCAAAGGAGGTGAAAAGGTGAACCGCAAGAATTCTTTTTGCTAAATAAAGCCCACAGTTCAATGTGGATTGTTCCCGTCTAAAAAACACATTTTAACAAAAGGCAAGCACACAACAATCTACGAGACACAAGCATTTACATGGAAAAAACAGTGAAGAGGTGTAGCACATAAATGAGATGCCCATGAAAGTTGGCAAGTTTGAGGTTCACAGAAGCAGCTGAAAATCAAGGCAAAGCAACCTTATTTCGGTCCCACGTGAATGCCAATGTGAATCTGACCCTCTATTACAGATCTAGCGGACAAATTATCAGGCGTATCTTTATTTTGTAGTAGCTAATTGAATAAAACCAAACTCTATTTGGGTCTCTCTCTCTCTCTCTCTCTCTCTCTCTCTCTCTCATGCAAGCAATTTTTTTACTCCTTTGTCAGTTTACTCCTTTGTCCTTATAGTTATTGGTGCAAAGGTGAATCAAAGTGTAAATCTGTTATTTTCTTTGGGTCAGTTTGGGAAGGAAAAAATGTGAGCCAGCCTCAAAACTGATCCACACCAAAATGTTGCTCTCCATTTATATATTAGAATAGATAGCGAACAGATACAAAGAAACCTAGTCAACTTTAGATTGTTGTCATCGTCGTCCTTTTTAGACATGAGGGAGGCCAAAATTCATATATTTTCATCTTTTTTCCTTTTGTAATAATTCATATATATATTTCACTTGTAGTTTTAGTGGTATCTCCATGGACCACCAAATGCGATGCGCAGAGGGCAAGCAACACCTAGGTCGACATGGGTGTTTGTGTACTTTAAAAAGTTGGGGAGGTATTAAAGTCACAGTTGTTAGTGCCAATGTAAGTAATTATATGTTATTTTTCCATCCATTACTTTACGTTGCCTCTTAGTAGGTACATGATATAAACTATTTCACCATCAATTGTTGATCCATTTGTACACATTTGTAGATCACTTATAATTTCCCTTCATTTTTCGTCAATCTAAATTTGTGGTGTGATCTTCTATTATGCTTGCAGAAAGGACTTGAGAAAAGTTTTGAGATTCGTTACAAATTAAGCATTTGATCATGAAGCAAAAGCAACATTGCCGGTACTTTTCTATCTGTATGTGTGTTTATACGTGAGATCGTCCATGGCTTCCAATCGTCCTTTCCATTCTATTGTTATGACTATTATGTTTTAGGTCTTGGTAGATAAGCTCAGATATTAAAGCAATCACAACGTATCGGATAAAAGCAATAAGCCCTTCAAAATGGGGAGGATGAGCACAATGGGGATCGTGATGAGAATAGTTTGGCAAATTGGGGTGGGAAATGGGTTGGATGGTAAGTGTGGGCCTAAGGAAAAATTTAGAATATCAACTGCTTCTCTTTTTAGGTTTTTGAATTTATATCGATTAACACAATGCCTCTCTACGTGTAAAAAGTTTTAGATCAATTTTTGTACCTGAGGCCTAAGGTTTTGCTTTCAAATACTCCTTCCATCCCGTTTTAAGTGTCCATTAATACATGCATTTTCAAGAAAATACATGTTTTTTCCGTCCAAGAAAATACATGTTTTGGGGACACTTAAAAAGGGATCGAGGGAGTATGAAATATGCGGAAGCTTAATAATGTCCGCCGGGGGAGGAGGGGTTGAATATGACTATATATAAAATATAACCTTTGTATATTTTACTTTTCTTTGACATCTTAGAGAGATTAAACAACTAATTCAAATAATAAAACAGCAAAAAATAAATCAGGAGACAAGATACACGATATACGTGGAAAACCTTAGGGTCCAAATAACCATAGGACAAAACCACGGCCTAGTCTATTATTTTCTATTAATAAAAAAGAGAGTTACAGTGTGAAGCAGATTACCTCAAGCCTCACCTTAAGCGTTACCTATTCTCGCCAACTCACGATGCTCATTCAATAGCCTGCCACAAACCTCAAGTTCGATCTCCAGAATCAACCGGCTCCGAATAGACTCCTCTTCAATCCGGCCAACAGTGACAAGGCACCAACGGATAACCAGATAAATGATGAATGAAGTGTGAAATGAACAGGACAATAAAAAACGTTTGGATGACTGCAAGACGCAAGAACGTTGAATTAAGATTGTCATAAAATGCTATGTATGAGTTGATTTGATTGTCAACTCATACAAAACAATTAAAACTCTAGCACTCAAAACTTGTCTATTTTTATTTCGCAAAAGTGTAGAGAACTTTTTACTACCAAAACGATTAGGGATGTATTTATATGAAAAATACTTCCCAAAAGATTGACAGCCAAAGGAAGAAAACGAATGAAACCAAATCCGATCATATCAGCCGATTTTTGGAAACCACGTTTCCTTTGTTGCAGATTGGTAATCACTATGCAAATTGGCAATTTGCATTGAGGAAATGATCTAGTACTCCAGGAACTGGTGGATCAATGTGATATTCTTCAAAAAGAATAATGCTATGGATCCCGCCATTATTTGTTTATTTGTTATGAGAAAAGGCTGCAATACACACCCCTTATTTGGGTGTATATTATACACACCCCTATAAAAGTTACGAATTTTTTATAAAAATTACGAATTTTTTTTTATGAAAGTTACGAGACACACCAAAATGTTACGAATCATAGAAAATGTTACGAATTATATTAATGAACAGTTACGAAAAACTAAAAATTGTTACGATTGCTGATGAGGTGGCACAATCTAGACCATACAATAGGTGCATATGGTACACCCAAATAAGATGTGTGTATTGTATTATAGTTCTGTGTAGGAAGGTAAATAAAGTTTTGATGGAAAAAGATGCAAAAAGGAAGGAGATAATAAAGCTTGACAAGAGTACGTTCTACTATATAATAGTTGGACGACTCATAGAAGAAGGAATTTGTAGTAGAAGAGGTTGGAGTACTTGTCATTTACACAAGAGTGTCAATTAAGGAAGAAACAAAAATTCCTAATGTGTATTTAGGATCGAAACCCAATAGATTGAGAAACGAAAATTCTATAAATTAAGCATGATGTGGGGGGTCAAGAAAATAATCCCAATTATTTTTTTGTTAGCCAATTTAAAGCATTTTAAAACATAATAAATAAAAGATGACTATATAAAAAGGCCGTGATGATTTTACCTTTGTCGAATTCAACTGTCTTCACAGGGTCAAAAGGCCAAAGGCAAAGGAAGGAGTATCGCGCGAAAAACTACCCCCGATAAACTCATTTGGGTGAGTAATGCCTCTAAATCTTTCTTTGTAAAGTCCTTGTATGAACTGTCTAATCCTTCCATTATCTCTCAAAACTCAGCTTTTAATCTTATTTGGAAATCTGTAGCCCCCTATTGAGTTCAATGTTTCACTTGCCTGGTACATCATTGGAAAATAAAGTCAAGGAATATCTACTTAGACCTGGGATTATTCATAATGTTGAGGAAGCCAACTGCATGTTCTGTTCTTATATTGAAGCTGTGGACCATCTCTTAGTGCACTGTAAACCTATGTGGCAGTTGTGGTCCAATATTCTAGTTTGGTGGGGTGTGCAATGGGCCACTCCAAGTTCTGTTGTGGGATTACTTCTGTGGTGGAATGACTAGAAATTTAAGAAAGTTAAAAGACTGATTTGGGGAGTAATCCCAATGGTTGTTATGTGGACAGTTTGGAATCAGAGAAACGTGTGTGTCTTTGAGCATGCTATCACAGATTTGGAGAAATCTGTTAAACTCATCAAAATCATAATTGCCTTATGGGTCAAAGCAAAAATTGGGGGTGTTGAGTTCTCAATGGATGACTTTCTGTATAGTTGGAAGAGTATCCTGGAAGCCATCTAGCACGACCACTTTCTATCTTCTGTTAGTTAATTTGCTGAAGGTGCTCTGATGTTTGTCTTTGATGTATTTGCTTCTTTTTTGGTTGGCATATTACCAACTTTTTGTCTCTGTTCTCTGGGTAAGTGTTGGGATTTTGTGTAGTAGACGTATGTCTTTCTAATGGTGTTGTTCTCACCTCGCTTTCCTTTTTAATATTTGTAATTCTTTAAAAGATTAATAAAGTTATTTGCCGTTCAAAAAAAAAAAGAAGGAAGAGGACGACATGAAGCACGATTCAATACAACTAATATATACACTGGACATGAGTTTAAAGTTTGTGAGTTGAAATTTCTATAACCATTTAATTGTGGGTGTCACAACAATTAATGATGATATGAAGGGTCTTGCCAACGATACCTTATGGCGATTGTTATTTCAATGTCATGCTTATGGTACGAAGACTCACATATCAAGTACTATTTTAATACGTACTATATAATCTTATAAGCCGGGATAAATGTCTAACTGTAATCCAACATTGCAGACTTGCAGTTTGTTGGTTATTGAGTTCAACGAGCCTGGCCTTAAAACGCAAAATTACCCATCAGTATCCCTCTTGACTTCAGTATGGACAACATCATTTGGAGGAGGTGGGACACAATTCCAGGTGCCTTGTTTCCAAAAACAAGTAGTTTATCAGCTTCTCCAAAAGATCTTCATACAAGGTGAACAGTTGATCAATGATATTAGGCTTCGGAAGGCCATTTTTCAATATAGACTTACAAGCATTGGATGAGTAGAAGAAACTGAACAAGCTGGAGGCCAAGAAATAGAAGAAACAAAATTTACCAAGAAGAGGAAAACATTGAGCCCACTCTTATTCTTGGTGCTTGGACACCCAACAAAAAAAAATGTCTCATTTTTCCATAACTATCTCACCTGCAAACCAAGTTCTTGTAGAAACCTCTTAATTTACATCCGACATTTGATAGAATCGTATTCTCTTCAGTAAGGAAATAGTTCGGTGTGTTAAGATTCCAAACATTGAGCTACAAAAGTAGTTACTTAAATAGTTCGGTGTGAATAAATGTGAGCTAGAAAAGTAGATTCTAATCATTTGAGTGAAAAATCTAAGGAAAAAAATCAGGGAGTAAAAACCATAATAACCGCCCGTTAAGTTACTTAAATACATACATACTTGATCAGAAATTCATACAAAGCAGACAGAACAGGGGTCAAAGTATTAAACTACTACGGCAGTGCTGATAAATATTGACCATTAGCTGGGCATACACCACTGTCAGTAGTTCGCCAAATTACCGCCGAACTCTATTCACGGATGCCCTGTATTTTTTAGGGAGCGGCCATCTAAGAAGAAAAGGGAAATCGTAAGAAATTGAATGAAGAATAAACTGTCTGCGTAAAACGATATGATTGACCTAAGATAGATGTAAAAAGTTCATAGTAAAATATGACAAAATAGTACAACCGCCAAAAATATCGACAGAATGTGATACAAAAGCAAATCCATGAACTTAAAGCCATTTTAAATAGTGGTACAAACATAAGTTGACTAGATATTTTACCTATAAAAATTTTCTGGGTTTATCTTGTCAACCTTCACCTTTAGCTTCAAACGGGCACCACTTGTTTCTCTTATCACAACCACCTTCACAGATTTCCCAGCCTTGTCCCATACTACACCACAGAACTGCAAGAGGAGAAAGATTAAACAAAAATGTATGATTTCGCCACTGGTAAATGGATAATAAAAGGGCAATAACACAAACAGAAAAGGGCCGATCAAAAAATAATGTGAACAGAAATGGGAGGAAAATAATTACACTAACACAGTCCATACTTCATAGTGACAAGGCTACTGGCAAGACTTCTTTCAAACACATTTTACGTTTCTCTCTCTCTCTCTACATTTGAATATAGTTACATGCACTGTACTTATATTTTATAGTTGCAAAGGGATGCGTATATAAACATTTTATATTTATAAACATAAGTGAGAAATCACATCCCAGTAGATCTTTTTATACCAAATATATGGACCAAGCACATAGATAAGTAGTAGAATACGAGACGAGAAAGAGATAGTCCTATATCTCTTACCTATTTTTACTTTTCTTCCTCCTTGCATATATTTGGAAGAGAAGTGAGAATTCCGTCATTAAGATTAGTGTGGAAGTTCTCATCATATTTAGGACCAGGTTCCCATTTGGATAGGAGCGAGTTCCCATCTAGGGAACGCACTCATTTTAGAAGGATCCTGCAACTAAGGACCAGCTATCCATACAAGGAAAGCCCCAAATGCCTACCTTAACAGATACGTCAATTTATTTTTGATTTTTTTTTATTTTGTACTGGCTCGTAACAACAATGATAACAGTGGTGTACCTCCAAAAAACTTCGAACAACCTTGCCAGCGCATTTGACAATAACATCACCATGGAGGATTCCAGCACACTCAGCAGGGGACCCTTTTATAACCTAGTTGATTGTTAGCAACAATATGCAGTGAGTATAAGACTACTTTAACATCTCAACAATATTCCAATCATTGTGACACCAACAACTCAATATTCTACATATGCCCCGAATCATGATCCATCTAGAAAAATGACGTAGCAGCAGAGAACATACCTCTTCAACAAGAACACCTTCGGATCTATTGGGAAACTTCTGGATAATCTTTTCCAACTGGCCTGACCTTGCAGCACAGAGATTAGTCATCTGCATTCCAAGCCAAGGTCGGAAGAATCTCCTGATACCATGATATTAAACCCTCTAAGACAGTTTAAAATGATTTCAGATGAACAGTTTTGGGCACTTCACAAAAATTCAAAGTATTCAAAGAACAGAATAGAAGAAAACACTGTCTCAAAAAAAAAAAACAAAGGCATGAGCCTATACAAGAAATGAACCAAAAAATAGACTAAAGCCTATACAATAGAAAAAGCCTAGAAAGAAACGTTCCAATAGTAGCAGAGCTGAGTGGATAAGGGGGTAGGTTTCATGTTCCTGCTTTGGGAAGCTTTGACCCTTACTTCAAATCTAACCTGCCCAATAATTACTGAAGGAGACCTATGAATGCCTTTAAAGATTCTACAATTCCTCTGCCAAACAAAACACACTACTGCAGCAAAAGCAAGCCTCCTTAGAAGGTTAGGGAACCCTTCCAAGGTTTATGAACATTTCCTATTATATATCCAGCTTTCACCCATTATTTCCTATACTAGGCTTCTTAAAACACCAACTCTGTAACAGAGTAACTGTCAGAACTTAGCCACTCCCAAGAAGCTTGTTTCACCCCAAGTGCAAGTAGGTCAACCAATGGTGTCAAATTCTACAAAACTGTACTCGAAAGAGCAATTTTCACAATAAGGTTTCCAGTGTGTGAGACAACTTGCATATATTATATGAGCTCTCCAATTACTTGTCCAAGCTCAAACAATCAACAGTGGTGACAAAAAGAAGGTACGGGATCCCTGACCAAGATAACTTTAGCAAGCTTGCTTTGTGACGAGTAACAAGAAAATTCTTGGTAGTCCAATAAAGTTGAGCATTGGCATGTAAAGTCACACTCCACAATCAAAGCTTTTCGTGCATGTCATATCTTTACTACTTAACATTCATTCACATGCCTGTTCAACAATCAAACAAACCCTACAAGAATTGCACGGTACTTAATAGAAAAGCCCCTACTTTGAAATGATGCACGAAGATACTTGGAACTTACCCATGTTTTTTAAAATGCTCCAACCATTTCAGCACTATGTTGATAGGTAGGAAAGGAGTACACAGCTTGTCGTAAAAATTGACTCCAATGACGTCTCCATTCCTATTGATAAGGGGTCCACCAATGCCGCACTAGCAAAAGAAAGATTATTAGATCAAGAGAAAACCATAAAGACTCAAAATCTAACTAAAAAAACCAAGATCAAACTCCAATAACTTCTAGAGACCACAAAGACATAAGTCGATTGTCACCAAAACACTGTATGGTAGGGTCTCATTCCATCATGTGTGATCAACACCCTATCATAGACAACACTTTCCTAAACATAGAATGAGTTATTACCTTTGTAATCTTACAGTTCGCCCTTAATAGTTCCTTACAATCAAGCTCACATGAATCAAGGCTGGGCAAAAAGAATATAGAGCGCATGTGAGTATTTGTCACAAAATCGAAATAAGAATGCTCCACAATATAGACATCATGCATGCTGGTGCATCTTTGATGCACTGTGATTAACACAGAACAACACAATTAATTGCCAATTGACAGCACAACACAATCTTTGAAAGATATAGCTTCATAGACTTTCAGTTTGATCTGCGGAAAGCTTATCATAGGATATAAGAAATATGGTACATTCTTCCAATTGATTAAGAAATTACATGTAAGCATCTTCGTGTACCTAAATTTTCCAGGTGCAGCCATGATATCAAATGGTTCCTCAAAGTATCGGCCAAGAGCAATAACTGCGTCTCCAGGACAAAGATTAATTACATCAGAACCCACTCCCTTGTCCTGGATTCCACAGGGATTTGTGCTGAGAGAATAATCAAGAAGCCTGAGACTTGCAGGTTCCACCATTACTTCCGACTGAATCTTGATCAGAGCAAGATTATAGTGGAAATCACTAGTGTGCACTTGTCCATTCAACAACGTGCCATCTGAGAGACGCACTTCAACCTGCATTAAAAGTGATAAACTAAACGTCAAATGTTTAAAATTTTATTCCGTCAAATATGAAAAAATTTAAAGGACCTAAAATTACTTTTCTCGTAAGCTCTGTTACATGGACTCTATGAAATGCATAATTTATCTCTATGCAACACGTTCACCAAATAAGGGTATTGGTGCGGGACACACACATACAAAACGTTTTAAGCAATTCGAGTTTGGTGTAGAACTACACATTAAATTCCCATATCATGCATGAAAATAATCTAAAATATATTAACCTTTTGCAGGAGTCCATGTGTCCTTGATATGAAAATACTATTACCCCATCATTCAAACACCTACCCGCACCCGATACTCATGCCCAAATCCTTGTAAAGATTGTTAAGTATGTACCTCGATGCCATTATCTACATCTGATCCAGCCGACGATCCGAGCAAACTTGCAGAAGTCAAGATAGTACAAGAGTATGCACCATTAGCTGCATCACAATCCATAATAATGCCAGAACCAATGAAAAACGCCTCTCCACCTTGAAAAAGAAATGAATAGAATTATTAGCATACGATCACAAAAACGTTAAAATGAAAACTTGTAGATAGCAACAAACTATTAGTAATAACCAATAAGTATGACCGCCAGCTCAATACAGATGTGGGAAAAAGAAGTGAATAATCCGTGCAATGTAGGGGTTCATAACCATGGGAAGAAAATATGTGATCCTTTCAAGTGGAAAATTATTGAGCTAGAAACAACAAGCAAATATGCACATGCAAATAAATGAGCGTCTCTCTTTTACAAAATACAAAATAGCTTGTGATGAAATAGTATTCGAGAAAATGGAAGTATGGAGCAACTTTGCATCTACGAAGCAATCAGCAAGCACATCATCTACGACTTCAAATAACTAAAACATGTGAATAATCCCCCCAGCCCAGTAATAGTTCATGTCCCATCTGAAAAATAAAAGATAAAACCAACCCAGAAAGCAAACATAAATAACAACACTTTAAACAACCTAGAATTAGAACAATAAACATAACACATAGAATAAACTCAAGTCTAACTATCAGCTATAATAGATATCCTAAAAACAACATCAAAAGAATTTAGCACAATAAATTATGTTTGGCCTAACACAAAGGTTGTGCAAAAACTATACATCAAAACGCAGAACTTAATGGAAGTATGGAGCAACTAAAACTTTATCTCCTTTCTAGTCAACTGAGTCAAAGGCATAGCAATTGTGGAGAAACCCTGCACAAAACGACGGTAATATCCAGCCAACCCTAAGAAACTTCACACCGTTGTAACATTAGTTGGCCTTTCCCATTTTACGCCAGCTTCAGACTTCTTAGGATCAACTAAAATACCATTACACAAAATCACATGGCCTAACTAATGCTCCTGCAGCTTTTATGGGCTTAACTAATCAGGTATTTCAACCGTATCTTGACTCTTTTGTTATAGTGTTCACTGACGATATTTTGATCTATTCACGAAGTAATGAAGAGCACAAATAGCATTAGTACAGTGCTACAGTCTTTGAGGGAAAAGAAACGGTACAGTAAGTTGGGAAAATCTGATTTAGATCTACAAAGCAATCATCAAGCACAACGTCTATGACTTCAAATAAGTAAAACATGTGAATAATCCCACCAACCCAGTAATAGTTCATGTCCTATCTGAAAAATTAAAGATAAAACCAACCAGAAAGCAAACATATATAACACTACTTCAAATGTTTCCTGTTCCATCAGTCCAAACCAGTTGAACCAACAATTCACACGAATAACTAAAACAACATTGTATGCTGTACCCACAAATAGATGATAAAAACAACCTAGCATGAGAACAATAAACACTACACAGAGAATAAACTATAGTCTAACTATCAGCTAAAATAGATATTGTGACAACATCAAAACAATTTAGCATACTAAATTATGTTTGTCCTAACTGCTAAGGTTTTGCAAAAACTAGACATCAAAATGCAGAGAAAAAAGATAAAAAAAAAAAGAGGAGAGTGGGTTGGAGAGGGGAGACTCCTGGGTAAAAGAGATGAATGAGAATGTCCAGAGCCTTTAAGGGCATCTCCAGTCCTTATTTAAATGTTCAGTCAAAAACTAAATACACCTTAAAACCATTTCTACTCCTTTACTTAGTCTTAAAATATATCAAAAAAAAAATTTAAAACTAAACTATATCAATTGAGCTTACTATTAACCAAATCAAGCGAGACTCAAACACTTAACCTAGGTCCTAGATTTTCAAAGCCATTCTGTCTTTAAATTTACACCTCTGCCATTAATCAACCCTTTTACTCATATTGTGCTAAGGCATAATCGATTTCATTTGACTTGCACAGTGAGATTTTGATATTCGAGTCCATTGCTCACAATCTAAGTAAGGGAGATAAGTAGGGGCATGACCAAAGCCGATGTTCATAAGCTAGCCTGACCTCAAAAGCGAAAGTGAATTAAGCATTAATTGGGCAAACTCCATTTTTTAGTAAGGGCGGGTTGGAATTTTATCAGTGGCTTAGAAGAAGAATCATCCCTTGACTTGATTCAAACCCCCCATTGCTGGTGCTCTAGGTTATGAGTTAGCTCATTGGAGTGCTTCAAATGAAATTTTTACACAAATTTGATAGTTGAGAGCCTATTACTAACCCGTATCATGTAGAGTATGGGATCAAAAGGACATACACAACACGCAATCTGGAGAACAAAGGGACAAAATACGATGGAATTATTTAATAAACATCAACCTGCAAGGGAGACAAGGCTAACAACAAATGGGGAAGCTTTCAAAGCAGCTCTTTTTGTGTCAATGTCCAAGTCCATATTAGCATAGACATTACTATCAAACTTCTCCCAGAAAGAATGCCGGAAAATTTTGTAGTTACCTGTTCATATCATCATACAAAAATCATAAGTGGAAACATATACTTCATTGAAAAGACAACAAACTACCCTTGCTCAGGAAAAAGTAATAAGATACTGACTGAAACTTCTCAAACCAACAAGCACAAAATTTAGATGTATCAAATAGAACTCATCCTTGTTCCCAAGTTACACATAGTTTCCAGAATAGACTTTGCTTTTTTAGATGATTAAAAACAAACATATGAACAATTCCTGCATTATACCTAACAAGATAGTAACTTTCTGTTCATTAAGAAGACATATCTAAGGTCTTAACAGTTACCAAAGGCTTCACCTCAAAGGAATAGAACATTTGATTGCACGAAAATAATTTCTCTTACCACCCAAGAAAAAATATACTATAGACATTTTCTTAGCATGGCAAAAACACTGAATTTTCACAGAAACTGTTGCAATAACGAAACAATCTTTTCTGTCCTCTATGACTCGTGAACTATTTGTACAAACTATTTTTAGACTAGATTGGGGAATGAGTCTACCAAGTGCAAATATGACCACGATTAGAGCTAGACTTCAAAATTTTCATATATTTTTATTTTCTGGCTAAGAAATTACTCTCTAACCTATCAAAACTAAAAACAATGTGCAACCAGCATTTTGCCTACCCCAAGTCTCAGGGCGTCCCCGTTTCCATGGGCTGAAGCTCAGCATTTTTTCCTCTGGACTGCGTAGGTCGAACTCCATTAAGTTATGGTGGACCTGATAGTAAAGTTTTAGAAAGTGAAGAAACAAACTCTCATAGAAACCACAAGCAAAATCTATGAGAGAGAGAGAGAGAGAGAGAGAGAGAGAGGACCGTGGACGCCGGCGGTAGCGTAGAAGCAACTTGGCGAGATGAGCCGGCAGGATACTGGAAGAGTAGAGATTTCGCGCCTGAGACAATAGCGAGTGCTGGAAGCAAACAATGTTACACATTAAAGGAGTTTTTTTCTTTCGGAAAATTTCAAAATACCCGTCAACTTTGACCTAATGTATAATAGATACTCAAACTTCCATAAACTTCAATTCATTCTTGAACTATTGCTTCATTATTCAATTAGACACCTACCATCTAAATCTATCAAATTGCAGACAAATTTTGCTGACCTGAAGGTAGGGATGGCAACAGATAGGGTATGGATCGGGGGACCCTATTCCACTTTCGATCCCCAATTGAAAAATTGTCCTCCATCCCCACCTCTATACCCAGAAGGAATAATGGACAATCCACCATACCCTCCTCCCATTGGGGATCGGATGTATTCGGGTAATCCATATCCAATCTAGTTGAACAAGAAAGAACGATAAGATCAAACCACAAATAGTTTATCTTTCATATAGTAAAAAAAAAAAAAAAATCAACCATTTAAAACAAAATAGATTAGAAAACAAATATTGTTCACAACGATTATATAAAAGTTTAACAAACACCATCATGAACTTTTTTTGAACACTTGGTGTATATAGTTTTTAGCCATAAGTGTATAATGTACACAAATTATACATGCATGCATATTTATATACAAACGCACATATATACATTTATCTAATATATATATATATATATCCCTCACATAAAAAAGTGCGGGAAAACAGCTGTGAGCCGTTGGATCGAGTGAAGGGCATAGGATCCAACGGTCCACAACTGTTTTCCCGCACTTTTTTTGTGAGGGAGCCCTCACAGGATATGTTCTGTATATATATATATATATATAGAGTTTCCTTCACCTCCAAACTCCCGGAAAATTGAAAAATCCGGACCTCTCACGTGAGCCGTTGGATTTGATCCAACGGCTGAGGGAAGGAACGGGTAAAATAACAACTCGCGGGTCAATGGTTCCGGGTTAAATGTTATCGGGTCACTTAACCGGGTCACTATAATTAGGTCGACCCACTCATTTCCCCCACATTTCACGTTTTACAGAGAGAGGAGAGAGCAAGGCGATTTGCGATCTCCCACCTTCGACGAAGAAGAAGACAAATCAAACCCTAGTTCGAGCAACAAGAACCCATCGATCAAGGTCCTTCTCTCTCTCCCTCCATCCTACTATCTCTCTGCGTTGTTTTTTTTTTGTGGAAAACCCTAACCCTAACTTTTCAAATCTGTGCAGGTCGAACGGCGAAGACGAACGACGAAGCACGAAGTCGTACCAGCTCTCTCCCTCTCTCGTACCAGGTCTCTCTCTCTCTCTCTCTCACACTCTCTCTCGATTTGCATCTCTGTTCTGCTCTGTGTTGCTTGGGTAAACCAAAACCCTAACTTTTCAAATGATGTTCATTTAGGGTTTCAATATTGTGCTTCCAGATCTCTCTCTCTCTCTCTCTCTCTCTCTCTCTCTCTCTCTCTGTGTGTGTGTGTGTGTGTGTGTGTGTACAGCCCGTTTAAACCTGGGTGTACGAAATTTTTAAATAAAATTTTGGAAAAAAAATTTCAAAATTTTGAAAAAAATTTGTATGTGATTGCCCACACTGTATTTGTACTTGAAATTTTGAATAATATTCGAACCTTTTTAGAAGATGGGTTTTCATGGATTCACTTGATTCCTGATTCTTGGCCTTTGGAACTGGATAGAAACAAATTGGTAGTGTTCTATCCAAAAATGGAAAGAGACAAAGAGTAGTCCAGAACTTAGACCACAAAGAGTAGGGAAAAATATGCCTCTATACATGGATATGGACAGTGCTATATATCAAATTGGTTCTTTTATTATTATCCGATGTCGGGTCATTTAGCGCGTAGCTCGACTAATTTAATGTCGTAAAGTTACCGACCTGACAGACTTTTTAGTAGCCCCAATGTTTGGAATGTTTAACCTACGTGGAATTCAAACAAGCGTGGGCTTATTGCTTTCTCCTACCGACTACGACGAGACCAAACTCGTTAGGTTGCTATCAAATTGATCTAATTAATCTATTGCAATAATGTTTCTCCTGATGTAATCTACTGTAATGTTAGGTACTATAATTGCCAAGGCTTGCGTTGATGATGGGATTTTAGTCTCAAAACTTTTTAGGTACTATCAAATTTTGTAAGTAGTTGAATCAAATTTTGTAAGTACTATCAAATTTTGTAAGTAGTTAAGACTTTGCTTTTTTTAAGTAGACTCTCGCTTGCGGACGATGGGATCGATATAACTAAAGAATTACCAGTTCAATGGATTTTAAACTTGGATGCATGCATTACTCCATTTTTGTTTGTCAATGCCTTGGGGGACCAGAGTGCTAGCTTGGTGATGCCCTAGTCCTAGTGTTGCAGCAACACTATTGATCTAAGTCTATTCATTTTCAACTAAGTTTGTGTCTTGTAGTTGTACTTTTCATCTAAATCTATTCACTGTGACTGTCTAACTTATTTGAAGTTGTTTATTAGCCATGCCACCATCCTCCTCCTCGTCTGCCTCTTCAACCTTCCATATTGAATACCCTACTTGCCATTGTGGGAAGCCGTCCCCGATGAGGAAGTCAAACACGAAAGAAAATCCAGGCAGGAGATTCTTAGGATGTGGCAATTATGAGGTAATAAATTATCTTTGTAAATATGAATGCTATTTACCACTGAAAAAAAAATGCTTTAACCCCTAACAAAATTTACTTGTTAATTTGGCAGAAAGGGAAAAAAAAATGTGAATACTTTTATTGGATTGACCCGGACCCTAAAGTGAGAGAATTGGAGTCCAAAATTGATGCTTTGGAAAATGTTGTCGAGGAATTAGCCAAAGAGAACAAGAAGCTCAAGAAGAAGTTGATGGTAGTAGAAGGTGTACTAGTCTCCTACAAATGGAAGTGCTTCATTCTTCTTTGTGTATGCATGTTCTTGTGGTTAACAAGAAAAACTTTAATTGTAGGACATGGCAACTATCTGCCATGAGTTATTTTGAAGTTATGTTTAGATGGACTGTCGTTAGCTTTGTTGTTGGTTGTTGCGTTAGCTTTGTTTTGAGGAAGATCATTAGCTGTGTTGTTATGAAGTTATGTTTAGATGGACAAGTAACTGCTAATTATGAAGTTATGTAAATACTCTAACGGAAGAACATGTTATGTAAATTGGTTTTTCCCTAGTAATATGAGGTAGGGGAATCCATGATTTGGCACCATGATTTGCAAAGTTCATGATTTTGTGTGACTTGGTGTCATTTAGACACCTTAATTCCAGCAAATCCATTTTTGAAAATGTAAATAATTTCCGTTTGGTACCATCACTGGTACCATGACTTGGGTTCTGCTTACAACGGTTCATTGGTCTCCAGTTTCCTTGGCAATATCAAGAAGAAGAAAGGCTCTAAGCCAAAATTCACCTCTTTCTGGACTATGAACGTAGTGTTCAGAGATATGGTATTTGAAATTTTGAATGCATTTTTGAGGGGTGCACTCTCTCTGAACTTGTATATCCCCCAAAATGAGCTTCATACAGCTTATGAATTAGTTCACCAAACCAAGAAATATTTCCTAATGCTGAGATTACAATTAACCATATCAATTCCAGTGACCAAATCGACTTCAAACAGTGACCAAATCCACTAAATTCTAGTGGCCAATTCCACTAAACACAGAGAGCAAATCCAATAAATTCCAGTGACTATTCCAGTGAGCAAATCAGTGAGCAAAACCATGAACTATTTCCAGTGACTATTCCAGTGAGCAAATCCACTACAAAACAGTGAGCAAATCCAAGTCATAGCACTAATAAAAACACATTCAAACTAAAAAATACATATTGTTTCAACAGAATTGTTCAAATTCGAGTGACTAAATGCAGTAGTGAGTGAATTCCAGTGACTAATGAGCATCCAGTGAGCACTTGTTTGAGCATAATGAGCATCCAGCATCCAGTGAGCACTTGTTTGAGCATAATGAGCATCCAGTGAGCATAATGAAATACAGCAGCAATCCAGTGTCTAGTGTTCATTACCATTCCAGAATCAAATACAGCAGCAATCCAGTGTCCAACCATCCAGTGATCATTACCATTCTAGAAAACAGATTTGCAAAATCAACCAAATCCAGTGACTATTCAACAATCCAGTGAGTATTCAGAAAACAATTAAACAAGGAACAACTTAATTTAAATTTCAGCCCTTGCACACTTACAAGGAACATCAATAATAGACTTTAAAATTACTCAACCTCCACTTAAGTACAACAGCATAAAACAAAATGTCAATGTCCAAATCCAATTGGTAACAAAATGTCAATGTCCAACTGCATAAGGTAACAAAATGTCAATGTCCCATTTCCCATTTCCCATTTCTCGAGGAGTATCTATTCTTGCCAAACAAAGATAAGGTAACAAAACTGTAGAAACAAATATGCAGCAAAGGATAAAAGAAACAAAATGGGGACAGTGAGCCAAGTGAACATGCTTATTCTTCAACAAAGAAAAAATACCATGTCTGGGTTTAAAAAGCCAATTTGAAATCTCATAAATCATTGAAAGGCCAGGCTACACCAAAGATAGAAGAATGACTTCAGTTTCTTTGCATTTTGCTTTTCATACAGAAAACATTACCAATTAAAAAGCTGGTTCACAAGGATTCCAATTTATAGAAGCAATCATGTCATAGAGACTTCTATCAGCTTTACAATGAAACAGATTGTCTACAGCTTTAAACGGATTGCACCCATCTCGTAAATAAGGTTCGAATATTTTTCAAATGCACCCTGTACAAATACAGTGTGGGGAATCACATACAAATTATTTCCAAATGGGCTGTACACACACACAGAGAGAGAGAGAGAGAGAGAGAGAGAGAGATCTGGAAGCACAATATTGAAACCCTAAATGAACATCATTTGAAAAGTTAGGGTTTCGGTTTACCCAAGCAACACAGAGCAGAACAGAGATGCAAATCGAGAGAGAGTGTGAGAGAGAGAGAGAGAGAGAGAGACCTGGTACGAGAGAGGGAGAGAGCTGGTACGACTTCGTGCTTCGTCGTTCGTCTTCGCCGTTCGACCTGCACAGATTTGAAAAGTTAGGGTTAGGGTTTTCCACAAAAAAAAAACAACGCAGAGAGATAGTAGGATGGAGGGAGAGAGAGAAGGACCTTGATCGATGGGTTCTTGTTGCTCGAACTAGGGTTTGATCTGTCTTCTTCTTCGTCGAAGGTGGGAGATCGCAAATCGCCTTGCTCTCTCCTCTCTCTGTAAAACGTGAAATGTGGGGGAAATGAGTGGGTCGACCTAATTATAGTGACCCGGTTAAGTGACCCGATAACATTTAACCCGGAACCATTGACCCGCGAGTTGTTATTTTACCCGTTCCTTCCCTCAGCCGTTGGATCAAATCCAACGGCTCACGTGAGAGGTCCGGATTTTTCAATTTTCCGGGAGTTTGGAGGTGAAGGATACTCTATATATATATACACACAATTTGGAACGGGACGGGTACGGGTATTTGGGGATGGGTATTACAAAATTATACCCGCCCCATATTTAACAGGGGATTTTTTAAGCTCTACCATACCCGCTCCTATTGAATGAAAAATCGGGTAATATCTGCCTCCAAATAGGCGGGGGCGGGGTGGGTACCCACTGGGTTTGGGGAAATTGCCATCCCTACCTGAAGGGAAAATTTGAAAAACCCAACTGGGTTCGGGTAGACATCAGCCTTCCCCAATACCCATCCTAAAAATAATGTACGCATAAAAATTTTAGTACATTTTTGTTCCTATATGTTACCCTAGAATTTATACAAACCAACTTGAGTTTGAAGAGTTTGAAAAAAAAAAAAAAAAAAACCAAGCCATAAGCCAAGCCAGGACAAAACAAGGAGAGCAAAAAACAACCATAAGTGAGAGAAGCCATGACAATAGAGATTTGAGGTGAAAAGTGTTCGAAGGTGATGAATATGAGTATACTTTAAGTGCCCGGCGGATGGCGTCGAGACTTAAGCTGCCCGCTGAGAGCGAAAATCCATAGGCTCTAATACCATGTGAAAGAATTCGGAAGAAAAGATATATTGCATTCGATGCTTTATGTCTCACGAGCCCTAGAATTTATACGAGAGGTGGTATCCCAACTACATATAGAAAGTCAATCATAATAAAATTGCTTGTCAATCTCATCTTTCCACCCAAGTCGCTTTCTGGTCTCCTGGTCTGTCACCTTCATGTGCATTCAATTTGCACATGAAGGGGAGTGTTAAGACTTGTCCCACATTGCTCACCTAAGCCACCCAAGCTTAGTTAAAATAATCTAGAGGTTACTCCACCTATTGCCAATTGGTTTTAAGTTGAAACCCACTAAAAATCTAATATGGTATCAGAGCTCCACATGCATTTAGGCTGCATGTGAGGGGGGTGTTAAGAATTGTCTCACATAGCTCACCTAAATCACCCAAGCTTGGTTAAAATAATCTAGAGGTTACTCCACCTATTGTCAATTGGTTTTAGGTTGGAACACTTTAAGAAATCTAAAACAGTTATTTTTTGAACTTTTATTATTTGTGTTCACTAATTTTTTAGTCTAAAACATTTTTTTTAATACTTGAAAAAGAAGCAGGGCATGGGCATGGGTACCGATTACATTACCTGGCCGAGTTGGGGATGGGGTCGATGGTGAGGCTAAATTTTCGGTTCAAAGTATGGCAAAACATAACCCGCCCCGTTTTCATTCCCACGAGCTAACATGTATTTAACCATTAGCAAAGGGAAGAATGCGTAATATAACTCCATTCTAGACTAGAAAGAAATTAATCAACAAACTATAATTGTATGTTTCCTTTACTCAATTTTCCCTCATCCACTTGTTGGAACTATAACTCTTGCACCGTGAAATATTAATAAAAGGTTGAAATATAATATTTCATTCAATTCTCAAACAAAGTATTCATATGTTAATCTTTACTCAATTTTCCCTCATCCACTTGTTGGAACTATAACTCCTACGCTGTGAAATAGAGGAGAAAAGATGAAGGCCGATGGCGACCACATATGGTCAATCACTGTTGAAATGAAGCTCGATTCGTAGTTGTTTAATTGGTATTTAATAATCCCTCAACCAAATCACTCGAATAAAATTTCATATGCGTATATTTTGTATCACTCTTCTCTCTATGTAACTTTTTGTGACCTAGATAATTCGTTGCATAAAAAAAGTTCTCTTTTTTCCCAAATAGAACTAACATTGAATACGAGATTGGGGTTTCTGATTGTGTTATTTTCTCTTTATCGTCGTCTTCTACAGCTGCAAGCAATCCAGAAGGGTATAAATTCTTTTGTGAACCCAGAATCAACTTCACACTTCACCTCTTCGAACAACCTTGTCGAAGCTTTTCAAACCCAGACCTTTTCGATCCTAGACCACTCGATTAGGGTTTTCGGTTTTGTGGTTCGTGAATGGAGAAGGTAGAGAGAGAGAGAGGGGAGTTTATGGTATCGTTGATGTTGGTGATCGATCGAAGAAGGAGATTAGTGTTAGGTTTTCTGATACGATCGTCATCGTGGTGGGAAGGGTAAAGAGATGCTCCATTGATATGTTTGGAACGAAATGAACTTGCAAAATGGAAATTTTCGTTCAAGTGTAAGTATATATACTGGAGGGTAAAATGGTCCTTTAACTCTTTCTGTTAACAGAGTTAGAGGTCTGTAACTTTAGTTACTTAGAGGGGGTCTCGTCGCAGGTTTATTTCTTGCAAGGGGTGTTTGGTGAAAAACATTAACTTACAAGGGGTGTCCCGGTAAATAACCCTTTTTTATACTTCATCTCTAAACTATCAAAACTACCTATTTCATCCCTCAACTATCAGATTTCCACCCATTAGGTCTAATAGCTAACGGGAGTCAAGTTTTTGGACAGAATGTGAGATGTGCAACTCACGTGCCTTTTTCCACTAGATAAAAGCGTAGATTTGCCATTCCCCAATTGGCACCAACTCCTCCTTGGTTTCCCTCAAATTTCCTTTACACAATATATATATATATATATATATATATATATATATATATATATATATAGGGGCGGTTCCGGGAACACATAAAAAAACACATAAAAAGACACTACATCTCAATCATTAAAATCAATGGTTGAGATTAAATATTAAAGAATTGCACACAAATACTCTTATCCCCACCACATCTGAGAACATCTCCTCACCCCATCTCACATTCTCTCTGTAACTCAGACACCCCTCCTCACCCTGAAACTCCCGTCCCCATCTCAACAAAGCCATCTCCGGCTGCGACCACTACCCTCGCCCTTCTCTCCTCTCTCCCATTTCCTCTTCTTCTCCCCTCACTGCTTCGGTCCAAAAATCTCTGCAAGGCTACAACCAATTGCCGCAGAGCTGCCGCTCGGGCTCTGCAGTTCGTAGCAACGGAAGGGATGAAAAAACAAGAGCAAAGGCTTTAATTAGTCGACAATGGAGAAAACGATCTGATCTGATTTTTATTTTCCGAAAAAAAAAAACGCTTCATATGAATCGACAATGGAGAAATTATATGTTTCGCATCAAAAAAATTTGGGAACCATGGGTTTCTTTAATTGCAGTACCTCAATAGAAGAGAAAGGGATTTGTTTGAGTACTTTTATGGATACTGGACTGTCAAATCATTTAAGGTGTTACAAATGTGGGTGATTCCTGCCGATCGAGAGAAAAACTGTGGGTAATTTCCTGATTTGTTTTGGAAACTATGAGAAAAAAATTTATCGTGGGTCAGGACTTTTCCTGTTTATGAATTATTGATCAACCCTGGTTCCATTCGCCGGAGATGGGGTCGCCGGACACGGAGGAGGCGGATATGGTGTTGCCGCCGTGCTGGGATGGGGGAGAGGAGAGAGAGATTTTGGGTGAGCAATTTTAGGGTGTGTGCATGTTTTGGGAGAGAGGAGTTGTTGTGTTAATTAGTTTTGATCTCAGCCATTGATTTCAATGGTTAAGATAGGGTGTTTTTTTGTGTGTTTTCTTATGTGTCCCCGGAACCGGCCCCATATATATATATATATATAACAAACTTGGAAATAATAAAAAAAAACATAGCGCAAATCCCAGTTCTCTCTCTCTCTCTCTCTCTCTCTCTGTGCAACCACTAAAAAAGAGTATCTTAATTGCATGCATGCGTGGGAAGCTAGCCCCTTCGAAGTTCAAACACTAATGCAAACCAATGAAGAAGATTCTTAGGATGGGCCAATTTTGAGGTAAATACATCATTTCCTTGCACTAAAAAAAATTTTAAAAAAAATCATAAAGTACTCTTAATCTTTGGTAGTCAAAAGAAAAAGATGTAAATACGTCTATTGGGTTGATCCACCCTTTAGAGAGAGAGAGGTGGAGGCAAAAAATGCTGGGCTAGAGCTAAAGTGTGAGTACATGGGAAAAAATAAACCGAGAACTTAGCAAAGAGAATTAGAAGTTCAAGAAGAAGTTGATGGCACTAGAGGCTAAGTGGATTCCTACAAAATATGGTGTTTATTCTAATTGTTGCATGCATCAGTTTGTGGTTCATGAGGAAAAATGTAGTTGTTGGAGGTGTGAAGTGTCTGCCATGAATGAAGGTGTTTCTATGTAATGATGGTTATGTTATGAATGAAATTGTGGTATCCCATGAGATGAAGTTGATAACAACTGAAATTCATATCTTGCAGATTCATTACAGAAATTCTTATACAACAAAGTCACCAACCCAAGTTCATAACAACAAAAGGGCATAAGTAAAAAAGAGCCCAACTAGTATAAAACTACATGACAAAGTTTAACCACATCATGGTCCTGAATACATAACACAGTTGTATTACAAAAACAAAACACATCAGGGCCCCGAATACCTAGTCTCATGGAAAACAGAGTGCCATGGTCCTATACTGAACCCGCAGAGTTTAACTACAGAATTTCATTGCTAAGGTTGTGCACTGATGCTAAGGGAAGTGCAAGTTGGCCTCTTTTTGAAGTGTTTCTTTTTCTGGCATTGTGAACTGGATTGGGGTTTCTAGATCCTCTTGAGAGGGCATCCATAGGCGCTTTGCATGTCTTGGTGTTGTGCCTCTATTTCCCACACCTTTTGCAACCCGTTCCACACCTCCTTTACTGAGCTTGAATTGGGTTTTTTGAGATTCATCTGGTTTACTTCTTGTTTTACATGGCCTTGCAAGTTGCCTTTTAATCTATGGGAGTTTGACTGGAGGCTTACCTGATTTCTCATACTTATCAAGACCATTCATGTGGTGCATGTTGTGTTTATAGGAGGTCAAGAAACTATGCTTTTGAGTACCAATCACTTACATAGTCCTCTAGCTTTGTTCACCTATGACTATTGCACCATGCTCACATGGAATTCCAGTCAAGTCCCATTTCCTACAAGAGCAACTTTGCTTTGGTAGACTCACAATGTACTTTTTTTTTGAACTGAGACTCACAATGTACTGACTACTATGGAATCCTCTTCAAACTCTCCATCATCACATGGGACTACATAGTAGTCACCATACATCTTATTCACCTTCTCTATCTTGGTATGTATCTTAGGACCCAAGCCATCTACCCATGTAATTGCAAGTGCCCTTCTCTTGATTACCCTATCCATCAAGTATAATCTCAGTCTTTCCAACAGGGCCTGTATAGGTTTATCCCGAGCAAACAATATGGCCTCATTGAATGGTTTACAAAAGTTGTTGAGTAAAATATCACACTTGGGGGTCAAAATAAAGTGAGACCTAAACCTGTGACAAGAGTTTTTGTCTGGGTGAGACAACCGAGCAAATGTTCCCGGTCCTTCTTTCCCAAGCTCCTCCATTATGAAGTTAAATTTTCCCACATAATTAGCCCAAGCTAAGTTCCGCATCTTATCCTTCAAGGGCTGAGATGAAAATCTAGCTGACTCGAAGTTATTGTGCAAATGTCTCACACAATGCACGTGCTCAGTTGCTATAAGCAGCTCTGTAATTGCATCATCCAATCCATGACACAAAGTAAATGAGTTACAAATGATTGCATGGTTGTTGTCGTGGTTGCAGAGTTCTTTTCGAGTTGAATCTCAAAGCGCATTAGAGAGAAAAATGATTTGACTCATCCTCCTTGAAACATGTTTTTTTTTTCTTTTCAAAGTAGTAGATAACAACCTCCTAGAATCCCAAATTGTTAGATTCATTCAGGGCTGGCCCTTGGGCAAGGTCCAAACCTAGTTACTCAAGCCTGGCCCTGAGATTTTCAGGACCCTTAATAGTTTTTAGCCATGGGCCCCTTAGAATTTGTATGTATATTAGTTACTCAGTAAAATGTTTGAAAATGCCTAATGATGTACATTATACCATTTTTTTTTTTGTACATATTCAAAATTTATTAGTGTAAAAAATGAAGATGGGAAAAATTGAACACAGAACTTGATGGATGCAAAACAAAGAACTTACAACTGAACCACAAGACCGTACCTATTAAGACATTTGCCTACATAATATTTAACATGATCTTGTATTTTAGGGCCCAATTATTGGCCCAAAAACCAGGGGTTCTTGCGTTGGCCTAACGGGCTTATGCACAGAGCCGGTCCAGAATTTCATGTTGGGGGTGGTCAAAATTTAGATCTCTATGCAAGTGTTTTTTTTTTTTTTTTTTGCTCATGCAAAAAATAACTAAATTAAGAGGTTAACTACAACGTGGATAGACATTGACACATGTATTTTCGTTTTAATTGGTCCCAGTGACTTATTATATTTTGAAAATAGTGTATGATAGCCTCATTTGCAATACTGTCAACTTTAAAAAAATTTGAAAATTCTATGTATTTTAAGCAATTAAGTTGGAACAATTTATGAAATTTTTGTGGGTCGAAATTGCAAAATTTAGCTCCAAGTTATCAAAAATCCTTATGAGAAATTAAAGTGAGAGGGATCAAGTAACCCCTCTTGTCCCTTAATCTCTAAGCTCATGAGGCCACGTAAGGGTGAAGCTCAAACAAGTGATCCAATTTGGTTTTAGGGCGCTTAAAATTCGCTATTGTTGCAATCCAATGATACACACAAAGCAAAGTCCTATTTGGTGGCCCATTGAGTGGATGTACCCTAATAGTAAAAACACAAAATCAGACTATTACGTTACGCTGTACGCTTCCCCCAATTCCCTTGATATGAAACCCTTTACCTAGGTACCTTTTACACTTCGGCCTTCTCCACAAAAAAATTGCAAGCGACTTCAATGAAGTCCCACCCATGGGACCACAATCGATCGGCACAACTCACAAGCATTGCGAGCACAGTGATTGAACTTTCGAGGAGGAGACTACTATTTGATCTCTTAACTGCAAAGAATATTTTAGGTCTCCAAACCATAACTTGTAAGTTTATCTAATCTAACCTTTAGATTAATGTATCTGTGTTTTGTGTGTGTGTGTGTATTGAATGAGTTCCGGGTGTATTCGTGTGTGCTACACTGGGGCATCATTTTTAGAGCATGCCTAGGCACTAAAAAAAACTTGGGCTGGCCCTGGATTCATGACGCTCAAAATCAGAATCCAGGATTAAAATAGACCATACATATTAGATTCTAACCCTTGTCGCAACTGTCGAGTGGTGTTTAACTTCGTATTAATCAGAACCAACGGAAATAGACGAATCTCTAAATGTGAAGATGATACCTTGGCTTTGCGGTAACTTTTTCGGCCTACAAATGAAGGCATTGTGGATTGGTTTGTGGCAGCTGCTGCAGGCCATATACCATAAGGGTTGGTCCAGTGAAGTAAGCTTCATTGTTGCTTTAACCCAGATGAATGGCTGCTGATAGGCGATAGCATACTATTAATATTAGAAATTGAATTAAAAGTTAATTGCAAGAGAAAATTCTGGTTTGTAGTTTGTAGGACTAGACCGATTCAGACCGTCAACCGGACACCCAAGGTCAGCGTTCAGGAAGAAGTTGACTAAAGTCAAAGTTGACCACTCTATCACATTGTGACAGGTGTCACCCAAGGGCTGCATGACACATGGCAGAGCCGTGCAGATCAGTTTGCGCAGGTGCCACTAGCGCAGCATTACCCTTCGCAAAGGGCCATAACGCGCAGCTAAGGACCAATGGAGAAAATTGCTCGTCTAGCCATGGGCCATCAAAACATGGAGAAAAGCCCATGAGTAACACGACTAGTGCACCCCAGATACATGGATAAGAATGCGAGGAACTAGTCACTCATTTATTTAGCCCAAACAAACGCCTGCTCCGGTCTAAGGTAGGACTTGAGGGCCCCTCTGGGATTGGCTGTGGTACAAGAACGACCAAACAAGTCATGACCTTGCCCTTACGGGAATGGAAGGGAATTTGGTGGCTACAAAATGAGAAGAGGTTCTCCCCGCAAGGGTGGAGTAGCGAGCCCAAGCAAGCCTCGGGGTTAGCCTTGCGGGGGGTGACATCACCGCGCGATCAGGGTGTAAAGGAAAGGGCATATCTATCTATATATATATATATATGTGAGATATTCCTTCACAATTCCCAGAGGTGACTTGAGTGACAGAGTGTGTCATTCGAGAGAGAAAGTAGGCAGTCACGAATTTGGAGAGAATAACATTCTCTCTAGTGATATCACCATATTCTCTCTAGATCACTTGGGTCCCCACAGATTAACCTAAGAGCTTCACTACCTTGGTCTTTCTGTGTACACCTGCTCTTTTCATCCTTCTTTTAGATCACTTCATTCCCGTCATCTCTACCGCTAAATATTTTACCTCTCTAGCTCATTTCTAAGATATTGACTCATAAAAAGTAACCTCTCTTACACCTATTATGTGTAACCGTTAATTTGGTATACGAGCCATAGTATACTGGTTCTTATACGGCTGCCAAACAGCCTTACTCAAGTAAACTAACACCAACTCCAACCCTTCACTTCTTTAATTTTCATTCATCAAATTTGCATGAAAATTTAATTTAACATTGATTACGAGATTAAGCCATTACCATTTTTTTTTTTTATCAAACTATGATCTTAGAACTCCCACCCTATCCGAAACAGCACCTCAGCATCACTGGCAACATCACCGGGAAAGTCTAAATACCCAGAAAATCTACTCAGAATCTGGGCTACTGATTTCAAATTCTGTATAAATTCTAGGTGCTATTTCTGGGTATGTAGTACTGCTGCAACATCACCACCACCATCACACAGTGCCAAAGATTATCGGAATCCACTTGATCGAGTAGTAACGAGCATATAGAGCTCTCAAAATTCAACCAAACCACCATGACCGTGACGATGTCAAAAGTCAACCAAACCACCGGCTAACTATACGAGGATGAAAAGCTTTCAGAATTTCGACCACTATTGCCCCACTAGCGCCACGACTACAGCCATCGCCATCACTACCTTGACCAACACCATCACCACCATGACTAGCACCATCGCCACACGCCAACACCACCACCACCATCACTAGCACCGCCATCTCCAACGGTTGACAAGGCTTGACTATTTGGTTTTGGCTTAATTTAATGAAAATTTTGGTTTTCCTTCGATTTATTGATTTAGTGAAAAGGTTGGATCCCTTCTCAATCCAATATTTAAATTTGTTGAAGGGTCGGAGAAGCCCTAAGGCAAGTTCCTCTCACCTTCCATCTACGTTTGACAATGGAGTTACTTGTGTTCAGTGTTCCATACATGTTAGGCAGGTAAATCGACGAACAATTGAACGGGAGCCAAAAAGGGGAAAAGACCATAATGATCTTCTTCCTTTTTGATCGAAAAGAGAGACCATAATGACTTGACTGCTCCCTCCGTCCTTGAGTATTCCATTTTGAACTTTTCTTTAACAAGTGTTTGTTTTTGAAAAATTAATGCGTAAAAATTTGTACAATTATTATTATTATTTTTTTTGGAAAATTTAATTTGTAAAGAGTTAATGGGTAGAAGAAGAGGATAATTTTGGAAAATGAATGTAAAAGTTGACGTAAAAGGTGCAAAGTGAACATAAAAATTGATGTGATTGGTATGATCATGATGTCTTTTTAATTAGTTAAATTTACGAAGTACACACTTAAGAAGGGACAAAAAAAAAAAAAAGTATATCACACACACCAACAAAAAGTAAATCACTAAAATAGATCGATGCATAGTAAAGGTCCCAAGACGGGGAGAAAGGTCCATTCGTAGGGAGGAAAAAACCTCCAAAGGGCCTTTTTTAGATGCCGGATTGGGCAGACGAATTAGAAAATTTTGACTACTTAATCCTAGGCTCAAGCGTATGGCTTAGTTTGAGAGTCCATTTGTAACCCGAACTATTTAATTCTCCTCCCATTTAATCCGGCCTAGGGCAGATAAAAAATGCACAAGGTCTCTACCCTGTCCATATTTAATCCGGGCAGATTACTCCTTCCTAATCTGGGCCAATCCACCTCAAACCCTCTTATTTATCCTTTTCAATATGGGTTCAGCCTTCATAAGCAATACCCTACTATTTCATCTCATCTCACTATTTTATTCACCCAAAACTAATTCCGCAACCAATCGAGCCAGGGAGATCCACAAACCATCATAAAGGGGTGGGTTTATTCGAATAGCAGCAGCAAATTAACAGAAAAGACAATGAAAGAAAGTAAGAAACGTTACCAATCACCAACGCTCCACAGCTATCATGAGAGGCTTTACAAGGTATACATTTGTGGCTCCGAGGTTACGAGGTAGTGGGCAGAGTGAAAGAACGCAATTTTTTTTTTTTTTGTAAGAATTTGAAAGAAATTCATTGATCAAAAGCTACCAAGTACAAGCAAATAGAATTGAAAAATGACAAAATACAAACAAGAAAGACAGAAAAGCAAAACCAAATTAACTGAAAGAGTGCATCCAACGTAAAGGCTAATTCAGTTTGTTGATTGTCGAGGACCGTATGCGCCTAATCAATGTTCAGCTACCACGGTAGTTCCACTGTTGACGAAGCTTCCACATAGAAACTGATCAATACAAACCAAGTGTCTGTCACACACCCATAGTCGATAGCTCTGCGACACGGTTAAGCGCCGTGCAACTAGATGGCCAAGGCCAACTACAGAACTCTAAAATCAGTAGAGAAGCTTTCAGAAAGAAGCACAATTGTCGTTATTGAAATGAACTGCTGCAGAGTATTCCTTGTCGACTGAGGTGAATCTCCCTTAGCTTCTTTTCTCGTCACCAACCGGACCCTCTTCCCAAACCACCACCTCCGGATCCTAACCTCTGCCTCCACCACCTCCAAATTTCAACAAGCAACAGATGTATATCGAACCTGAATAAAGCCACACTAGTGCCAAGCCATACCAAATCTATGTCAAATCTTAACAATCTCGCACCAGTGCCATAAATTGAACCATCTAGCCATATGTCGAACCCCAACAAACCGGCATTGACCAAAGCAGCCAAACAACTCACAAACCAAAAGAAAAACAAAACTAAACTAAAAGATAAACAGCATCGCATGCATTTGAAAAGAAATCAACCAACGAGCACGACGCTAAAGATGATTGAGCCCAAAGCAAACCCTAAAAGCCAAAACATATAAAAAAAAAAAGCAGCAGTCGTTACAAGGAGCCCAAGCAAAACAGCAACTCCGACCTTGAGACGATTGGATTGGAAGGGAAAGGGAAAAACCGGAGAGGGAGGCCAATCCAACCAAGGAAAGGGAAAAGGAAAGGGGAGGGGAAAGCAAAAGGGGGGCAGGATCGGAGCGGGGAGGCCAATCCAACCGGGGAGGGAAAGCAAAAGGGGAATCTGACCACAACAGTCAACAGAGCTAGCTCAAAAGCCGAACCCAAAGAACTCAAAACAAAACGCATGCATCAAAGATCAAAACACAAGTCCACCAAACTGAGGAAAAGACAAAAGAAAACAACCAAACAAAACAACGCCAAAACATGCAAACCCACAACGGCGGAGACCCATAAACAAAACAGTGGTCACCGACAACCATGCACTAGGCAAAACACCACTCAAGAACCATACTATGAAAGAACGAGTAAGATGGCATTACTAAGGACGGGAAAGTTAGTTGTAGAAGTTGCTGAGGTGTTTGTTAGTTGTCAAAGCTGTTGAGTTGTTTTTCTTGATTGAAGTGGAGCCTGTGTATAAAGGCAGCAGCTCAATTGATTGCAAGGCATTCTGAATTCTGTTGTAAGCAAGTGGACGAGAGTTCCCCTTTGTTGGCCAAGCGGATGAGAGTTCCATTTAAGCATTTAATCAAACACCATTTCTTTCTTCCTCTCTCATCTCTTTTTCTCTCTGAATTTCACTCGCATTTCTGCAATTCAAACCGCCATAGCTCCAAGCTTATCAGATAAAGGAAGGAGTGGGGAAGGATGAAGATGCTCACATCCACGTCCAACTTTGAGAGACTCCAAGATTCGACGCTTATGTATGTCAACATGTTGAATCTGGTAGCAGCTTCATTACTCGTGGATCGCCGAAGATGGGCAGGAGGGAGAGATAATGGGAGATGGATGATCAGAGGATTAGGATTGCCACCTCAACCTCAAGGTCCTCAATTTTAACTCTCGAGTTAAAATTGCCATACTTGCGACTCTCGAGTTAGAATTGCCATCAACGTCAAAGATTAGTGAACCAATAGCTAGATAAGTTTTTTCAAGTTCACAATAACACGCCATTTTTTTTATAACCATGTTTCCGGGCTATGCGCACCTCGACTAATCCAGGTGACAATAAACCCACTATCCACTAGCAAGGGCCCCACTTGAAGCCAGAGTAAATGCTCCATATGGACCACAATAACCAGTTAAAGATAATTAATTACATGACAATTGTTGCTTGGAATAATTCAACGCAAATATAACAGAGAACATAATTAAACTACTATATATAAAACTTGCCCAAAAATAAAAGCTACCATAAATACTAGCAGGGTATACATCACTTCCAACAGTTCGTGGGGTTACATCCGAACTCTTTTAACAGACACCCTGCATTCTTCAGGGATAGGCCATCTGAGAAGAAAGGAAGACGATGAGAAATCGAATGAACCATAGACTGTTGGTAGATAATAAATTAATAAAAGCACCACATGGAAGATGAATCCTTTGTGAATTTGTCGGATAATTAGAACAAAAACACCCACTTCCCTAATAAATTGCTTGAAATTATTTGAACCATACACAAAAAACTACCAAAAGAACAAACCCGTTTCTTTCGACAAATGTGATAAAAAAAAAAAAAATTCCATGAATTTACACACATCTTAAAGACTGGTACAAACGTATGAAGACATTAATCAAATGCTTA
Source organism: Vaccinium darrowii (assembly GCA_020921065.1). NCBI lineage: Eukaryota > Viridiplantae > Streptophyta > Magnoliopsida > Ericales > Ericaceae > Vaccinium > Vaccinium darrowii. The sequence goes on along the minus strand of CM037159.1, from coordinate 13,467,037 downwards.
AGAGGTATTTACCGATAAAATTTATCTGGGCTAGCCTCCTCAAGCTTCACCTTTAGCTTCAAACGGGCACCACTTGTTGATCTTATCACAACCAGCTTGACAGATTCTTTCTTCTTGTCCCATATTATGCCACAGAACTGCAACAGGAGAAGGATTACACAAACATACAACATAGCCAAAATGCTAATTGAACGAGGAAAATGAGAAACAGGGTTCATATCCATAGTGCAAAGGCTTCAGGCAGTCATTAGGCTAGGGAGACATCCATAAAGCCCAAGACAACTGAACCCACCCATATGCATAGGTCGTGGCACGCATTACAGGGCAAGCCCCCAATACCTCCCTTAACAATGATTTTTTTCATTTTCTTCCTTTTTGGGACAATTTCCAAGATAATTACAATGATAAAAACGGTGTACCTCCAAAAAACCCCCAACATCCTTGCCTGCACATCGAACAATAACGTCACCTTCGCATATTCCAGCACGTTCAGCAGGCGACCCTTCTATAACCTAGTTGATAGTTGGCAAGAATACACAGCTGAGTATATAAGGTTACTTATAAAAACTCGACTGAGAGACAGATTAAGCCCATCCATGTGCCCACCCATACATACATATGCATAGCTACAAAATAGCTGTTTTTAACGAAGCTTAACAGATAATAAAAAAACAACTTACTTTGGTTAAACAGGGAGTGTAAAAATCATTTTACTAATATTCAAAGGCAAAAAAGTACATAATTAAAACACGTGTGAGTGCATGAAACAATACATTCCTGGTTTCCTACACTTCCAGAAAATTAGGGTTACATGTACCTAAAATATCCATCTAAGGAAACTTGATTATTGTGTTTTAGGTTCCAATATTACTACAATTTTGTGATACTGTTTTCAGTCTCTGTCCCATAAAGTTTCTCATTGAAGCAAAGAGCTCAAAATGCTTCAACAAGTCGCCGAGAAACCAGGGAAGCTAGCCACTTTCTTTGCAAAATACATGAAAAGAAGCATAACTTCTACCTTTCCTCGCAAAATACACGAAAAGAATCTTAACTAGAGCTCTTTCAAATTCTGTATTGCATTGAGAAAAGCTACTACCTATAGAATCCCATGTTTTCATAAATTGGTGGTATCTCTTTTTTTTTTTTTTTTTTTTTTTGGGGGGGGGGGGGCACTTAATATGCTTATAAAAACACAAACATTTGCTTAAGCTGCAAGAGTTCAGGTTATGTTCAAGTAGATAAAATCCTGATCTGAATCTCATTTAACTTGAAGGTGATTTACTACAATTTTTTTAATAAGTAACTTGAAGGTGACTTACTAACATCTAATACTTCTCACTTTCCCCTGGAGCCTGATAGAGTTATCTCTGCCTGTCCTTCTTTTCATTCAGGGCCCAATATTAAGGCACTCTGGTCAGTCTCTCTCGCTTTAGAATAAACAGATACGAAAACAAAAGTAAATGTTTTGCAATGCCCCTTTTCCATGACATGAAACTTAGATTATATGAATATGTCCCTAATAACACACCCACGCCGGAAACTCTTACTGAAGTCCATGTATCAATATCCAGTCTCGATCAGGCAAGAACTAACAATTGACGTGTTACGCAGATAAAGTAAACACAAATAAAGCTTCAAAAATTCACAATAACCATCAAAACCATAGAGGTCACCATATATGACTACCATTTGAATCCAAAAGGTCCAAGAGAATCAAGTAATTCCCAGAAAGAAAAAGTATTCATTGGAAATGCAAAGAAACGGAATATTGGTACAAAAGGTGTCCAGCCTAGATAACTGAAAAGGTGCCAAACACGGGCAAACAATTTGAGGCATGAGGATGTGAATGAAGTGAATGTTTGTAGCATGTAGGGTTAGTCGTACTCTTGGTGGGCAGTGCTGCTAATCAAAAGGGGAGGAAACTGATATATGGACCAAAGAAGTCGACTCACATTTTCATTGTACCAAAATATGGCAGAAGATGACTTTCTTGCCAGCATCATAGTCAAAGTACAAAAAAGACAACTGCCTGTCAATTATTTAACAAATCTAATAGAGAACCTCAAAAAAGTTGAAACAAGAGATCAAGAATGCATGTGACCACCATAATAGATTTGCAATTATCCTGACAGCGACAGCCTCAATACAAAACATAAGCAGTCAAAGACTGGTTCTATTTAATCAGGATTCGTACAGAACTAGGAGTAGCGGAGAACATACCTCTTCAACAAGAACACCTTTGGAGATGTTGGGGAACTTTTGGATAATCTTTTCCAACTGGCGTAACCTTGCAGCACATAGATGAGTCATCTGCATTCCAAGCCATCGTCGACAGAATCTCCTGTGCCATGACCATATAGTGTCTAAGACAGCTTAAAAATGATTTCAAATGAACTATTTCAGGCAGCTGACAGAGGATATGACAAAACTTTTGAGCTGAAGAACTTTTTTTCCCCCTTTGAAAGGGAGGGAGAGGGTGAAGATTGACTGATACCCCAGCTCACCTCCACTGATACAGAAACGTGATAGAGCAATGCTAAGAGATCCAGGGGGAAAAAAATGGTAGTGATAACAGGAAAAATGCATGTGCAACAAAAAAGTGTGAATACCGAAAGCACCCCTGGACCAGAAATAATGGCCAATAAAATCAATCCATGTCATCGGATGCATGGACAGTCTCTGAGGCCCATATCAAACACAGCTTTCCATATTAATCCTTGACCTCTTACAATTAAGCGAACTTTTTTGGTAGACGAAGTTCCACCCCCTCGACAGATTTATTACTCCTCACAGCGAATGCACCACATCAAATAGAAATGAGACATCGTCTAGACAGCACAATTCCTGAGCTTCTCAAATCTCCCGTGCCAACTATAGACTATACCCAATAGAACCCAAAAAGAGAGAAAAGTACTATTAGATCTTGTCCCACATTGGTTAATTAATAGAGCTTGGGCACAATGGGCAGCCTCTTGACTCATTGCCAATTGGTTTTGAGTTGGATGCTTTAGGGGGTGTTTGGGAGCCTACTTTTTAGCTTTTCATTTTTAACTTTTTGGCTTTTTGGCTTTTTGGATTATGGCCAGAATGAGTTTTGAATCTGGGAGGAGTGTTTGGGAGAAATGTACAGAATGTATTTTGCAAAGTAGTAGTGTTTGGGAGAAGATTGATGAAAATGAGTTATAGAATGATTTTTTACCATTTTGCCCTTATTATTAATTATGTTATAAAAATGTATACGAATATTGTTTTTAGCATTTTTTTAAAATTCTAATTGGGAAATATTTTTGTAAATAGGACCCATCCAATTTTGAAAATACATTTTTTTTTATCCAATATTGTTACAGTAAAATATCAAATATTACTTTAAGAAAAATGCATACATAAAAATGCATACATAAAATATTATGATCTGGAAGTTCCAAGTAGCCAGTAGCCACGGTGGGCAATTTGCAATTTAGCACTTAAAAATGCATATATAAAAACATACTTTAGGAAATATTTTAGTACTTAAAAATGTATTATGATTTTTAAAATATTTTTTGCTCTTCTTTTTTGGTAATTGCATCAATGCATGTCTCCCAAAACCCATGTGAGATTTCCGATCCTAACAAACGATAAAAAAAAAAAAAAAGTAATTGCAAAAAAGTAAAAAATTTTGAACTAGCGTGAAATGTACAGGAGGAAAACAGGTTCTAATAAAAATGCACTTGTTAGCAATTGGCAGGAAGCTTCACGTGTATGCTATGTGCTATATGCTACTGAGGTGTAGAATGGAGGACAAGGGGAAGGGTAGAATGGGTGAGAGAAATTGAAGGAGAAATCAAAATGAGAATGAGAATGAGAAAAGGAGCCTTGGACCTCTTTTTCACTTCTAGCCTAGATTGTTCAATTTGGAAAACTCATTCTCATAGAAAGAGTTTTGGGTGTTTTCTCCCAAACACCAAAAAGGAGAAAAAGAGAATGAGAAAATGTAAAAAGTTGGGGGCCAAACACCCTCTTAACATGGTATCAGAACTAGCTTTTCAAAGAATTTTAGACAAGACTCTCTTGGTTATTTCTCCGTTATTTGTGCCATAAGTGCACCGTGTTTCATTATGACCCAAATGTTGTGCATCCGTTGTTCACCTCTCTGCGTGCGGGTTAGGGGTCACACCTGCAGGGGAGTGTTATGGCTTGTCCCACATTGGTTAATTAATACCTCCAAAACTACTACATGAGTCTTGGCGACCTGTCCACTCATTGCCAAATGGTTTTGAGTTGAATGCTTTAACAAGTACATACGGTACTTAGCAACCAACAAGACAGCCAAGAAGCAAGTGATCAATTGTGTTGGCATATGATGCCAGCCTACAATTATCACGTCCTCTGACTTTATTATACTTAGAAGAATCTTCCTTAAGGACCCACCCCGCCACAGCATTTCAACCATAAAATGCTAACTCAGATGGCAATCCAATGCAGCAAATACTCCTTTTGATGTTTCAGAGGATCCGTAGAGCCTCTAAGTATATCACAACAAGATTTAACTCCAACCTTTTTACTCCTTAAAAAACCTCCAGACCTCATTTACACCTCCTCCAGTCACCTCAGTTGATTAGTACACACTGTGGATTGAGGACTGATAGGGTTAGGAGGGGGGAGTGGAGGACTTGGAAAAGAGAGAGTTCAAACATGTCAAGCACTGCCCTTCCATTCCTCTTCCCCTAAAAAAGTTGGATTCAACATTGCCCTTACCAGTTCCTATGTATAGTTTGGGACCGAAGGATGCTTAGATGGAATTAACCCCAAAATGATCCCAATGCCAAATGGCTGCCAAGAAGCACGAGCCAAAAAAGTGAAAGTCATCAAAAACGAAGAACTAAATATCAAATGTTACCATGTCAACAGCTATGATCGTAGCTTATGCAACTTGCAACTTATCCTCAAAACCTTGCGCGACTAACCTCAATTCTCAACACCTCATTCTGATTGTCAAATTATAATCTCAGAGGCTACTTTCATTTTACCGGATCACATACTAGAGGCCAATATAGAATTCCACAACACTCTAAATCAGAGAGAACTGATTCCTCAAAGAGAATTCAATGCAAGTTTTGTCTACTCTCACCCCTTCTTGGAATTTTTATTTGTCTCCTCAATCCCAGCACTATCTCGTCATTCTGATTTTGATAAACTGAGAACTTCTTAACGGCAAAAGGAGATAGTTTATAAGTAACATTACTATTCACCTCAAACTGTCGTACAGCTCTTTTTAAGGGCCAATGTAGACATACAGGTCGAAACCCATAACCAACAGTACCCCTCAGTGATGACACGCCAGGCTATCAAAAGAGTCCTCATCACAACATTCAAATTCCTTAAAAGGAATGGGAAGATTCATTACAGATGTAATATACATGGAACTTCATAAATGCTCTCTTAGCCCCCGGGGGGGGGGGGGGGTGGGTGGGAAGGGAATTCACAAATGCTACTATCGCATTGGTTTACAAGTCACGATTGCGTATGTGAACTCTAGGGAATAGGATTCATACAAGAGTCTACACAAAGGCTGCGTGAAGCACCAAAGATCTCAAAAGTGAGGTTGAAAAGCAAATGAAGAAGCTTCATCCACATTAAAGCGTCTGCTCTCTCAATTATTGTTCTTCTGCTGCGTACGTCCATATCTATTTTTTGTCTCATATTGGGTCGATTGGACGTGTCTCAATCACTCTTCTGCGGCCTTCTGTTTGCCTTGTCATTTATACCACTTCTATGTTGCCACTTTTTGTGGCAGAGGTATTTTACCGCATTATGAAGCATATTAGCTTCTGATGCCAGTTCGGTGACCACAAAGATTGGATCATGTTTTCATCCTTCATAAACTTTCTTTTTATGCCCGTTCAAAGAGTCATGCACTTGGCTATTATTAGATTCTACATGGATGATAACAGATCATGCTTTTGCCTTCGATCTTTCAATTTACCCAAAAAGAAAGAAAAAAACAAAAGCAAGAAAACAAGAACTTACCTAGGAGGAAAAAAACAGCTCATTGGGGTTGGGGTGGGGAAAAATTATTTTGTTCTAGGCATTGAAGATAATGAAAAATTCGAGATAATTAAGTAGTGGATCTCCATACACTTTGATTTACAAAAATCGACGTACCTAGCAATCGACCGAGTTAAGAGAGTCAGAGTAGTAGCATTGATGTCCTCAAGAGGACATAGCATTATCAACTAGAGTAGTAGCATTGATCTCCTCATTTAACAAATGCCATTATGGTAAAAAATGTAAACCTTTCGCATCTCCCAAGTTTACAAATGCCATTGATCTCTCTATTATTGTCCTTCCATTCCTTGTTTCTATATGCATTCTTATATCTCGATAGACTCATTGAGTCAGGTCAAAACTATCCACAAACCCTATATGAGTTGGAGGCTACTTAATAGGAAAGCCCCTACTTTAAAATGAGGACAAAGATAGTTGGAACTTACCCGTTTTTCTTAAAATTCTCCAACCATTTCAGTGCTATGTTGATGGGTAGAAAAGGAGTACACAGCAGGTCGTAAAAATTGACTCCAATGACTTCACCATACCTATTGATAAGGGGTCCACCAATGCCACACTAGCAAAGAAAGATCATTAGTTCAAGAGATAACCATCAAGACAAAATCTAATCAAATAAAACCAACACTGTATGGCAGGGTCACATTCCATCATGTGTGATCAGCACTTGATTACTTACAACACTTTCCTAAAGAGAGAATGAGTTATTACCTTTGAAATCTTACAGTTTGCCCTAAATAGCTCCTTACAATCAAACTCACACAAATCAAGGCTGGACGAAAAGAATATAGAGCAAGAGTAAGTAATTATCAAGAAATTGACAAACAAGAGTACCCCACAACTTAAACAACATTGCATCCTTGATTTTTTTGCAATGATTACCAAAGGCTAACTTATGGGGTATATTCTCCAAATGTTATTTAAGAAAATCACAGCATGTAAGCATCTCCGCATACCTGAATTTGCCTGGGGCAACCATGATATCATGTGGTTCCTCAAAGTACCGGCCAAGAGCAACAACGTCATCTCCAGGAAAAAGACGAAATAAATCGGAATGGGGACGGAGCTGAAAAGATTTAGAACCCACCCCATTCTGGATTTCACAAGGATGTATACTGATAGAATCATCAAGATTCCTTAGGCTTGCAGGTTGCACCATTGCATCAGATTCAACCTTAATCAACGCAAGGTTATAGTGGAAATCACATGCATATACTTGACCATCCAATAATGTACCATCCGATAAATACACCTCAACCTGAATTCATTAAAAAACAGTGAATGGTACTCTCCTAAAACCATAAAACTACTTTTATAGATATTTTTATGGATATGTGACGTAGACTCTGGAAATGCATAGTGTACACACGGATAAGGGAATCGGTTGTGTTTGAGATTTTTGTCCAGGCACCTCAAAACATTTGTAGTAATTTGAGTATACTGCAACTGTGCATTTGACTCTCATATAAATATAATGCATGAAATATAGAGAAATCTCAATATAAAATCTTTCCCTTGCCCCGTGTCCTCGATATGATAACACTATGACACCAACACTCACACTACCTTGATATCATTAGGTAAGGCATCTGATTCTGCAGAAGTTCTAAGAAGACTAGCTGAAGTCAAGATAGTACTAGTACTGAGGTGTGCACCATTAACTTCCTCACAATCCACAATAGTGCCAGAGCCCATAAATAGTGGCTTCCCACCTTCGAAAAAAAATAGTACATCAGTAGACGCAAAAAAAAAAAAAATTTACACTAAAAAATGTATTGTAGTAATAACAACTTACCATTATCAGAATAAGCGATCTCAACCACAGTACGACCTATCTATGATTCTATATAGAAGGAAAATTCGTGTGTTAACCCATGTAATGCAGTTTGTTATCATTTCAGGTGATTACTGTTGAGCTAGAAACAATTAACTCGTCATCCCAAAAAATCAGCGGGTTTCTTGCTGTGTCAACCATTGGTACTGGTGACCAACAAAAAACTAGACTTATAATTGTCGAAAAGCGTGAATTATCTTGCAATGAAATAGCACTTGAAGCATAACAGCTCCCCATTTATGACCCCTCTAATTACTTCCCCAAAGATAGACAAACTTTACATGTACTAAGCAATAGTATTCAAAAAGTGGACGAATTCAAAGACTTAACACACTGAATATACATGAGCTTCATATAACCATCTGAAAGTATTAGCAATCAATCTGGAATGAGGATACATAAAGTTATTTGTCTAACAATCAGCCAAAAAGATTTTCAACCTGAAAATAGTGTCAATCCTTAGTGACAGTAAGGGGCAATGTATTTTTTCCAGTTTTAAATAATTTTTCTAACTATTACTATTCCCTACAGGGTTGACATGGTTAGACCTAAACAGTTCATATTGGAACCAAACACTAAAAATGGCCAACAGTTCCGATTTGGATGAACCAAAGCAATAATTACCAACTCGGCATATTCTCATTCTCTTTAGGAACATTGAACAAAGATTGAAGTGAAGAGTCACTTTAGCTGAAATCCATCATTACAACAAAGTAAAGAAAGTATCATATAGCTATTACACGTCAGTTAAAATTCCTAAGATTCTCATCAAGAGCCGGAATCCCAGTAGTAGTCTGATAACAAATACCCCCACCTGAAAGTATTAGCAATCAAAATCTCTCTAAACTGAAATAACACCAATCCGAAAAGGAAAATCCTTCAGGATCCAAACCAAAAATGTCAATAGCTACTTACCCCAAAAAACAAAAGCATCAATAGCAAAATTTTTCACAGAGCAAGATTATGACCCCAATTTCCTTAGATTTGATAGTTTCTGTTTGTGTCACCCATCTTGACACATGAATTGGTGTAAAACCGATTTCAACTACAAAGATTTAATAAGTTGAAACCCGCACACCCTAACACCTGAATGCAACCGTTTAGCTTAATCAAATATGGGCAGTAAAGAAATTTCAAACAGACAAAACTAGGGTTTAGACGATGCCAAACATAAATTTAAAAATTAAAAAAAAAGTGAAATGCAAATTTCAATAAAGCTACATTAACTTTAGAAAAATACCCTTCTCATGAATCTCATGATTGGTTCCTAAGGACACTAATCTTGAGCTTCAAATCATGTCCATGGGCGATAGTGCATGGTTTGTTGACTTTGTTCTGAGGAATATTTGAGGTTGGCTTAAGGTGGCCATGATCAAATGGAGGACGGCCTCAAAAAGAAAAAGATCGACGAATGGGTGAGTGCCCGAGTGATAATTATGTGGGCCAAATTTGGAAGTTCATATCAGGCAGGGATTCTAAATATGGAAGCTGAAAAAATTATAGCATACTAGAAAACATTTGTCCTAACTGATAAGGTTATCCGAAAATAAATGTCAAAAAGCATAAAAAAGAGCAGAGTGGTTTGAGAGAGGAGAGAGTCCCACATAGGGTAGATATAGAGAATTCAGAACCTCTTGGGGAATCTCTGCTCCTTACTCAACATTAGTCACAGGTAACTACATAAAAACCTTAAAACCACTCTACTTCTTTACCTAACCAAGCACCGAATTGAGATTGCTCAAATTCGCACCCAAATAAAGAGATACACAAATCCTTACTCAAATTTTTCAAAGCCATTTTATGTATTCCAAATTTACTTTGCCCATTGCCCATCAGAGTGCTTCACTGAAGCTTTTACTCAAAATTCCACCCAAATTCGAGTAAGGGCTGGAGATGGCTGACAGCCTACTACATTGCCATATCACGGGTAGTATCGATGGAATACAAGGACAACCATAACGGGAAAAAAATAGAACACTTTAATAAGCGTCAATCTTCAACAGAAACAAGACGGGCATATTGGCATGTGTAGATTGGTAATCTTTCAAAGCAGCTCCTTTCATACCAGTGTCCAAGTCCATAAGAGCATAGGTTTAGATGGAATGAAAGGACATAAACTAAGGGCAATGCGGAGAACAAAGTAACAAACAAAATATCATTATTCGACAAACATAAACCTGAAAGAGAAACAAGGCTGACAACGAATGGAGAAGCTTTCATAGCAGCTCTTTTTGTGTCAATGTCCAAGTCCATATTGGCATAGGTAAAAGTATCAAACTCCTCCAAAAAAGAATGCTGGACAATTTGGCGGGGACCTGTTCATATCATTACCAAAGAATCAGAAATATAAACCTACACTTAATTGAAAAGAAGAAAGCCCAAAAAGTTTTTGTCTACTTTTAGTTCCCTAAATTACCGTTGATCAGAAAAAAGAAGAAAAAAACACAGACTAAAACGCCTCAAACCAACAAGGAGAAAATTGAAACGTATCCAACACAAACAAAATGGTACAACAGTGAAACATAACTCATCCTTCCACCCAAGTAAAACAGTTTCAAGCAGAAACATCATCCCGTTTCAACCTGCAATGGAATTTGGTTCTCGAATACAATTCAATTGCATTCTATCTGTAACACTAACGTCTCCACTCCCACACGAAAACATCATATAGCCACTGGTAATCGGCATGGAAGCGCTCTGGTGCAGCTTTTTGGTCTGAATTGTTTTTTATCGTAGTTCCACAGCTTGTAATATATGCAATGTGCAAGGCATAACATGTTAGACCTGACCAAGTACCATCAATGTAGATTTGCATACATGGCATATGAGCATAAAATTAAATCTGCCTGAGCGTTCAAAATTAATCGCCTCATGCAATGTGTTCTATAACACTTTTAGAATGCATAGGACTGCATAGAATTATGTTTGACCATTTTTTTATGAAATACTCACAATAATGTTTATAAACTGCTGAAAAATAAATCCACACAGAAGTTTTATGCATGACCTGTTTGGGGAGAGAGAAATACAAGAAAGTAACTGTGTAGAACTCTATGATTTTCTGTTATTGTAAGTAAGTTTTTCATCCAAATAAAGAACAAAGCTACTTTAAGAAAACAATAAATCGTACAGTGTCGGTATATTTATTGATGATCACTCTGCTTCTAGAGATTAAAGACGAACATATAAATGACTCATGTATCAAAGCCTGATTAGATAGTAAGAAACGGTTTCTAAGGCTTCCATCATGCTCACCAAAGCAGAAGCGTTTCCAGAAAGAACATGAAATTCCTAATTTACATCACTTCCTTTCCTTGGACCATGCACACTTGCGCAGCTGGACTATTTATGTTACATTCTGAGAATCTTGGTAAGACTACAATGAAAGTTTCATAGAGCTGCCTCATCATTAAGGAGATGATGGAGAAATTTAAGGACTAAACGTACAAGTTAGTTTCGTACAGAATTGGAGTTATTTTGCAAAGGCTTTGTGTGAGGGAATGGACAAAACTTTATAACACAGTTGCTAAATTGACAGAGTTGCTAGATTTAAGCCATGATTTTCATTTCTCCTCATACAAAAACATGAAAGACCATTCATGTTCATAGACAAAGTCAGTTGACTTAAGGTTTCAAAACCGCAGGATCTGGACATGTATCTCAGACGGTGATATCGCAATTTATTGGCCAATAGCAGACAGTATCAGGTAAATATGTAAGTAAAAAATAACTGCTATAAGAAGACCAAAATCCCTTTACATGTAGGCCAGTTCTATATGTAATGGCTGCATTTTCTGAGTTTTTTCAGGGTTTGTGGGATGCTATGCAGGGCTTATTTGCTTGTAATATTTGTTTGCTGGAGAAGGGACAAAAGCCACTAACTAAGAAATGAATTAAGGAGAGTTTTTGACAACATGTATTCCTTTGTGATGTTTATATTGTCCACAAATGTCCATAGAGTCAGGCTATTAAGAAAAGAACAATTAAGTATACAGATTTCCAACTCTGAGATTGGAAGGCATGCCACAAAAAATGGAGAGCCCTAAAGCTTTTCAATGAGGGATTCAGCAGCCAAAAAGAGGCAAAGTAGTGGTATCCTTCTTTCATTACTAACGACGAGCTGCGCCTGCTCCCTCCTCGCGTCCACTAGCGCTCCTGTCTAGAGCGAAGAGAAGGCAAAAAAAGTGCCACAAAAGCACCATGAGCAGGCTTCTATTCCTTCATAAGAATAGAGCAAAATTTTTGCAACCACAAGTTTGAATTTGAGGCTAAAGAGCTCGCTTGTTACACGGGCTCTGACTGGTGAAGCATTTTTTCCACACATCCTTCCGCATTGGCAGCAAGCGGCGTGCCACAAACCCATGCTTCATTTTTTTGTATCTAAGGTAGGAAGTAAAGATGGAAAGAATTTTATCCCAGCTACCGGGAAGGGGAGAAAACAGAGGTAACCATCAAACTATAGAACCATACCTCAAACAAAGGCCCTCGGACGAGCATGAGGTACAACACCATAAAAATAACAGGAAACCTACCAAAGGCTTCACCTCAAAGGAATATTGAACAACTTGTATGGGACTCTACCAAGTGCAAATATGGTCATGATTACAGAGTTAAGACTTTATTTATTCGCTAAGAAATTCCTCTATCCCAAAACTAAAAGGAAATAGAACATCTGTAGCTTGGACTACCTAGTGCAAATATTTTTACCTACCCCAAACCTCAGGGCGTCCCCGTTTCCATGGGCTGAAACTCGCCATTTTTTCCTCTGGATTGCGAGGGTCAAACCGCATTTTTCTTTCCTCCGGCACGGTGAACCTGATAGTAAAGGGGTTTAGACAGTACAAAACAAGTTTTAACCATAGAAACTAGAAGCAATCGTGCTGAAAGAATAACCTGAAACTGAAAGAGAGAGACGAAAGAACGATCTTGCTGGCGTCGGCGGCTGTGGAGCAGATTTTCGTAAGCTACTGGGAGCAGTGGAGACAGATTTTCGTAAGCTACTTGGCTGATTAACCGATTTGCCTATTCTTTTTAATAACTCTATTATCGAAGTACGTGAAATTGTGTTTTCAATAATGCTTTCTACATTTTCAGAAAAGACCCACACAATCTAAAAATCAGCGACACAAAACATTAGGCCTAATTTGGCCTAAAAGTGGTTTTTGGATTATTGGATTTTTCGATTTGTTTTTATTCAAATTTTTTTTGCATTTGTTAGTTTCGCGTCAAGATTTTGTGGTTTCTGGATTCCTCTCGGCGAGACGAATCTAACGAGTATAAAATTATGGTCAAAACTCAAAATTTTTTGAATAAAGCCAAAATAGGTGGATTATTGGCGAATAATCCACCTATTTTGGCTTTATTCAAAAAATTTTGAGTTTTGACCATAATTTTATACTCGTTAGATTCGTCTCGCCGAGAGGAATCCAGAAACCACAAAATCTTGACGCGAAACTAACAAATGCAAAAAAAATTTGAATAAAAACAAATCAAAAAAACCAATAATCCAAAAACCACTTTTAGGCCAAATTAGGCCTTAGTATCAATTCTAAGTATTGGACTTTCTGTTTCTACAACAATTGTTTTACAAACACGCCTTTGTTGTTGGTTAGTGTTAAGTCCCTAATTAATTGGAATCCAGCTAAAAAGGCATGCACACCATTTCGGAAGCCCGCCCAATAATTTGGGTTTGGGTTTGTACAAGTCTCGTTATTATTTGATATAGGTCCCCAAACTGGGCCCAATTTGGTGTATGAGCACCCCTAAAAAAAACCTCTAAAAAAATGAGTTTACAAAACACATTTTTAAAAAACTTGTTCACTATGGTGTGTTTTGGCCTAAAAAGTTAGCTAGCTTATTTTTTCGTCTTTATTTGTTTTTTTTTTCCGTATGTTTTAGTTTTGCATCAACTTTTTGTGTACTATTGATTCGTTTCGACGAGATGAATCAAAAAAGTAAAAAATTATGATCGAAACATTTTTTTTTAATAAAGATAAAAATAAGTCAAAAAGACAGTTTTTTACACTTTTTTCGATTTTATTCAAAAAATTGAGTGTTTCAGTCATAATCTTTTATCTTTTTGGATTCCTCTTGCCGAGAAGAAACCAATAACACTCAAAAAATCGATGTAAAACTAACAAACGCAAAAAAAGAAATCAAATAAAGACAAAAAAATAAGTTAAGTTGGTTTTTTAAGCCAAAACACTACTAAAAATACGCTTCTGTGGTAAGCATGCTATATATCACTAAGACCCCTAAAGTTATTATTAACTAGTAGGGTTTTCCCACTATGTTTACTTAGTTTATAGTTTATACCTAGTAATCCACATACTTTAATGCTTGAATGTAATTCCCTTGTTTTGTGATCTTTGGTTTTTATGTAATTATATTTGGTTAGTTGGAATTTTTGTTCAAAATTTGGCAATTGTTGCCATATTTTTTATTATTTGGCTTAGATGCCAGATATTTTGTAATGGAAAAAATAAAATATGCAATTTTTTTTGGTTAGGTGACTGTCAAACAGGGGCGGGATCCCCGTTCTCTGTCAAGGGGAGGAGATGGAAGGTAGACGTAATTTCCCGTTTGGGGATCAAGGCAGGGACAATGGCGGATATGGGGTTTGGGGATCGGAGGCGGGGATAGTTGAATCCATCATCGGTCCTCCCTGTTGCCATCCCTAGTTTTTAGAAATCGTGTTTTGTGAAAACTTTTTTATTCAAATTACATGTATTCCCTTATTTGTATAAGCGGGCTACAACTTTACACTTAAGCTTTTTTCCTCCTGTTTCACACTTTGTCTTCCTCCCTCTCTGCGATCCATCTCCACGCTGCTGGGCTCAACCACTCCGGACTTTACCTTTCGAAGAAAAGTAGAACAAGGAAAGAGTTCTCGCAGACCTAAAAAAATGGATCCTTAACAATTCTCGTAGAAGAGAGAAAGAGAGTTCTCGTAGCCTAAAAATGGACCTAAAAAATGGATCCTTAAAAATGGACCTAAAAAATGGACTTTCCTTTTGGAATAAGAGTAGAAGAGAGAGAGAGTTCTCGTAGCCTTAACAATTCTTGTTGGATGGACCACCTCTTATAGTGGACAAATAAGAATCGAGAGAGCACGCACTGCAAGGGGCGTTATTGAATGATGGTTTATTCTGTGTAAAAACCATCGCTTCATCCCTGGATTGGACTACTCTCTTGGATGTTACGACAGACGTGGTCTACAACATTTCAATACTCCGAAAAAGAGCAGTACGATGCGACTGAAGATGTTTTTAAATTGGACTGGAACCAATCACCTTATTTGAAAGATGCGACTGATTTACTCCAGTGGCCAAACATGTTTGCCGAGTGGAACAAGTTGAAAGCCAAGTGTTGAAAATACTTGCACAAGATGCCTACAGCGCGTTTAGCATAGAATTTTGCCACATCTTCATAACGACGTTTGCACAAGGCTCCAGGTGGAGATTCAGACAATGACCAGGTGGGTTACGCATAGTGAAATGATAATAAATGTCGTGAGGGAGGCTGAAAGGGATGGCTCAAATCCTTTAGAACTAAACTATTACGAAAATTAAACTATTCAATTACACCCATTTCTATTGGCTACTTTTTTTTTCCTTCCAATCTACAATTTACGAAAACTAAACTATTCAATTACTTTGTTAGAAATTTTTCAATTAACAAACACAATAATAATGTATAAACTACATTTTTTTACATTGGATCAAAAGTAATCTTTCCCTTTTTACTCCATTTTTCTTATTTATGGCTACTTTTTTTCCCGTTCCAATTTACAATTTGCGAAAACTAAACTACTCAATTACTTTGTTAGAAAATTTTCAATTAAAACACAACAATAATGTATAAACTACATATTTTTACATTGGATCAAAAGTAAAACACATTAGTGGAAAATTATAAGAAATAAGCGAGTTAACAAGGTTTTTTTTTCCCTACAAAAATAACAGTTAAAATATTAAGTAAACTTTCTTACTTTCTTCAAAACAAACTCTTACAACCATAATTTTGCTACCTTTATCTTTGTATCCTTTTAGTTTGAACTTTAATATTTAATAATTTTGATTGTGATTTTTTTTATCGTAATTCGTAACGACAGGGGTTATATTTTGATTGTGATTTTTTTTTTAATGTTATTTAAGCTAAAAGAACAATGTAACATTGATTTTTTTCTAAATTTTATATCATTTTTTTTACTTAAATAGTAAATGGGCAACCAAAATTGTAATCGGGCTTGGGCAACCCAAATGTCAGGGCTGGCTCTGTTTAAAGGTCTCATGAATTAAGATATTATAAGTTAATCCCTCCGTCCCATATTATTGGGCATCTTTATCTTTTTGAACGTCTCAAAGAGTTGTTTATATCTCATAATCTATGATTTTTTTGTCATTACAACAACTTTGTTTAATAAAACTAATCGAGATCTATCAAACAAGATCCATATTAAATACAATTAATAAATTAAAAATTATAGAAAATTCTTTGAGACGTCCAAAAAGGGGAAGAGGCCCAACCATATGAGACAGATGGAGTATAACATTTGAAAGTGTAGAAATAAAATGAAGAATGAACTTTATGAAGAATGAAAGGTTGACATTTTGGAGGAAGAAAATGAAGTATATATGGTTGCAAGCCAACAAAATCGAAAAATGAAGAAATGAAGACTTGGATGGAGATACTATAAGAGCATCTCTAGTGCATTACCTAAAAAAATGTTTGCTAAAGTGTACACCTAAGCACATGTGAGACGCTATTTTGTGTGCTAAGAACTTAGTTAGCTAGCTAACAATGAGCTGGCTTATTTTGACCTTTTTTTTTTTTTTTTAGCTTTTTCATCCTTTTGAGCTTTTTTAAGCCTTTGGTAAAAAAACATGTTACTTTTTTTCCCCTCTCGTTGAGACAAATTGGAAAAGTAAAAATTATGACCCAAGCCAAAACAGCAAAAAGTTCAGAAAGGACTTCTTTTTTTTATTTTTGTTGGCTTAAGCCAATATGCCAAAAAGGTTCTTAGGCCAAACTAGGCCTAAAGTTTTCAAATTACTTTGAAGAAGATGACGGCATTAATGTCATTTTGCAAGAAGAATTTTGTAGGAAATATTGTTTTCTGTGTCGATCATTAGCATGGATTAAAAATATAACAGTAGCAGTTTAGGGGAGGTGGTCGGCAACTTTGCATATTTCCAAATGATAGAGGGTAAACCCTACGTGAGCCGAACAATGGGGGATAAATTGCAACTGAGCCCTTCAGCTATACACAGATTGAGTGGGGAAAGAATTTTCCTTTCGTGAAAGTGTTTCTACTCGAGAAGCAGAAGCTTTTTGGTATACCAATAATGAGTTTAGGGCTCTAGTTTCTTGTTTTTTTTTTTTTTTTTTTTGCAAGGAAGCTGTCTACATTTTGGGGTTTCTCTTAAATGGTTTCGATTCACAATATGTGTAAGCATTTTCAGCTCTTTATTGGAACCAGACTTTCTTGAAACTAAGATTGATAAAGAAAAAGAAATACAAAAATTGCAATTTTTATTTTAGTTATAAAGCAGGTTGATACCTTAAATTTCGATTAATTAGCATATCAGATGAGAATAATTGCCAAGTGTGTGCATGTAGTTGTTGTATGCATGCGTGTAATGTCTATCTCAATTGTGACATACCTAATACTTTTATACTGCCCTGCATAAATATCCCTGAAATCAACTCGGTTACGGAAGGCTCCCCTGCTGAAAGTGGTGGAATATGTAGCGGTGATGTTATCGTTCAGTGTGGCAATAAAGATGTCCAGAGTTTTTTGGAGGTACACCAATCTTTCTTATTAGTTTTTACATGGAAAGGTTGTAAACAATTTGGAAACATTGTCGTATACTTTCTCAAAAATAAGTTCTTTTGCCACAAAAAAAAGGATCGGAAGACAAGTTCCGAAAACAGTGCTACCCTACATTGTTTCCCTCTATTCCTGTCGTTTTAATGGTTTTTGGAATATTAAAAATCAGCTTGGCTTTTTTCATCATTCTTATTGTTGTCATTATTAAATGAGGCAGGGTACTCAACTTTTTTCTTTACTTCATCCTGGAATCCGACTCACACGCGACAGACGTGAGCTTCCAGCATATATATGCCATCCCTACGTATTGGACTTACTTAATTGTTCCAATTTTCTTCATGCTCTCGACCTTCAAAGATTTGGTTTGGTGAATATCTCGTGCTACCGTTATTCTGCCGATTCTGTTACCCTATGCTGTATTTGTAGATGTGATTGTCGTGGGGAAATTGTGAAGGAAGTGGTGATGAAGAAAGTTTGAGCGCATGCAATCACTTGCCTCCCATCCATTTGACCAGTAATGATAATAGAAATTGTGAATTCTAGCACCTACACCAATAGTAGCACAACTACAAAAATCCGGTGTCTTCATGGAACCTTCCTATTTTATGATTCTGAATGCTTTAGTTGGCTCAAAATGTTCAGACATAAGGACTACAGAGTCTATGATAATTTCCTTTTATATCAGAATGGAGGAAGATGTTGTTTAGATGAGAGAGAGAGAGAGAGAAAGAAAGAGAATGGTGTAGGGTGTTAACGAACCCCAACACATGCACTGTTATTTATATTATTGAGTACCACAATACATGACTAAAATAGACGATGTGAGATAAACATGAAACTAACAATATAAACTATTCTAACACTCCCCCTTAAGCTGGAGAATAAATATTAAAAAGTCTCAGCTTGTTACATAGCAACTCTAACCATGGCTTGAATAATGATTTGGTAAACATGTCAGCCAACTGAGCACCAGTAGACACATATGGAGTAGTTATCACACCACCAGTCAGCTTTTCACGCACGAGATGACAATCAACCTCAATATGCTTAGTTCTCTCGTGAAATACGGGATTAGAGGCAATATGAATAGCTGCCTGATTATCACAATATAGTGGCATGGGTAATTGCACATTAAACCCTATCTCCTCAAGAAACGATCGTAACCACACAACCTCACATGTTGTGTGTGCCATTGTTCTATATTATGCTTCTGCACTAGACCAGGCTACCACTGTTTGCTTCTTACTCTTCCAATTAACAAGATTTTCACCAAGAAAAACACAGTATCCAGTAGTAGACCGTCTATCAGATGGTCCTCCTGCCCAATCAGAATCAGTGAACGCCTCAACGCGTAAGTGCCCATTGGCTCGATACAATAAACCCTGTCCTGGATGTAGCTTAAGATACTTCACAATTCTAAGTACAGCCTCCTAATGTGGATGACGAGGAGCTGACATAAATTGACTGACCAAACTAACTGCAAATGAGATATCTGGTCGTGTGATTGTGAGATAATTTAATTTACCAACCAACCGGCGATACTGATCAGGATTGTGAAGCAGCTCCCCCTGATCCACACATAATTTGACATTGGGATCCATAGGAGTCTCAACAGGCCTAGCTCCCAATAAGCCTGTATCTTCAAGAATATCTAGCGCATACTTCCTCTGTGATAAGCTAATACCTTCTTTGGACCGAGCCACTTCAATACCTAAAAAGTACCGAAATTTTCCCAAATCCTTAGTATGGAATTGCTGATGTAAGAAGGTCTTTAGCTCATCAATACCTCGCTGGTCACCACCGGTAATGATAATGTCATCCACATATACAATCAACAATACTTTCCCTCGATCAGAAGTGAGAGAAAACAAACAATGGTCAGTCTGACTACGATGCATGCCAAATCTCATAACTGCATCACTGAACTTGCCAAACTAGGCCCTAGGAGATTGCTTGATGCCATAAAGAGCTTTGCGAAGCCGACATACCTGATTATGCCCCCCCTGAGCAACAAACCCAGGTGGTTGCTCCATGTAAACTTCCTCTTGAAGATCCCCATGGAGAAATGCATTTTTGACATCCAGCTGAAACAAGGGCTAACCAAGATTCGCAGCTAGAGAAATAAGAATCCGAACAGAATTAAGTTTGGCAACAGGAGAGAATGTTTTTGAATAATCAACACCATAAGTCTAGGTGTAGCCTTTGGCAACAAGGCGAGCTTTATAGCGCTCAACAGTGCCATCAGGAAGATACTTGACAGTGAATACCTGGCGACAGGCAACAAGAGTCTTACTATCAGGAAGAGGAACCAACTCCCAAGTGCCATTATGATGAAGCGCAGACATCCCATCATCCATAGCTTTCTGCCACTCAGAGACAGAAATGGCCTCCTGAACAGTGTTAGGAACAAAAACGGAAAAGACCGAAGTGGCAAAGGCACGAAAAGATGGTGACAGATGATTATAGGAGACAAAGTGACCAATAGGATGTAAAGTACATGATCGAATACCTTTACGGTGAGCAATGGGATGATCATCAAGAAGACTAAGATCCCGCAACGGAGGAGAAAACAGAGCGGCGGGCAAAGGTGGGCTGCTGGCCCAGATGACTTTGGCGGAGATGGCTCTGATTGAGATAATTCTGGCTGAGATAGTATGGATGGATGTTTAGGACGACGAACATATACCTGCAAAGGTTTTGGCTGAGATAATTTTGGCTGAAATACCTGCAAAGGTTGTGGTGGAGAGGCAGACGGAATAGTTGTACGGAACACAGACTCGGATGCAAGTAAATCATTGGTAGTGACAGGCTCCGAATAAAAAGGTAGTGACTCATTAAATGTGACATCAGCACACACAAAATGATGACGTAACGATGGAGAATAACACTTATACCCTTTTTTAGTCCGAGAGTAACTAAGAAAAATGCATTTTATGGACCGCGGATCCAATTTGCTCCGGTCATCATCAAGAGCATGAACATAACACGTATACCCAAAAACCTGAGGGGGTAATGAGTGGAAAGGACGACCGGGAAACAAGACTGTATAGGGTATCTGACCTCCAATGACAGTAGATGGCATATGATTAATCAAATGGCATACAGTAAGAACCGCGTCACTCCAGTAAGACTTAGGAACTTTCATTTGAAATAACATAGCACGCATAACTTCTGATAAATGTCGAATCTTGCGTTCGGCAACTCCATTTTGCTATGGAGTCCGAGTGCAGGATGACTGATGAATGATCCTATTATCATAAAAAAAAAACTGAGATCAATTACTATGAAAAAATTCGCGTGCATTATCAGAATGAAACATACGAATGCAAGTATTAAACTGAGTCTTTATTTCCATGTAAAATGACTTAAAAATAGTCTTCAACTCAGATCTCTCTTTCATGAGATAAAGATATGTAATACGAGAGAAATCATCAACAAAAATAACATAATACTGAAAACCAAAAACATTGGGCACATGAATAAGCCCCCAAATGTCTGAATGTACTAACTGGAAAGGATGTGACACACGGCGTTCTACTCTAGGATAAAAAGGTACTCTATGATGTTTACTAAACTCACAGACCTCACAAGATAACTCCTTAAGCGAACTACACGAGGGCACTAGACGCTTCAAATTCTGAAGAGATGGATGATCAAGCCGACAATGTTGTTGATATAAGGACTCTGATGACTGAAGAGCAACTGGTTGAACACCATCACTGGTTAGGTAATACAGACCACCACGCTCAACACCGCCACCAATCTTCCTCCCCGTCTTGAGATCCTGAAACACACAACCATGAGGGAGGAATGTGACTGAACAATTTAAGGATTTTGTAAGTTGACTAATAGACACAAGATTAAAGGGTAATCGAGGAACATGCAACACAGAATTTAACGTAAATGATGGAGAGACAGGAACCGAACCCAAACCAGTAACCGTAGTGGTAGAATCATCTGCTAAGGTAACATGAAAAGTTTTGTCTATGGGCTAACAAGTAGAAAAGAATTTAGAAGTACCGGTCATATGATTAGTAGCACCAGAATCGATGACCCAAGGAGAAGAAAAAAAAGATGTAACACAAGCAACAGAGGGACCTGTCTGAGCAAACGTAGCAGTGGAGGAAGAAGTCTCAACGGAAGGCTGAATTGACACAAGGCGCTGGTACTGCTGGTACTCCTCTGCTGAGATAGTCACTCTACTGTCGGCTGAAGCATGAGTAAAGTGTCCAATATCCTCAGAATGAGCAACTTGATGAGCCTGGGGATAACCATGAAGAACGTAACAATAGTCCACTATATGATTGGTACCCTTATAATGAGTACAAAATCGGGTACCACGACCCCGACCAGAACCACCGCGACCAGATTTAGCTCCCCCTGACGCTCGACCATGATTAATATCACCACGACCAGAACCACCACGATCACCAGAACTATAACCTGCATCATAGCTACCAGAACTCCGACTACCAGAACCGCGACCACGACAGCCAAACCCAGAATCACGATCGCGACCACGGCCACCACTTAATCCAAAACCACCAGAAACGGCTAGAGTAGAACGATCAGGTGGTGGCTGAGTGACAGAACCAGCATCTGAGATAGAAGCCTGGCGAAGACGACTAAACACCTCATCAAGAGAAGGCAACTCCCGCTCCCTCAATAGCTGAGACCGAACTAGATCATAAGATGAGGGCAATCCCAATAGAAACCGAGAAACCTCCAAACGCTCACGCTGACGCTCCATAACCTGAGGATCACTCAAGATAGGCTCATAAACCTGGAGTTCCTCGCAAGTGCCACAAAATTTGGAGTAATAGTCCTCCAAGGATCCAGTACCAAAAGACAAAGAAAAGAATTGCTGATGGAGATCATATGTACGTCGAAGATTATTGATACCTGAATACATCCTGGCAACCCAATCCCATACTTGCTTGGCAGTATCAAGGTAGAACAAGGGGCCATTAATATGAGGTTCCATAACATTCCATAACTCAACACGAATATGACAATCCTCAGCTTCCCAGTCACTATACGTCGTATCCTCTTTCTTGGGAGGATCATCAGTCAAATAACGAAACTTGCGCTCCCCCATATAATAAACCTTGACAGCACGAGACCAGATAGCGCAATTATTGCCATTCAAAATAAAAAGGTAATGAAATCCTTCTCACGATGCCGAGAAGAGCTAGAAGAACTACCAATCATACTAGAACCAGAACTAGCAGCAGAAGCAAACTTTTCATCAGACATTTTGCCAAATAAGGGAGCGGCAAATAACCACCAACAAACAAATCAAACAAACCAATTAGTAAATCAACCGTGTCTACTATCCACCGTACGAACTTAACACCAGCCAACAACACAAGCAACTGCCATTAATACTAATATTGAATAAACTCCCAAAATAAGAGATAATACCAGACCAAATGTGTGAACCAGATCAAACAACAGAGGAATAACCATGAACAGCAACCAGAAACCAAGATCCAGAGAGCACAGCAACCATGAACAATCCAGGCCAATCACAGAAATTGACAGTAAAACGACATAGTACATGCGTTTCAGACAAATTCAAGCACTGGGTGTGGATTTCGAGCATCAACAAAACACTGGATGTGAATTTCAAGCATCAACAGACCACTAGGTGTGAATTTCGAGTATCAACAGAACACTGGATGTGAATTACGATCATCAACAAAGCACTGGGTGTGAATTTCGAGCAATGAAAGATCACCAGGTAAGGGATTTTTAAGTTTTAAGGGTTGTACAAATCTCGTATGGGGTTTTCGAAGATGAAATAGGACTGCATAGATCTCGTATAGGGCTTTTGAAGGTCGTCTATGGGTTTTCGAAGGTCGTCTATGAGCAGGTCTTGTTCGTATGGGGTTTTCGAAGATTGTCTATGAGTGTATGGATCTCAGTTGGTACTGGTTTAGGGTTTGCAGATGGATGATGTCGGCTATAGATGGATGATGTCGGCTGGTTTAGGGTTTCGAGGTACTTGGTGGAAGAAGACGATGGTTTAGGGTTTAGACAGAATTAGGTTAAGGGTTTAGATGATGGTTTAGGGTTAAGGGCTTGCTCTGATACTATGTTGTTTAGATGAGAAAGAGAGAGACAATATCTTAAATATCTTCCATCATCTCCGTTTCTTCATACAGCTCCCATACACTTCCCACTTTCTTTGGTCTTTCACTTGAGTTGTCTGAAGATGATGAAGATGAGGAATCACTTCTTTGTGGTGAGGGAGTACCACCATGTGTTGGAGTTTGTGGTTCTTCAATAGCTACCTTTGGTTGCTCGATTTCTTCATTTTTAAGGATTAATTCCACGTCCTTGATAGCTTCAGCTTGATCCCAGTTCCAAGTTTGATCTTCTTCAAATATCACGTCTTTGCTAAAGATGGCCTCTTTGGTGATGGGATTGTATAGCTTGTATCCCATCATTTTATCTCCATAACCAACAAAGATGCACTTCTAGTCTTTGTCATCCAGCTTGGCCCTTCTGGCTTCTGGAATCTTTGTGTACGTTATACACCCAAAAACTCTGAGATGGCTCGCACTTGGCTTGTGCGAACTCCAAGCTTCATGTGGGGTGATGAACTAAAGTCTTCTAGTAGGACAACGATTCAGAAGATAAACTACACACGACACTGCTTCAGCTCAAAACTTTTTGAGCAGCTTCTTGTTTTTCAGCACACTCCTGGCCATGTCCAGAATTGTGTGATTCTTCCTTTCAGCAACACCATTTAACTGTGGAGTGTAAGGTTTTGTCACCTGATGTTTGATTCCATGCTCTTTGCAGTAGTTCCCGAAGGCATTTGACGTATACTCGCCTCCCTGGTCTGACCGCAACATCTGGATCTAGAAGCCACTTTGTCTTTCCACAAGAGCTTTGAACTCTTTGAATACTGCAAATACTTCAGACTTCTGTTTTAGAAAATATACACGTCTTCCTGTTGTGGTCGTAGATAAAGGTTAGAAAGTATCTATTTTGCCTGTTTGACATTGGCTTCAATGGCCCACACACATGTGTGTGAACTAGCTCTAGCAGTTGCTTTGCTATTTAGTTGACTTCTTTTCCAAAGCTGGTTCAATGATGCTTCCCAAGAACACAGCTTTCACAGACTTCATTTGGACGGTTGATAAGGGGCAAGCCTTTTACCATGATCTTGCTTGCTAATAACTTCAAGTTGTCGAAGTTGAGATGTCCGTATCTCAGATGCCACAACTAGTCCTTGTCATTTACAACAACGCTCAGACACTTTGCCGTATCATTTTGAATGTTTAAGGCAAACATTCGATTCTTCAGCATCTTCACTCTGGCAATATGATTTCCACTACCATCTAGGATGGTGAGGTGAGAATCCTTCATTCTGATGTCGTACCCCTTTTCTAGGAGTTGACCTAAACTCAGAATATTGTTCTTCATATCTGGTCCATAGTACACATTCGATATGTAATTATGATCACCATTCTTTAACTTGATTAGAATGTTGCCTCTACCTTTGTCTGGAACTTTAGAGAGGTCACTGAATGAGACTTAACTCTGGACAGTCTCGTCAAGATCCACAAACATATGCTTCCACCCGCATATGTGGTTATTGGCTCCTGTGTCAAGAAACCAGACATTCTGATCTTCAGTTGTTGCAGAGTGAGTCATCAGCACCATTGACTTTGTTTCAGCAACATCCTTTTCTGCAAAGTTGACTTGCTCTCAAACTTCTGTAGGTGCGTTGCTTTTACACTCGTTAATGTAGTGGCCATAACCATGACAGTTGTAACACTGAACGTTACTCTTGTCATAGTACTCACGGTTTTGATAACCGTTTCCTCTGCCTCCTTTGCCTCTGCCTCGACCTCTTCCTCTTGGTGCCTGTTGTTATTGTTGTTGATTCCTTCCACCTCTTCCTTGTCCTTGTCCTCGTCCACGTCTGCCTCTATTTTCAGAATCTCTTCCTCTGTTGCCACGCCCCCGGCCTCTACCTTGGTTGAGAAGTCCCCCCTTGCTCTCCTTTATACCAATTGAAAGTCATATTAGATTGAAGAGCTTGCTCTAGGGAACTTGAGGATGCCATCCTGTTGATCCTCTGTTCATGAATCTCCAAGTTGGCCATGAATTCATCCACGGCCATGGTATTGAGATCCTTGGATTCTTCAATTGCAACGACGACATGGTCAAACTTCGAGTTGAGGGAGCGAAGTACTTTCTCCAGAATGCGCACATCTTCCATTTTTTCATTGTAGCGTCGGATTTGATTCACAACACGTAATGTCCGGGTAAAATACTCAGATATCGACTCCGAATTAGTCATCTTTAACAATTCAAATTCACCTCGTAAAAGTTGGAGGCGGACTCGCATGGTTATCTCAATTCCGCAATTGGAACTCTAGAGGATATCCCATGCTTGTTTAGAGGAGGTGTCGGATGAGATTTTTTCAAAACTTGATTCATCAATGCCTTGATAAATCAAGTACAACGCTCATTTATCTTTTTTACGTGCCTCTTTGAGCGCTGCTTTTTCAGCATTGCTCCCATGTCCCACAAATCTTGTGAGGCAATTAAAACTTTCATTTGAATGCTCCAACTTTCATAATTTTCTTTGGTCAAACGAGGAAATTGGGGCGTGAAAAAGTTGCTCTGGTTGGCCATTTAGTGGTTTAATTGGCTAGGATTTGA
Source organism: Vaccinium darrowii (assembly GCA_020921065.1). Taxonomy (NCBI): domain Eukaryota; kingdom Viridiplantae; phylum Streptophyta; class Magnoliopsida; order Ericales; family Ericaceae; genus Vaccinium; species Vaccinium darrowii. Next base: position 13,440,641 of record CM037159.1, on the reverse strand, counting down.
GTGGGGTAATATTTTTGGAATGAAATCGGTATAATAGGATTTTTTTAGAAGCTGGAAAGGTTAATTTAGGTGGTCAACATGAAAAAGCTGACAGTAGTATAATTGAACAACTCAGAAACTTTCAGGGGCTGAATTGATTGGAGCAGAAACTTAGGACTCAATTGAAGATATTGTAAAATAGGAGGAGGTTGACCGTATTTGTACCTTAGTTGGACCAGTAACTTCTACTGGTGTGAAACCGATACATATGATAATTCACTTTTCACCTTTCTCCTTATTGTGCCGACTGCCGAAATAGATCTGAACAAAAACGCAGAGAACTCAGGTGTCCCGTCTCGTCTCTACATCGGTCGGAACGACTTGATTCCGGTGGCGTTGAAATCGTCTCGTCGTGGAGAGTCCGATTTTGAGATCAAAACTGGGTTTTGATCAAGTTAATTTCTGGGCAGAGATCAATTGCTCGGATCGGCGAAGCTCCGGCTATGGCGGCTTTCCGAACAAGATGATTCAGAATCTTCACTTCAAAAATCTGAACCTCTAGCACCTCAAATTTTGGGCAAGAACAGATCAGCTTCTGGGCAGACACCGAAGTTCTGTTTTGAGAGAGAGCAGCGGATCGGCCTGGGTGGCTTTGATACCACTTGAAGGGAAGACAACAAAATTGCTCACACAAGAGAACCACTGGAGGTGATTCTGAAACTCACAAATTGAGAGGAAAATCACACTGATTTTATTGCTACGAACACGCGATTACACGAATTGAAAAACTCTCAAATTTCACACTTTTGCTCACTCTGTCTTTCTCACTTTGCTTCCCATGATCTGCAATACAAACACACACATCTATTTATAATACTGATTCCGAGCTGAAATTGATGATTATTAACTGCACCTCCATAGTTGGTTTGCATTGACGCACCGCTTATCTAGTTGCTACAATATTCGACTGATTGGTTTGTTGATGATATTGAACAGGGGTTAAAATCAGGTTTACATTTCATCATTGGGGGAATATCCAAATGCCGTTTGGTTTGGGTATGGGACAATTTTCCTCACCCCGTTTGGTTATCGAGGCAGACAATCATTTACCAACTGCTTACAGTTGTCAAGTAACATGGATTCTCTAATCTAAATACTGAAAGGCCCTTCAGTTAGGTGCGACAAAAGTTGTTCATTGAATTAATTGTACTAATTACTATCGATTATTTTTGGTTTAGGTCATGGGAATGGAAATAAGTTTTGGAGATCGATTTGCAGAGAATTACATGAGGAACTTGCACCTTTCGCCGCTGCTCCGGGAAGAATTTTACAATAGGTTGAGGGGACTTGTTGTTTTCATTCAAACAAAGTATAATAAAGTTCCTCCTTCAAGGGTGTCCAAACGCGCAAAAGTAAGGTTTTCAAAAGCGGTGGAAAATTTAAAGGAAAAGATCGGTGCTGGAGTTATTATGACCAAAGAAGGTGCTATATTGACATGCTCGCGCGTTGTTCAAGATAATTTAGTCTCGGTGAAATTTAGTTTCGAGCAGAATATGGGGGAGTTTTTGGATGCGACATTGGTTTGCAGAGACAAAAATTTGGACTTGACCATTTTGCTGCCTACAAGAAAACTTTCACGGGACTACGCAATGCTTTCACCAGATGAGAGGGTGGATGTAGGAATGGAGGTGTTCACAGTTTCTCACCCAACAAGAGGTTGCATGAAGTACACATTTTCATGTGGTGAGGTTACGTATCCCAATTATCGCCTGAAGAAAGAAGTGCAACCTGAGGAAGGTCGTTCTGATGCTCCATTCCTACATCCACCCTCTCATCTGGTGAAAGCATTGCGTAGCCCCGTGAAAGTTTTCTTGTAGGTAGCAAAATGGCCAAGTCCAAATTTTTGTCTCTGCAAACTAGTGTTGCATCCAAAAACTCCCCCCTATCCTGCTCGAAACTAAATTTCACCGAGACTAAATTATCAGGAACAACGCGCGAGCATGTCAATATAGCACCCTCTTTGGTCATAATAACTCCAGCATCGATCTTTTCCTTTAAATTTTCCTCCGCTTTTGAAAACCTTACTTTTGCGCGTTTGGACACCCTTGAAGGAGAAACTTTATTATACTTTGTTTGAATGAAAACCACAAGTCCCCTCAACCTATTGTAAAATTCTTCCCGGAGCAACGGCGAAAGGTGCAAGTTCCTCATGTTATTCTCTGCAAACCGATCTCCAAAACTTATTTCCGTTTCCATGACCTAAACCAAAAATAATCGATAGTAATTAGTATAATTAATTCAATGAACAACTTTTGTTGCACCTAACTGAAGGGCCTTTTAGTATTTAGATTAGAGAATCCATGTTACTTGACAACCGTAAGCGGTTGGTAAGTGATTGTCTGCCTCGATAACCAAACGGGGTGAGGAAAGATGTTAGCTCGACTCCTGCGAGAGGGTAGTCGGGCTAACATCTTTCCTTACGCACGGACTCGACCTTGTTGTACATGTCACGGCAATAAAAAGATTTTGGGGAATTCAGCAAGACTACCTAAATCAAAAAATGGGGGGAATCGAACCAGCCTATGGAGACAGAGAGTTCAAGTAGAGGGGTAGCAGTTCAACACCTAAGGGGAAAACACCCAAGGGGTCTGACACAAAGTCAGTGATACCTCCTGGCAAAGCATTCGGTATATCAGAAGGTACGATAATGCTTATACTTTCCACGTGCATTCTACATTTGTTGGAGAAGGCCACATGGTGTAATCATTATTGTCATTCTTTCTCGTCTTGTTTGATTCGGTAGTAAACTAAGAATAACTGAAGACGAGGGGGAGAAACACGTGCTGAATAACACTGGGACTTCTAGGATGGGGCAAATTGACATGGAAACTTTTTCTTCGTTAGCAGACTAAGGGTAAATTCTACCGTTGAGTCCTCTTGGCGTTGCTTTAAATTCTCCTTTAGTTTTGTTTGATTTACTCTCTCTAGAAAAGTCTCACTTTGTACTGCAGTTCCAATCTTCATCCAATCGTTTGGAATTGCATATTGGAGGCCTAGTTATAAAAAATTAGTTCAGCTTCTCGGCTTATATTTGTTGGTCTGTGTCGTTCATTTGGATTGGTTGGACCGTTCTTTATTTCAATTTTCAATTGTCTTTGGCCACTTTCTTTCCACTTGGGGATTTTGTTTTTATTTTTAAAGGATGGGGTACCGTTATAATGGGTCTTATTATCAATATGGAGTTCCTCTGAAATTAGAAAATGATTTTGGCTGTCTCTAGTGGCATAATGGACTTCAACTGCCCCTCTGTACATGTTGTGCTAATGTTATGTTGTATGTTTTTTAGACATTTATTTGTCACTTCAGAAGCAATGTTAGATATTCAATCATCCAAGACTCCCGTCAAAAAAAAAAAAAAAATTCCAAGACTCACGTGGGGTTCACATTCCACGTCTATAGTGTGGGATAAAGCCTTGTCGAGCTTGGTTGAATTGAGAACGTGTCAATTTTATTTGTTTGCAATCAAGCAAGGAAAGTCGTAGGGTCCTTGGGTTTCTTTTCACTAACTAGTAGGTGTGTTTTTTTTTCTTCTGTCATCTTCAGTTACTTGGTTTTTACGCTATTTCCTCTCCCTTTAAGCATGTGAAAAAAAGTTGAACACTTCGGGGGGTAGAGCATTGCAAAAGTGTGATATTACATTATTTCGAATTTCTTGTGGAAAAGCATGGCCATTATTACACCGCATTTGCAGCGTCCTTACTTTTTGAAATATTATAGCACCATACGTTTATACTTTTTTGAAATTGTATTTGATAGCTGACACACGTCTTTTCTTACCTGGAACACATAGAGGTGGACACTGCATTTTAGAAGTGTGAAACTACTTTCTTTTGGATTTCTGAAGGAACAACAATATAGCACACTTGCAGTTTCTCTATTTTGGATCGACCGTGTATTTGTGTATGTATTTTTTCGCTCTTCAGATGTTGTGATTGTTGCTTAGAATAGATAGATTGCTCAGTGTTAGAAATAGTTGAGCTTTCGAGATTTTTAGTTTCGGAAGATACTATTTACCATGAGAAATTGTCTGCCGAAGTTGCTTATCACAGTTGCACGCTATTGTTGAGATCGATGGATCATGGATGGGGATTTTCGGCTCTGCATGGAAATCTCCTGCAGGGTTATTTATTTTTTAACATGATCCATAGAAATGTATCTTGCATTGTTGTTTGAGGAAACATCATTTTTAGTCATTTTTTAAAACTTTTTGCTTTCCTGGTTGCAGCTTCATATCAGAAAACTTCGGGAATGCAGACTGTGGATGATTCGATTAATACAAGCGTACATGCCCCCCCCCCCCCCCCCCCCCCCCCCCCCCCCCCCGTATCCTCTGTGTGTGTGTGTGTGCGTGCGCGCGCGCGCGCGCCCTTTTTACATAATTTTTGGGAGGGAACCTGATATGGTCATGGCCACTGATTTGCATTTCCAGATATCTGTTGGTGGTTTGAATGATAGTGTTTCGACAGAGCAGCTCAGGCAAATTTTCAGCCCGTATGGGCAGTTAGTCCACGTGAAAGTTCTAGTTGGCGAAGGATGTGGGTTTGTTCAATTTGCTGACAGGTAAGCTATGTCTGCCTCATTTACATACTTGAAATTATGATGCACGTTAATATGGCTGACTTTGTTCTGTTCCTTGCGTATGTGCTGGCAGTCATTGTGCGGAGGTAGCACTGAAGATGTTAAATGGAATAGCACTGAAGATGTTAAATGGAACTCAGTTGGGAGGACAAAATATCAGACTTTCATGGGGTCGTAGTCCTTCAAACGAACAGGTTTCTGTCATCTAAAACTGAGTAAATTGTGCTTTCTGCAATTTACTTTACTTCTTTTCAGATGAAGTACTAAAACATAAACTTGGCTTTGTTTAGACTCAGCTGGATCCAAACCAGTGGAACAGTGGATCTTATGGATATCAACGCGGATATGAAACTGGTGGATGTGTTAGATCTATTCAAGGTCCCAATATGTACTATGGAAGCTATCTGGATATGGAAATTACCAGCAAGCCACCCAACAGCAGCAGGAGCAGCAGCATCAGCAGGTAAGATATATGTGTTCTTTGGCTTCTTTTGTGGGCAATTTTTGCTTCTATAGTTTATTCTTTCATTTAATGTTTGAAGTTGCGGTGGAGAATTACTTGGTCATGGTCTATTCCTAGTATAGTTAGAGATGGTTTTAGCTCCAATATTCGAAATATGAATCAATCTTATGTGGATAAGTACTTCAGATGTGAGATAACCAATGGTAGGTGGAAAAAATATTGGTAGGGGAAGAAGGTGAAGATATCCAATATTGATTGAATTTTAACTATGGCTTCATTGTTTTTTCATGCCAACTCTGAAAATAGGGTCGTGTGACCCATTTTGCATCAATTTGGATGAGATTGGTTGAGGTCTGTAAGTGTAAATCAAGCAAAACCACGTGGCTGTGGGATTGGCTTGTCAAGGGGTTAAGTGCTCCAGGGCCAAAACACAAAGGAGTAAATTGAAATCTTCATAACTCGTTATCCCCCGCTGTAAGTATTCAACAGATACTTCTAACACATAATTCATAAACATAATACATCTAGCTTAAGTGCTGGTTCCCCCACTGTAAGTATTCAACAGATACTTCCAACACATAATTCATAAACATAGTACATCTAGCTTTAGTGCTGGTTAGTTGTTATTGGACCTCTACCCAAGACTTCGGGTATTCTATTATTGGTTTGGGTGATGCAATTGTCAAAAGTATTTGGGATGTATGATTGTTATACTTTGTTACTGTAGCTCTGTAAGGCACTTTTAACTTACCATTAGATTGCTTGCTTGCTGGAAAGTTTTGGGTGATGAATTGGTATGTTTATTAGAAGATTAAAATTTAGACTTCCATTGCAAGGCTTTGTTGTATAAACTGGTGCCATGATAGAACATGATTGGAGGATGAATTTTATTTATTGTTGCAAGGCAAATATGAGTTAATATGCCAGCCTTTGTGATTCTTTCCTGAATTGACATATTTCACACTTTTTTACTACTTCAACCTGGAGGCGCACTTGTCTCTAACATAAATAAAGTTGTTTTTATTTTGCCGTTTTATGCAACTGTACCTTAAGACACCATCATGTAATATTACTGGATTTAGGAGGGTTTAAGCTTCAATATCATAATGATCATGTACCATGCTTGAGGCCATTAACCTTTTTTTTGTTGTCTTTTTTCTAAAGCATCAGAAATTGATTTATGATTACTTTCAGCTTTGAGAATCTCAGAAAAACCAAACCAAACAAAAAATATGCCTTGTGTCCTCGATTCGGGCTGGCTAGAAGAATCCTGTTTCACCATCCCACTCTGTTAAGGCTACAAGATCTCTATATCTCGAGTCCTCAAGGTACTAGCTTTGCACCTATTGACACCTGCTGAAGCAACCATTCACTTTGGATATTGCTTTTAGGGTTTTGATGTAGAAGATTCCACTGAGCATGTTTTCAGAATGAAAGCCATTTGTTGGGGAAGGTAATGGTTTATAAGTTATAACTTGAAATGGAAATCCAGGAAACAATAGTTTAAGCTGCCATGGCTTTGAACACCAAATTTACAATAGCGAAGGAGGTACCTATACGTGTGCTATGAAACACACAAGCTGGGTCTGTCTTCTGTCCCTATGTGCTCTTTTTATTTTTACTTGTAATTTATTGGTGTTCAATGTCCTAAACTAGGTTAGATTGATGTATAATTTCTTTTAATATGCCAATAAGTTTTCACTGGCCCTGTAGGCAATACATCTGGGAGCCTCATTGACTCCTTACCTCTCAAAGACTCAAGTTAACCTCAGATTTCTTGTTTATATGTAAAAAACTAGGGTTAGTAATGCATAGAGTCATGCAGTGTCACAAATTCTGTCTGGATTTCCTTTAGGGTCTGTTTGGATATCTATTAATTTCAAATCAATGGATTTGATCATTGAGGTTATGAAAAATACAAGAGACTTAGTCATAGGTAGAGGTGGCAAATGGGTGGGTTGGGTGGAGATTGGGCAGTTTGATACGGATCACGGGTTCGATATGGGCAGGGTAGATATAGGCCAAGGTTGAATGGGTTGGATATGGGTGGGTTGGCATTAATAGTTAATACCCATGAGCCCACTTTTGACCCAAATAAATTGGCTTGATGTGTTTGACAAGAGCCAAACTCCAATGATTCTCATCGGGATAGTTCCAATGGTACTTTTCAACTCGTCTTTTGTTTCTTCAAAGCCAAAGTTGACTAGTCTTCAAAGCCACTGCCATAGCGAATTCCCCTTTTCATGAACTGCGTCCAAATTTTTTTACCCCAATTAGAACCCATGTCCAACCCATATAAACCCATTTATAAATGGGCTGGACCAACATATCCCAATTACAATTTCCTAAATAAATGGGTCAGTTTGGACGTATTTTAAATGAGCGGCCATTGGCGGATAATTGGGTTGTGGTGAAGATTGCCAGCTCTAGCCATAGGCGGCTTGTGATATAAAGTGGAAGATAAATTTGGAATAAAAGGGACGTAATTTGTTGCGATTGTATAGATTAATCCTTAATATGAAGTATTTCAAATCACTCATATTATTTAGTATGTAGACTGTAGTTTTTCAAATCCAACTCAATAGAGCTCTCAAACTCAATATCCAAATTCCTTTGTGAATATCAATCCCTTGATTTGATATATATAGCTATCCAATCGGACAGTTGGTGTTGCGACGACTCTGACATTATATTTGAATGAATGATTGTTGCGCTTGTTAGGTAATTGTTCTATAATCTGAGCCATCAAAAGTTTCTTTCCGTACTTATTCGTTGGATGTGTTTTCTAGCCGAGGCTTCCACTGACTTTAGGTCGAACCAAGGGTTTTTCTCCCTGGGTTTTTGTTTTTATAAAATTTCTCATTGATAGAAGCTTTTGCAGGTGCGCTCATAATGGCTCAGTTCGAGATCATGTATCACAACATCCAATAGACTTACCTTTCTTTTTAGAATTCATGGCATTTAGATTCTGCAAACCTTTTAGCTATGTTAGAATTCTTTGCATCAAACGCCCCTTTTCAATCTCTTCTGCTGTAATATTGGTTGGTAAAAATGCCACTGATCTGATCTGTTCACAGGTCGAGCCCAAGCCCTGAAAAGTGAGTACTGCATTTGGAGGATCTTGACTTGTGGAGCGCCAGGACTTTTCTTGCTTGTTTAGCTTTTCTACTCGGCTTGCTTCTTGTTGTGGGTCTGTTTTACTGTGGACCCTGATATGCTGGTGCTATGCTAGGACAACGAATGTGTTGTGTGCCAGATTTAGGATATGACAGATGTAGTATATGATTTGTGCAGAAAGACCATTTTAGCAGTTAAAGTTTAATGTAATGATCCAGAATTTAGGGTGTTGATTTTGCATCTCTAGTGCCAATGTAAAGAACTATCGACTTGCAAACTGGTATTTGAAGCTTGTTAAAGGTGGGTCGCATTTGACATATAAAAGGCAGTATTTTGGCTGAAAATCTTGCTGTTTCTGCCACTTTGCTTTTAAACATGACAGTGGAGTTTTTGGGTGTGTATTAACACACAACAAAACGTTATAGAAGTGTTGAATGGGCTAGGCTGGCACGGCACGTTTAGCCCTGGGCACGGCTAGGCACGTACGTGGGCAAAGTGCTCTTAATGTGAGTCATTGATGCAGGGAAGTGTTTGAAAAAGAACGAACACCACGAGATTACATTCACGAACACACAATATAGAGAAGGCTCTCTATCTATTTTTGCCAATACTTAAGTGGTTGTCCTAAGGCTTAAAACGCTTATTTATAGCATATGGGAGATCCCAAACATACAAGGAAATAATGGATGGCAATAAGTCCAAATTACATAAATTAAGGAAATTATGAATAAGCGGGAATAGATTAGCCAAACAAGAAGGTTAATCTCACAAATTACCAAAACTAAAAAGATATGTCGTGGACCTAATTGTGACAGATAGAGGACTGTTGAAATACGTCCAAAGAAGCGGCATCAAAAAGTAAAATTTCCTAAAATTTCTCTGCATCATCTGGTTAAGCTTGAAAAATATTCGTCCTCGATTCGGGCTCTTCATTAGATAGAGCTATCATCACAAAAGAGCGTCCCAGATCCTCTATGCCCAAAATCCTTGTGCCTCTGAGCCGAAGGGTTTTGAGCTGTTGGATTGTGATTTTTGTTTTTATGTTTTAATATTTCTGAGTGATCCAACAGCCGGACAACACCTCGGCACAGAGGCACAGGGTTTTTCTGCACAAAGGATTTGGGCTCACAAAAGAGATAGGAAGATTCACATTGAAGACATCCGAATTGAATACACGGCTAGGAAGGGGTTAATTATCAGGAAATGACTGGCCGGTCCCGTTGTTGAGATTTTGTTCCATCCAAGCACTTTAATGTGTTTCAATTCCGTATAAACCCACCCTACACGTGCGCGAACCCCCAGACCCAGTCACTCTCTCTCTTCCGTCCCTACACACGCGTAACCCCAGACGCACTCACTCTATCTCTTCCGTCCTTTTCTACTCTCTCTATCCTGACACACAAAACTTTCCCCATAAACAAAACCATACCCACACGGCAACGTAGTTCCACTTTCTGACATTGATTTGACTCTCTCTCTCTCTCTCTCTCTCTCTCTCTCTCTCTCTCTCTCCCTCCCTCCCTCTTTATTCGTCCTTCTCTCTCTCTCACTCTCATTCACTCTCTTTTTTTTTTTTAGATTTAAAGTAAAATAATTTTTATTATATACATTTATTTTTTATAAAAATTATATATTTGAAATCTACTCGACGACATCTATTAAACAAGACCCATTGTGAATATAAAATTTTATACGTGTAAAAAAAATGATTTTTTTGGTGTAGACTCCTCTTTTTGGAGGATGTGAATTCTTTCATTTTGGAGGGTGTGAATTCTGCATTTGAGGGGTGAGAATTCTTTCATTTCGGAGAGTGAGTTTATGTAAGTGATGTGTAAATTCTACACTTGAGGTGTGTGAATTCTTTCATTTTTTGAGTGTGTGAATTGTTCAGAAATGCAGTGAATCTTTCCTTTTGGAGGGTGTGAATTCTGCATTTGACATGTGTGAATTCTTTCATTTTAAAATGTGTGAATTCTACATTTGAGGGTGTGAATTCTTTCATTTTGGGGTGTGAATTGTGTATTTTTTCTAGGGTGAATTCTGCGTTTCAGTTATGTGAATTTTTTCTTTTGGGGTGTGAGTTCTATTTTTTTTAAAAAGTGTGAATTATTTAGGAGTATAAATAACTTTTTTTACATGTACCAAATTTTATATTCATAATGGATCTTTTTTGAAAAATCTCATTGAGTAGATTTCAAATATATAATTTTTATAGAAGATGAACGTGTGTAACAAAAGTTATTTTATTTTTAAATCGAAAATGAGAGAGAGACAAAAGTTATTTTATTTCGCAAAAAATGAGAGTTCTTGAATTTGGCGGATGTTAATTGTTTAGAAGGGATGTGACATAAAACAACTACTACCCATGTGCAAAGAACAGACAAGAGCATAGAAGAGAGAGAGAGAGAGAGAGAGAGAGAGAGAATGAATGGGACCACTATTTGTAACTCTGCATCATCAAACTAGCTAATAAAGAAAGAAACCGTAGCTTTCTATTTTAAAGTAAAAAAGAAACGGAAAAAGTACCCGGTAAGTCTCCGATAATAGGGCAGCGCGTGGGGAAATTGGGGAAAGGGGTTAGGCAGGATGGGTTTGACGCGTACTGGGTTTGGATGGGAGAGAGGCCCCAAAAGAGGGGCGGCCTGTCAGAAGCTCGTTAATTATCGGAAGACCCTCTTAACTACTAAAACTTCCTTGTCTCGGACAGTCCCTGTAAGAATTTTACAAATAGACCCCCTCTATCTACTAAAACTTCTAAAGCCCTAGATGTAATGAGTTAAAAAACATTTCTACCCTCGCTTATATCCACAAACCGAAGGGCTTATATAAGAGAGGCTTGAAATTGAATTTGTTTGGTTAATTGGCCAATTTGGGACACATTTACCCCTCAATCAGAAATCTCGGCCGTTGGGTTGCCTGGTATTATGCGTTTTGATAGTGGGCAGTTCTGTCTTTACATTATGTTTGCTGTTTAAGCGTTTTCCACTGTTCTGTGGGTCCCAGTTTTGATATAGCGACTCTGTCCCCTCTCTCTCTCTCTCTCTCACTCTAACCCCAGAACAAATGAAAGAGGAAAGAGAGACATGGGTAAATTTCTGCCTCTCGCCTCAAAACTCGATCGATCGATGTAGACGACCGAAAGGAATAGAGGACAAACGAAGGCTAATTTTGAGCAAGGTTTCGGAACACGATTCAAGGAAAAGAACAAGGTCATTTTGAGTTCAGATACCCATACCTCGTATAGATTGAAAGCCTAACTTTATGGCATCAGAGCCTAATTTTTGGTTCCAGAATCAATTTCTAACCTAGAGATGTATCCATAACCGAAGATCACATGTATGAGAGGGTTTTCCTCAATTTGGTATGCACATTTGGTAACCCATGGCCGGAATTGGGTCTGAGAACCCATGGCCGGACTGGATCTAAGAAATAGAAATCGACAATGAAGCTGACGAGTTTTGAGACAGACGTGGACTCATGGCTAGAGTTTTAACGATTTAGAAGACGTTGAGATCCCGTGGCCAGAGTTTCGACTTCATCTCCGGCTGCCAAATTGCCGTCGGTGAATTTCCCAAAGTTTACCACGCTACTGTAAAAAAGTTTGGATTATTAGAAAATAATTTTAGTACAACCCTTGCACTTTTGGAGAAGATTTAGTGTAACCCCAGAGTTTCATTTGTCACAGATTGAACCCAAAAACAAACTTTAAAAATATGACTGAATGGGCCCGGACTTTAGAACATGACTATTTCTGCCTTATAATTTGAAACAACCTTCAACGGGCATGATACTCGTGCTATCTCTGTATCTTCAGACCTGCGATTTTGACACTACATTCCAGCATCTACCAAATGCTATCTCTGTATATATAACTGCACTACACCATCTGCCTCCTTCATATGTGTAATCCTTCATACTAAGTACTTTGGCATCTAATTATCCACTCTCACCTTGCACATGAATGATTGCTCCACACCTTAGTCAATCTACATAGCCATATACACAATACACTTCGTTTCGTTCAATATTAACTACCTCATCATGCTAAAATATCTAATTTACTTTTTGCTCTCACCCAACCACCATCACCTAAGCACAAATCCAGTCAAAATAATTATTCACACAAAAAATATCCTAACAAAAGTCCTCCAAAAACAACGGGCATATTAATCGTGCAACGCACGTTGCCTTGAACCTAGTATATATATATATATATATATATATATATATATATATATATATATATATATATATATATATATATATATATATATATATATATATATATATATCACACTTTGCCTCCACAGCAGGTTGGAAATAAGTTACGTTGTGGAATCTAAATAGACCGCTAATCCCATTGAATAACATGTCAAAAAAAAAAAAAAAAAAAAACCTTCATTTGGAATTCACATGTATTCAAACATAGTCTAAATGCGAAGACATCCGAATTGCGAACAACCAATCAAACAAGTGTTGTGCTCCAATCAATTGTGATCGGCTTTATTAATGACTTTTTGCCTTCTCTCTCTCTGAAAGCTATACAAAATCCATATCCTCCTTAACCACAAAATAACATGTCTACAGTGCTGGCCCAAGGGTTTTTAGAACAACAATCACAATATGAGAAACCTAAAACAATTTAAAGCTAGAGAGAGAGAGAGAGAGAGAGAGAGAGAGAGAGATTCCACCAATCGAATACGCTTCTGTTTGCATTGGGGATTTTTTTTAATACTCTGATAGCTAATGGGTTGTCTTTTTGGGCTTTTGGACAATTGGACTTGGGGCCTTTTTTTAAAAATCAGATTGGGCCTTTTTTATTTTTTCTGTTGGGCTAAAAAGACCTCTACTCACGCTACGGAACCGGGGCCCTGTAGTGAGGGCACTCACTACAGGGTGTAGTGAGCAATGATGACCGTTGGATTCGGCAATCAATGATTTAGATTTAAAATAAAACTCTTTAGTAAGGGCACTCACTACAGGGTGTAGTGAGCAATGATGACCGTTGGATTCGGCAATCAATGGTTTAGATTTAAAATAAAACTCTTCCATGTAAGAGACTATTCTTACATGGAAGAGTTTTTTTTTTTTTTTTTTAAAATCTGAACCATTGATTACTGAATCGAACGGTTGTTGTTCCTCACTACACCCTGTAGTGAGTTTGGCTCACTACAGGACCTCCGATTCCCTCACGCTTAATAGCAAAAATTATAGGGGTGCCCCTACAATTTTGGGTTTTTTTTGGATGCCCCCAACCAACGGTATTCATAGCACTCGTCCAAGTCTTCCTTACCGCTGTATCTGTTATAGTCTAGATAATTCATCTGTTACTAGGGAAAGTTATGTAAGGAGAGTAAGGAATCAAGGCTGATCATAAAGTGATTGGAAATTCATTTGTTTGTCCTATGGCGATCCATTTGTCGTAATAGCTCAATTTCCATACGCTTGTTGCACTAATATACTCCTCATTTTTACAACCAATACCTACCATATTATATATATCCTAGCAGATATCATAATCTGGTAGTGTACAAAAATCATGTCAAGATACTTTTCCTTCTCTTTTTACTTCGTTGCATTAGCATTTGGAAGGAGAATTTGCACTTACACCCCTTGTATTTTGACCAATTTGGAAAGACACCCCCTTGTATTATTTTTTTAGGCACTTACACCCCTCTAGTTAGTTTTTATGTCAACTTGGATGGAAAAGAGAGGCGGGAAATTTTCCTCCAAAATGACTAATTTAATACCACAAATGCCCTTGGTAATCATTTATGAGGCTTATGGGAGCTCTACTCGTAAAAACATAGCGTACTTCCCTCTCTCTCTTCCACCCCCTAATCCTCCCACCCTCAACACCCCCCCCCCCCCCCCCCCCCCCCCCCCCCCCCCCCCAAATGCCATCAAATCAAAGTTCAAGGACCCCATTAAGCATTGCCCTGAAAGAGAAGAGCCTTCGGGAAACGTTTTCAATTTGTCTAATTGACTTTCCCATACATTTAAGCATTGCCCTGAAAGAGAAGAGCCTAAAACTTTAAGTGCTAATGGAAGCCCTCCACAGTAGCCTACGACTCTTTTTGAGACCTCTTCATAACCATTGTTGGGACAACATTTTCCGAAAGCATACCAACTAAGGAGCTCTAAGGATTCCTCGTGAGCTAGATTTTCAACCCTATGCACCTTAAAGAATTTAGCCTCGTGGTTATGATTATTTTACTCCCTGAAAAAAGCCAATCTTGCATTCCAAGTATTGCATCTAATTGGTCAAGTTTATCCACATCATCAAGAACTAGAAAAACTCTTCTGCAATGAATGGCGTCTTTAATCATAGATGCTCCTTCAACAAGACTATTTGGTTTTACTTCTCTTGTCTTCAAAATGTTTGAAAGCAATCTTCTTTGTAAACGAAATAAACCATCTTGTTGTTGTGAACTTTCTCTTACATTTTCGAGAAAATTGCTAGCTTCAAATCTTGAGAAGTTCAAATTGTACAAAAATTTTGCAATGGTTGTCTTGCCTATCCCACCCATTCCACAAATTGCAAGTATGCCAACATTAGTCAACTCATCTTCTACCCAAAGCTGAATGCTTTTGACTTGTGAATGTATTCCAACCAGGTGGGGGACAATGTCCAAGATTGTGCGACTTAGTTTGTCTCCAACAACTTCTATAATTTTCTAGATAAACCTTGCTTCGTGTCTGACAAATTGTAATGAAAATGGTAAGTACGACCCAATAAGAATTAATGATAAAATAGCACAAACCAAGAAATTACACACTTCCATCCTTGAATAAGGATACTGAGCATTTTGTTGTCAGTAATGAAATAATTAGATGAGTATGAGACGAAAATGGATGCATGTGTATGCCTAGCTAAAGTAGCAAGCTATGAGGAAATTACCCAGCAGCTTGATTTTTCAAAATCATCCCAGCCACATCTGCAACTTCTCTAAGTGCAACCCTCCATGTTTCTATCTTGTCCTTCAATTCCTCTTTTCGTTCTCCTGTTTCTCTGATTTGAGTTTCTCTTCATGCCTTGTGAATGCCTCTTTAAAAGTGCCATTTTGCTTCCTCACTTCAGATGGATCCACATCATAGAAGATAGGTAGAACTGCATGACCAGAACTCCTGCGTTTTAGGATCATCACAAGCTCCTCAAGGCACCAAGTTGAAGCTGCATAGCCCTTTGAGAAGACAATTATCGACATCCTCGACTCTCGGATTGCTTTCTCCAGTTCAAACTTGATATCTTCTCCTCTTTCTACTCCATCATCATCTCTGAAGGTGCGAAATCCGGAATGGACCAGTGCTGTGTAGAGGTGGTCAGTGAAAGCCTTGCGAGTGTCTTCGCCTCTGAAGCTCAAGAACACGTGATATGTAAATATAGAAGTCATAGAAGAGTCTTCTTCGGATTTCATGGTAGAAATTGAACAAATTAAAGGTCCAGAAAAGATTAAGGAAGCAAGCAAGGATGGAGCCGGGGGGGGGGGGGGGGGGGGGGGGGGGGGGCGCTAGTAGGGGCAGTCGCCCCCCCCTACGTCTTAAAAAATTCATACTATTACATTGAAAAAAATAAATTTATTATCAAACTATATAGTCTCGTCCCCCCTCCGTTTTTTCGTTAAAAAAAAGAATAGCAACAACTTTAATATTTATCAAGTTATGAAACAACTTTGTCCTAAAATTGGTTTTAATGAGGTTTAATTACAATTCTTTTAAATAAAACGATGCCCAAAATTTATAACCCAACTCACTTTAGGGACTCAAGACCCGTTCACTTTTAAAACTAAGGCTTACTGAAATTTCAGAAGCCCAAAACTCTTTAACGTGGTCTGTGGGCATTAGATTGAAGGAAAAAGAAAAGAGCAAAAGAAATTGGGGGCTCCCAAAACAGTCGATTCTCGATTGCAAGAATTGAACATTCGGTTTAAGGAAGATACAATGGAGTTGCTAATTCTCAGCACATCTCTAGATCCTCGCGATGGCTTCAAATCATTCAACATTGAAGATACTTGCAAGCTTGCAGAGAAGCATTAGCCAATGGATATCACTGAGCAAGAAAAGTACCACTTGAAATGTCAATTGCAAAATTATAAGCTTGATGTGTCTAGGCATCCTGAGTTTCAAAATTTATCAACGATTTCAAAGTTGAGTGAAGTGTTGGTGAAGACAATAAAGTACACAATATATCATCTTTTCGATAGGTTGATTCAACTTATATTAACTTGACATGTTTCAATGGCTACAATCGAACTTGTATTTTCTGCTATGAAATGCGTGAAGACAAGACTTCGCAACAAGATGGAGGATGATTATTAAGCAAATTTCTTGATCACTTATATTGAGAAAGAAATTGCTCGAGGGTTGGACACAGACTTATCGTTGATGCTTTTAATAAAAAGAAAGAGCGTCGAGCATAGTTCAAGATGCCTGATTTCAGTAGACACTAGATATGATTAGTAAACGTTAATACCTTTTGCAATCAAAGTTGATATTAGAAACATGTTTAGTTTCATATGTATTGGTGTTATTTTGTACATATATATTTTTTGAGTTACTAAAAATTCATATTGTTGTCTTAATTTTAATTTTTTTATTCTGTATAATCCGTCCCCCTACGCCAAAATCCTGGCTCCGTCCCTGGAAGCAAGCACCAAGAGACCCCTAATCTCTATCAAGGCACCATGCATATATGAATATGAGTACCCAGCCCGATTGCATCCACCAAACTACCCGACTTTTTTAATTGGTACCTAAATGAACTAATCCAATCAGATCACCACTCTATTGGCAAACACGTAATCTTTTTTATGTCTTAGCCTATGAGCCAGACAAAATGCTTGGCTGCTTCTTTTTTTTTTTTTCAATTTTTTTTGGAAAGAGCATTTCAAATTTGAAAATTTTACACGTAGCCAATACTTGCGTAACTAAACAAATCGGCTGGTTTCGTAACTATATCAAACTGACTATGTTACGAAAACCGTAATTTTAGGAGTACAAGTGACGTCTTCTCTTCAATATACACCTATGGTGGGCGGTGGAGGTGGATGTCCGTCGTGGTCTCCCACTACGGTTTCTGGTGGGTGCCGTGGTATTTGCTTAACAGCTCGTGGAGCTTCCGAGATAGCATGGGCTGTTTGTCGTCGGCTCCGCCATTTTTGGGTTTTCCAATGGTGGTGTGATGGTGTGGAGGTGGCGGTGGCCGTAGGTTTGTGTTGTGGCTATCAGAAACCCTGGTGACGATGGTGGAGGATGCTCTGCACTGTGGTTTAGGGTTTGGTTTTGGGTTTTCTTTGGTTTGGGCTTAGCCCATTTGGTTGGGCTTTGGCTCTTGTGCTTTATTGTTATATCTTGGCTTTGTAGGCCCTCGGGTATATTTTTCATTGTTTTATCTAGGCTTTCAGGCCCATGGGTGTTTAGGGCTTTGCCTTTTGGGTGCTCCAATCTTTGGTTGGATCTTTTTTTCTCGCTCGATGTAACCTTTGTTGAGCTTATCTAATAATAATTTGTTGCCGATCAAAAAAAAAAAAATATACACCTATGGTGCCTTGACTTGGTACGAAGAAACAGGTAGGAAAGTGAGGTTAGTTGTGACACCCTTCCAACCAAAATTAAAAAGCATCAAACATTCACATCATAATACAAAGATATTAAATACTAATCAAATTTTATTCAAACTCTCACCCTTTCCTCTTAATTTATTCCTTTTCTATCTCCTTTAGACTTCACTTCCCCCTAGTACTCTCCCCCTAGCCCTCTCTCCTATAATTGAATTTGATCAACACTTTTCAACCACACTGGACAATCTAAGAAAGTGAAATCTACAAAAGCACGCCGAGCAAAACCAATGAGTTTCAGATCCAATTTTTTATTTTCAAAACATCTCTTTCATCATTTCTTTCTTGTTATGAAATCAATTAATGAAGAGGCTTCTTGGCATTTCTTAGTCGGAAAATTATGAACCCTTGGTGAAATGTACCTCGGGCTGGCATTTTTTAAAATGAAACCAAAATCAAACATTTACTGAATTCACAATTTTGAAAGCATGCTTGCTGTCATTACTAGTATTAATAACTCTTAGTGAAGGAAAAATATGACTCCCGGATGAATATGTCTGGTTTAGGCAACATCCAACCCAATATAATGAACCAACCTAATCCAATAAGCACAGATTTCCACACATGGAGTTTTGATATAGGAAATTGAACGAGTTACCGTGTTATTTAATGAACCAACCTAATCCAATCAGCGGGGGTGGGCATTTTGCCATGAAGTGCCAGGATTGCCGCTGCTTTGGCCGTGTGTTGGTTTGTGGCTGGCCCAACAGGAGGGCAGTTGGTAATTTTGTAGGCACTGTTCATGTTATTTAACAATTACTTTAGTGGGTTTTCTGACTTTTGATGTTTTTCCTTTGTGCCCCTTTTTTTGTATATAATTTTGTCTCGTGGGTTATTTTTTGAGGTTTTCCTGGTAAAATCACGCGCTGGGGTTTGCTGTACGTTTGTCTTCAAGGCTTTAGTACGGTTGTTGACTGTTTTCACATGGTTTTAACTGTTGAATATGGTAAATATTGTACCAACTCTGGTATTTAATTGCACCCTTTGTATTGTATTGTGTTGGGTTTTGGTTTTTCTCATATTCATTTCGGAAGGCTTGAGGTTTGAGGTTTGTGTCGTTCTGCTACATTTGCTCTCTATTGTTGTTTGTTTTTATTCGGCGTTTCTTTTTTCTATTTCATTTTGTTTTCTCGTTGTGTTGTGTATTGTTGTTTGGAGTTTAGGTTAGTTTTACTACATGTGTGTTGCAAAAGCATATGCTGCATTGTTGTCGTTGGGTGAAGTTGGAATTTTGTTTTATTTCCATGTCTGAGTCTTGTCGTGTTATTATGTTGGTGGTGGTTTTGTTTTGGAATGAATGTTCGATTGTTTGGTGTATTTGTTGTCTGGCTTTTGGCCGGGGATGATGGATTTGGCATTGCAAGATCGGATGGCATTGTCTTGTCAGCATTCTGTGGATAGTGTTTGTATTCGGCAGTCTCGAGCTTTAAATGGTGGTGGATTAGAATATTACTTGAAGTAACGGTAGGCTTACAAAGGTGGGGGAATCTATGTCCATTGATGGTGAGGATCAAAAGTATAGGGCTGATTGGAATTTTGTGAAGAAGTTTTCAGCCTTGTTTGACTTGGGTGGTGTGTTTGAGTGGGGTAAATATTAACAGTTTAGGTGTTGGATGAAGTCTATTATAGTTGCAAGGTTTGTTTTGCCGTTTCATCGATCCGGACATCGTTTGGTTGTTTCATGCTGACTTGAGGAAGGAATTTGTGTGTTTTGTGTTGTGTTAGTTGTGGTTATATATTGTATGTTGCATTTTTATGGATTATATTTTCTCTCTTTTTTTTTTTTTTTTTGCATTGAAAGGATGGGATGTATCATATTTTATATATACTAGTGAAGAAGAAAAAGAATCCCAACTGTTGCATGGGCTCCATGGGTGCGTCCACATGATGAAATATTTTAGTGACTTTCGATGACTTTGAATCAATTTTCATGACTTTTGCTGATTCAAATGAAATTAGTTTGAATCGAAGTTTACGTTAATTTTTGGTTCGCCTTTGTCTAATTATACTTCGTCAATATCTGCATGTCTACGTACCTTATGTGCTATTTGTCTTTCCCAAGCCAAAATCCCGACAGCTATAACCAAGCTTCTCAAACACGTAGTTTTTTTCAAATGTTGCACCAACAGTTTTTTTCAATGTTCCACTTTATAATCTTCCTACAATCATTCATAAGACTGATTTTTGGACAAAGAGCAAGGGAATTTTGGACTCTCCTAATTGTGTAGAGTAGGAACGAGTTACAAGATAATTGTCAGGCTGTTTGTCTAATGTTGGGGAGATTTTCTAATGTACCGGTATTTGTCCACTCCGTTGTAATTTTATATTGTGATGTTTATTGTTGTAATGTCACCAACAATAACTAGCTTCTAATTTTTTTGACCTTCGTTACTGTCTTAGCACATCTGATTACAAGGCCTACTATCAAAAAAAGATGAATTTCCTATTCCGGGTATGGCGGCAGTTCAAACTTTGCTTTAATGTACCTGATGCTGAACAGAACATGATACAAATTTAGAGGCTCGAAATTTCTTTAGCCCTGCTTAGATGTGGGTTCTTGCTTTGTTTTCAGAAGGAAAGTGTGAAGTAACTCATTTGGCCGGTGACTTTTCTCTGCTTTTCTTAGCAACTTCTAGTCCTATCATTTTCTTGATTGTCTACAGACTTGATGATGAGTCACCAATCTCACTTTCCTCTCTCTTTCTTCTATTTGTTGTTTCTGAAAATTCATTGGTTTGCTTGGCCCTGTTTTCTAACATTTCACTTTCTCAAGCAACTTCATCCATTAATGCCATTGCGACCTCTCTACCACCTCCCTACCCCACCTCCAGTCCTGCCGTTTTCAAGATTGACCTTCATCCACCATGACTAGTTACTTAACTTCTTAGTTCTTTCCTACATCTTCAACATATAACATCGGTGTCTGAACTTACACATATCATTGATATCTTGTCCTGACTCCTGAACTCCTTTTATCTCTCTTGAGTTTTGTGCAATGGCTTCCATAAGATCCCAACAAGCCTCTTCTTCAACTTCACCTTGTACTTATCATGTGTTTTTGAGCTTCAGAGGAGAAGACACTCGGAAGACTTTCACTGACCATCTCTACACAGCATTGAACTATGCCGGGTTTCGCACCTTTAGAGATGATGATGGGATTGAGAGAGGAGAGAACATCAAGTCAGAAATGCAAAAAGCAATTCAAGAGTCGAGGATATCTATAGTTGTCTTGTCAAAGAACTATGCATCTTCAAGTTGGTGCCTAGATGAGCTTGTGATGATCCTCAAATGCAAGAGTACGTCTGGACATGTTGTTCTTCCCGTTTTCTATGACATGGATCCATCCCAAGTGAGGAAGCAAATGGGAAGTTTCGAAGAAGCATTTACGCAACATGAAGGGAAAATTGAAGCGTATCAAATTGGTGAAATGAGAAAGGAATGGATGAGCAAGGTGGAAGAATGGAGGGCAGCGCTCAAAGAAGTTGCTGATTTAGCTGGGATGAACTTAAAAAATCGAGCTGACGGGTAATTTCTAGATGAATCTATTTATTTATTTTTTCATTCTTAGGCCTTTTGGATTCACAGAGAATTCATTCCTTTTCGCATGAAGTGGTGATTGTCTTGCTTCATCTATTTGTTTATCTACCATTTTTAGTTTCAAAAGCTAAACTTAACTCAATTAGGAAATTTGTTAGATGTTTTTCCATCTTGAACTGTTTTAAATTGATGGAAATAATTATGAAAGCTCGAGTGTTGTGAATGTGAGGGCCACATTTGAAACTGAGAGCAAAGTTGGAGAAGCCATATTTTTGTTTAAGCTTAACAGTCCCCATCTCAAGCTGTTTGAAAATGTTATGCCTACTTATCCGTTTTCAACTAAAATAACTTTTAAACAAACTTGGTCTTTCTCCACAAATAGCAATAGTCAGGGACCAACAATTGTTTAATAAATATTTTCAACTCTGGAACTCATTAATAACTCTGTTTGGTTGAGAGTTTTGAGAAAAATATTTTGAGAAATATTTTTGAGATAGTGTTTGCATGGGTTTTGGAAAAAGTAAAAATTAGAGAGAGGTGTAATAATTGGATAGAGATAGAGAGAAATGAGAATTAATGATTGGAAAAAGGGGTATGAGTAGAGAGAGAAATGTGATTAATGATTGGAGAGATGAGGAAACAATCTTTTTGGAAAATTTTTTGGAAATGTGAAGTGAACACAGTGAATTTTGTTTTTTCAACAATGACGGCAAAACTTTATTCCATTTTGCTTGAGAATTTGCAACTTATTTCAATTCTAGGTTGTCATTCTTATTGTATTTTGTATTCTATCTTGACCTCATTATTAGGTATGAGTCGAGGTTTATACAAAAAATTGTCAAAGTAGTTGCGGACAATCTAAGTCGTGGGATTTTGGACAATGCCCCTTATGCGATTGGAATACATTCTCGTGCCAGAGAAATACAGTTTTGGTTAGGAGATGATTCGGCTGATGTTGGTGTAGCTGCAATTTGTGGGATGGGTGGAATAGGGAAGACTACCATCGCCAAATTCCTCTATAATTTAAATTTCTCAAGATTTGAAGGTAGCAGTTTCCTTGCAAATGTAAGAGAAATTTCAAAAGAACGAGATGGTTTACTTCGTTTACAAAGACAACTTCTTTCAGATATTTTAAAGGGAAGGAAGGAAAAGATATACAATGTTGATGAAGGAATTGTCAAGATTAAAGATGTTTTGTGCTTCAAAAGGGTTCTTGTGGTCCTTGATGATGTCGATAAGGTGGACCAATTAGAAGCAGTGCTTGGAATGCGTGATTGGCTTTTTTCAGGGAGCAAAATTATCATAACCACTCGGCGTGAGCGCTTGCTAAGGGCCCATGAAGTTTGCAAGGTATATAGAATTCAAAAATTGGATTACAATGAATCCATTGAGCTATTTAGTTTGCATGCCTTTGGACAAAGCCATCCCACAGATGAATACGCGGACTGCTCAAAGTGGGTGGTTAACCATTGTGGAGGGCTTCCATTGGCTATTAAAGTATTGGGCTCTTCTCTATCTGGAAAAAGCTTAGAAGTGTGGAATAGTCAGTTAGAAAAATTGGAGACGATCCCTGATAGTGGAATTCTCGAAAGACTAAAAATAAGCTATGATTGTTTACAAGATGATCACGATAAAAGTTTATTCCTCCATCTGGCTTGTTTCTTTGTTGGGAGTGATAAGGACTGTATAGTTACAATCCTAGATGGCTGTGAATTTTACACAGCAGTTGGAATTCAAAATCTCATGGACAGATATCTAGTAAGAGTTGACAGAAACAAGGTCATGATGCATTGTTTGCTTCAAGAAATGGGACGAGAAATAGTCCGTCAAGAATCACCCAAGGAGCCAGGAGAACGTAGCAGACTGTGGAATCCTAAAGATTCCTTTAATGTTCTAAGACAAAATACAGTAAGAATCACATATATTTGTAATTGATCATATGCATGTTTATGCTATTTACTAATCAATGCTCTCTCTCTCTCTCTCTCTCTCTCTCTCTCTCTCTCTCTCTCTCTCAGGGCACGAGAAAAATTGAAGGCCTCAGTCTCGATATGAGTTTATTAAAAGAAGATATATCTGCCACTGGGGTGGTTGATCTTAATAGAAAACGCAGTTTTGAAGAATTCTTCGAGAACTCATTGTTGTCGGATGTAGGGAATTCGCTTAAAAGATATTGTTTTGGCATCTTCTTCCGGAGCTCGATTGGCATTGCTTCAGTAGATTCAAATCAAACAGTTTTGGAAACGGATGCATTTGCAAATATGCACAACCTAAAACTTTTGCAGCTCGGTCATGTACAAGTACTTGGAAGTTATGAAAATTTTCCGAAAGAAATAAGATGGTTGTGTTGGCATGGCTTTCCATTTGAATCCATACCAAGTAATTTCCCATTGGAGACCCTAGTTGCACTTGAGATACCTCATAGCAGCTTGAAGAAGTTTTTGGATAGAACTAAAGTACGTTATGTTTTTCTTTTCTTTTCTTAATGATTTGGGATGATAAAAGAAGGTAAGACCCTTAAGACACACCTATGGAACCCTAGATATATATCCATAACCAAGGGTAATAAAGGCATCCACACGAGTACAGGAAGAAATTCTTCCATACCATGAAACTCTTTCAATGACGTCGAAGAGTCCTTTAAGTAGGCTCTCCTAAATGATAACTACGAATAAAGACAGAGATATCCTAACGATACTATCAACCAGAAATCATAAAATAACAACTAAATAGATACATCCAGCAGGATCAAATATGTGCATCCCATACTGTTTCCTATTGTTGAAAATTAAGCATAATTAAGACTGGGCCTTTGTGTTTGTTGTTGAGAGATAAGTGAGGAGGTGTAATTGAAGAGAACCAAGGTATGTTACTCCCCGTTTAAGTCATATTCCTTTGAAATTATTACAGTATAATAGTTGCTTTGTCCCTCACTCTACAGTTTCTCCCGTGGATGAAGATTCTTGATCTAAGTCATTCCTATTACCTTGCCAAGACGCCTGACTTCTCAGGACTCCCCAAGCTTGAGAGACTGATGCTTGAAAATTGTGCTAGTCTGAATGAGGTTCATGAATCTATTGGACACCTAGAGAGACTTGTTTTGTTAAATTTGAAAGATTGCAAAAATCTGAGGATACTTCCAAGAAGCATTGGTATGCTAAAGCTTTTGGAAAAACTCGACATCTCTGGTTGTTCCAATCTTGACAAATTGCCAGTAGAGATAAGAAATATGGTGTCTCTAAAGGTGCTCCATGCAAATGAGACTTCCATACTTTCAACCGTTGGGGATGAGAACGAAATTCAATCTTTCATCCGGCCTTGGCTATGGAAGCCAAAAAAGAGTCCAGAAACTTCATGGGCTTCTTTTCCATGGTCCTTGGTTAAATTAAGTCTTAGACACTGCAATCTCTCAGAAGATGCTTTTCCCAGAGATATTAGCAGCCTATCATCATTGAATTTTTTAGACCTGAGCTGTAATCCAATTCGTAGTGTACCACATTGCATCAAAGATCTGAATTTGCTCCAGAGCCTTTACGTAAATAATTGCTGTAGCCTCCGGAGGCTACTGGTGAAGCTGAATAATTTGGCGATCGGAGGGAATTGTTTGTTGGAGAAAATAACCTTTCCACAGGCTTCTTACAGGCCAAAATGCATTTTCTGTCCTGGCAAAGTAAACAAGCTATATGAGTTTACGACCTTCTACAAGTTACAACCCATAGGAAATGTTAATGCTCAGCTTTTAAATCATATGGGCTTGTCTAACTGGGAATTTCTGGGAAACCCAATTATGGAGCTAACGGCAGTCCCTTCAACAGGACAAATGAAGCTCACTCTCCAGGTGTTCTCTCTCTCTCTCTCTCTCTCTCTCTCTCTCTCTCGCTTGAATGACGCATTGTGTGCACTGTGTTTGTGGCTAAAAGGTAATTAATGTCTTATTTTTTCTGGCACAGGGATGTCAAGAAGCACAAATATTCTGCATTTTTTTCTCAGGTAGCAAGGTTCCAACTTGGTTCACTTTTACGAGTACAGGATCCTTGATATCTTTTATTGTGCCTTCACATCTTAATTCCAGAATCCGAGGCTTGAGTGTCTGTGCTCTGTATGGTCAAGTACTCCTCAGTTATGAATACTATGTTTCTAGCTTTGCGGAGTTATTTATCGAAGCGCATACTATTGTCAATGATACAAGCAAGGGTCTCGTTTGGTGTCATCGCCCGAGTGTCTTTGGATTTCCAGAAGCTGGTGAGGATATGATATGGTTGAGTTCCTGGAACTTTGAAAATGAGATAGAAGCTGGTGATGAAATTAATATTTCAGTGATTGGTGCAAAACTTTTCCAAGTAAAGGAGATTGGAGTCCACATTGTGTACGAGGAGCAAGAAAAGATGATTGCTCATATTGAATCAACTAGTGAAGAAGAAAAAGAATCTCAACTGTTGCATGGGTTCCGTGGGTCCGTCCACATGATGAAATATTTTAGTGACTTTCGATGAGTTTGAATCAATTTTCATGACTTTTGCTGATTCAAATGAAATTAGTTCGAATCGAAGTTTACGTTAATTTTGGTTCGCCTTTGTCTAATTATACTTTGTCAATATCTGCATGTCTACGTAGCCTATGTGCTATTTGTCTTTCCCAAGCCCAAATCCCAAGAGCTATAACCAAGCTTCTCAAACACGTAGTTTTTATTCAAATGTTGCACCAACACAGTTTTTTTCAATGTTCCACTTTATAATCTTCCTACAATCATTCGTAAGATGATTTTTGGACAAAGAGCAAGGGAAATACAACAGAAGAAGATCATATGAAGTTTAGGCACTTTGACCTTATGAAAGGGTACTCTAGCACAGAAATTGGACTTACTGAAAACAAGGGAGAATTCACCTTGGTCGTACTTGATTGTACTTGTAAAATGAAGTAAAATGAAGTGGAGAACTTTGCTATGGATTCTGGAGGTTTCAGCAATTTGCTTTGTGCCTACTTTAAATGTTGACAATCAAACGTGGAGAAGGTACTAACTAGGAGGTGGAATCAATTGAGAAATCCTTTCCCCCATAAATTTATTTCACCCATAGAGAAACTCTGATCTTCACAAGCTCTGTTGATTTTTCCCAAACAATTGTAGCATTTTCAAAGACACATGCATTCCTCAAGTTCCACACTGCCCACATAATGGCCAATGGAATTACATCCCAAATCTTACTTTTTGCCTTCTTCAGTTTCCAGTCCTTCCACAACAGAAGAAGATCTTTAGTAGAACGTGGAGTCAGCCATTGAACTCCCCACAAAGAGAGAATGTTGGACCACATAATCCACACTGGATTAATGTGAAGTTAAAGATGATCAATAGATTCAATGTGAGTTGAGCAAAACTTAATGTTGGAAATCTGGTGTTCAAAATATGTTGATGGTGTCGTCTGTACTAAAAAATCTGGATTGCATAAAACATTAGAGGCACGTTGTAACAACACTTTCCTAACGACAATATTTGCCGCCACCATTTGGTGTGCACCAGGTTTATAGCAAATCCACCTTCAAGATACAACAAAACCGAACTCTAGGTTCTTTCTAACTGCGTTTGCGCAAACGAAGACAAACAGAATATCAACTTTGTAAATGTAAAATAATCAAAAACTGATATTCTATTTCTCAAGAATAACAAAATATTAGTATGCCAAAAATTCTAGGAATAGAGTGTGAAGAGAGAGGGTAATTCGCGATGGAAATTTTGGTATCTAGAATGACTTGGAAACTATTTATATACTAATAGGCACCCTTATGTGAAAGATCATGTCCTTAGCATACACACACTAGAACTATCATATCTTTTTAAAGACTCTACTTAGGAAGGGTCATGCCTCTAGGAGGCACCCCATGTTTCACATCCCTTCCTAATAATCACATCCATTCTGAATATACACATCCCAATCTAAAGGGTGTTTTAACCATTCAATGAAGTGACAACTTATGTGAAAAGGTGTTGCAACGTTTCACATAAACCTCTCTCAACATCTTTTCACAAAACCCCCAAACCAAAAATTAGTTATTATTTTGAAAATCTCCAATAATCCCCCACCATTTTTGTTAGCCCCAAGGTTTTATATTTGATAATAGCAAACACACTTTAGTTTCAATTAAATTAGTCAATTGAGATTCA
This sequence comes from Vaccinium darrowii, assembly GCA_020921065.1. NCBI lineage: Eukaryota > Viridiplantae > Streptophyta > Magnoliopsida > Ericales > Ericaceae > Vaccinium > Vaccinium darrowii. The sequence goes on along the minus strand of CM037159.1, from coordinate 13,413,133 downwards.
TTTGTGTAATATGCTTTTACTGGGCTAATTGTGATATTCACTATCTTTTGAAGGGCCTTAAGCAGCAAAAGGAGAAACGAACATAACCTAGGTAACACCAAAATGGAAATCTAGTGCTCTGAGATAAGGTAAATGAAGGCTACAATATATCAATAAAGAATTATTTCTCAACATAAATAACCGCCAAAATGCAGTGTCCAAATGTGGCCTATTTTTTCCCCTAACTATTACAGTGTTCACATCCTTTACAAAGGCATAAAAGTATTCCCTATTACAGTGTTAACATCCTTTACGAAGGCATAAAAGTATTCTCTGCCAAATCTAGGAATTAACTAGGACATTCTCCATTGTTGGACTTCAACTTGATTAGTATTGCAGTACACGAAACTCGAAAAGCAAGGGACACCAGGTTTTGGGCGATCTAAGTCACATGTGGCTAAGATGACAACTGCCACAATCACAACAGCCAAATAACCAGTAAATATGTCAGCACAATTGCCTAAACCCACCAAAAGGGCAAAACTATAGTCATCCCTAAACAAAATTCAAGAAGCCCATTTTCACAACACAAACGCGCTCTAAACAAAGTAATCCTACCATTAGTGTAGAGAGAGTCGAGCCATTTAGTCTTTGTCCTCGGCATCGTTCTCAGCAATGTTGAAGTATCGCAACTCGTAAACATTACGGTCCTTGTTTGACGAAATGACTCGAAGCCAATACCGCACATTGTGTTTCTTCAAGAATTTCTTTATCAAATACTTCAGATATCTGAGAGAAATGTCAACTATTTATCATAAGCGAAATGCATGTGAAAACCAATTCAACAAACATGAGCAGATGATATGAACTAATCCAGGGTAAGCAGCAGTCGATAGGAATTGGACTATTGTGAGTTTGATGATCCCATTACATATAAAGAGAATTTCAGACAGATAAGGGACATGCCTCTCACAATAGACTCCAGCAAAGGTGTAGAAAGGCTTGAACTACATAAAAGCTGACCAAAATCTTGCTCCATATGGAAGTATGGAACTCAGCAGCAACCAATAAGCTTATAATGCATGAAGCCGCAATATGAATCTAAGGCCAATCAAATTTGGACCATTTTTTTAATTTGTGGTTATTTTACTTGATTGAGGCAGAAAAAGACACAAAAAAACGGCCATAGAATAACCAGGGACAAATATGTTTTTGAACGGCAACCATGGGAAAATATATCATTCTAGAAAGAGATAGACTAACCAAAGGCATGTAAACAAATCGCACAAAAATTTTAGAACAATCATCCCAAATGCTTCTTTTAATCCAATTACAAATCCAAATGGCATAGAAACTTTGAGGGATGAAAAAAAACACCGTCTAACAAGGTTTTTAATCAAACACCAAAAAGTGTTTACGAATTCCATCAAACCGTTGGTGTGCCCACTATGCATTTTGAAAGATTAACCACACGTGCGCTAATTAGTCACTTGTCCATGATCGCAAATTCTATATACTTGCATGAAGTCACAGTGAAGCACCCAATATATATCATACATACCATCGGAGTTTTTCCACCATATGTTCTCTAGACAGACAGGTTCAGTGCACTGATAATTGAACTGGATATAAGTGTTTGTCCAAAAATCTTGGTCTTGGCTTATCTCTACAATAGCTTGATTCCAAACTTCTCATGTGATCATTTCATAATCAGTTATTATTAATCACCGTACTTATGCCCAATGTCGGTTTGTGAGACATGTATCCAAATCTGGTCGGGGCAAATAAACTATTGTCGCATCATCGCCGATCGCTTGTGATATAAGGGAGAGATTATGAACTTACATTGAGGTGGTTTTTGCAACAAATTTTTGCCAAGCAAGGCTGGAAATTGTGTATTCGAGACACTCCGGTTTATGTTTACTGCTGTCAATATATGAACGGGCTGCGGACGAATTCATACAGCAATGAATGCATGAAACAGGTATAGAAATGGGCCGGTCAAATAGTCTGGGATCACGTGAAACCCAAATAATCACTGTAAGACTGAAGTTGAGTAGAAAGCAAATGCACAAACAGTCTTGAAAAGGTGCAATGTGGTCCAATAAATTCACAATTGTTAGAGGCCTAGTTGGCTGAGAAACAATTCCTCGTGAACTGCGTTCTCGTACAAATTTATACTATTCTCTTGCACAGGGAAAACAAGAAATAAGACACAATAATATGGAGAGGTAAACAGAGACAAGGCCCTAGGTGAATGACCATGCATTCAATTGACCTCCAATTTCTAACATAAATAACATATATGATTTCTAATTGATTGGATTATTTACATGTTTCCTTTTGTGATGTTCAGATATGCTTCTGACATTGCGTAACTGAATTCAAATATAAGGCCAACATTGATATAGGGTGCTGCATTCAATTCTTAGGCACGATAATAAAGAACCAAAGAGACAAACTCCAGCCCCATTATAAATTTCAATACTTAACCGTCCACTGTTAGATTGAAATTTAGGAGAAAGAAAATGGGCATTCGGTCTGTTTCAAGTAGGATTCGAGCCAAATAAATCACTCTGATTATATCAATGCAAAAACAAGCAAGGACAACAGTGCAATAAAATGCGCACGCAGAGAGAGAGAGAGAGAGAGAACACAGGAGTTTGGGCAATCAAAAAGCATGTCCTTGATAACTGGTAATAGCTACAGATCCAACTATAAAGCCTCATCTGACTATTCAAAACTGAGCGATTAAAATGATTTAGATTTTGCATACAACCATTTTTTTTTTACTGCTGAACTACTCTCCAAGTGTAGAATGCTGCAAATGCATACCCAGAAATCTAGCTATTTCTTTCAGTCAATGTTCTTGCAAATATACTAAAGACAAACAATATATTCAACCATTCTTCTGGCAAAATCAGCTTTCTATTTGTACCCAAAAACCATCAGCTTTCTATTTGGTCAACAATTTATTTAAGGAAAAGTTCTGTTGGAGAATCCCTTCTTTTTTGTATCATTCATGGTAATTTAGAATCAAAACCAAAGAAGCACACAAAATGAACTTCATTCACTACTATGATGGAGGTTCAAAATTGTCCCTGTAAATATGGACACTTTTCAAGCCTCACAACTGATGAAGATTCCCATGAACAGATGTCACAATAAAATTAACAATGAGCATTTGCTGTAACAATTTCAAAATTTTTCCCCACCAAAAACCATAGCGGAATGGTTACTGACTTGGGATTTTTGAGTCATCAGTTTAAAAACTAACTCAGCTAGGAGAGTTTGATGTGTTACTTACTAAATGAGATTTCCGATTGCCATTTGTCTTGTCAGGACCTATTCATACCTAGTTTAAGATAACACACAAACCAAGAGAACCATCAGACAATAGTTTAAGTTTGCAAATCTTGAAAATTACAACTGCAAGCAAATATAGGAATACAAAAAGTAGAATCATACAAGGGGAAAAGTAGGCCAACCTCTTTCTTGCTTTACCGAGTTAATACCTCCTTAAAAACTACATTTTTGGTATGTGAATGTTTCTCACTTTCATCAACTCCTTTCTTGAGCAAGAGTTTTGTAGTTGCCATAGAAGTCCCACGAGATAATGCTACATATAGTTGGCCATGTGAGAAAACATCTTGCGGTAAATACAGCCCAACATAGGGGATTGTTTGCCCTTGCGCCTTATTAATTGTCATGGCAAAACAGAGTCGAATCGGGAACTGTGTCCGCTTGAACTTGAAGGGTATTGATTCATTTTCTGCTGGAAGGAGAGGAATTCTTGGAAGCAAAACAGGTTTCCCCACAAATTGGCCCACTGTAATCTCAGCATAAATGACATCTTTGTCAAAGCCTCTACAAACCATTCTTGTTCCATTGCATAGCCCATCTGATGGATCTATATTCCTCATTAACATGATTGGACTATTTTTTTTCAAGAACCAATTTATGTGGAGGAAGTCCATTTGGCATGAGAGTGTTCAAAAACTCTTCTGGATAGTAATTATGTGTATCGTCAACAGTCTCGTTTCGTGATATATTCGGCTGAGTCAAAATTCTCTTGAATTGAAGGATAAACATCAGATATCAAGGCATTTTCTGGATTATCATTATCTTCTATTCTAACAAGCATTTCAGATGGAATTTCAACCATTTCCTCACCTGTAGTTGGTTCTTCACCATTTCCAATCACCATTAATAGGTATTTTAAATCTTGAGTGTGCTGTTCTACCACCTGGTAAGAGAGAAGCTGCAACTCCTGAGGTTGCTGTTGCTATAGCAACCATACCTCTTAATTTGATGGTAGCAAGAAGAGCACGATATAAATAAGTCTTCCCAGTTCCCCCGGGACCATCAATGAAGAAAATTCCACTTTGATCAGAATTTACACAATCCATTATGATATTATAAGCAACCTTTTGTTCTGAGTTCAAAGACAATGCAGCTGAATAATCTTCTAAAGGGACTGTAATAGCTAATTCATCAAGGATTTCCCTTTTTTCAGTCGGACTTTTGTCTGCCACAGTTAAATCTACAATTGGCAAATCAAAGTCCTTAATACTTCTGCCCATGCTTTCTAAGAAACAATCCAGGCTCTTTAATGTTTTCAACACCCTCTCCTCAAACACAATAGCTTGACCGTGGGCAAAATCTTCAGACATTGAATCAAAATGGATGTTCCACAATCTCATAACATCAACGGGCTTACAGAAAATTAGTATAGTAGCAAACAACCGACGTAATGCGTTGGGCATATGAAAGTTTGCTGCCTCATGCAGACACTCAGAAATATAATCATCTGATTTCAGCAAACCTTTCTTTTGGGCAGCATCTTTAAAAGACGAGCATTGAACACTATTATAGCTTAAAAGGTTTGCAAAAGAAGTCGGACCTCGAATGTCGTTAAGAAGAAGCCACAAATAATACCTTTCACCTTCAGCTGGGTTGGCCCCATTGATACGACCAATGACTTCTCTCGCTTTTCTCTTTGTCCAACGCTTGCCTTTCTTCTCCCATACATAATGCTCCGGAAATTCCCTATAGAGATATTTTCTAGCTTCTATGTTATTGTAACATGTGCTAAAAAAAAACTTTGTGAGCATTGTTCTTGATGCAAAATCTGAATAAATTAGGTTTTCCAAATCTTGGTTCTTCCAACAAGAAACAAACTGCTTATTGGGTGAACCTGAAAATTAATAACCGCGGGATGAATTTCATTCAAGTCAAACTCAAAAATTCTCCATATAGCTTCTTGAGCTGATACCCATCGAGCGTCTTGGAAATGTTGGATTTCATCAATTGTAGTGTTTCCATCACCCTGAGCAATATATATAGATACTTTGTCATGCCCCTTGTATATGTACTTGTACAAGTATTTCACAGCGGTTATTCCTGAACAGATCTCAACATTGAGGTGGCAGTTGTATCTTCTCAGTAGGTAAGGGTTATAAGGTACCACCCAACTGTTGTCTAAGGAAGCTTTCCTCACAAACACTTTACGGTTGTCGTTTCTTCTTCTATAGATCGGATAAGAATCTTTTCCAATTGCATTGTGTTTGGACAGAATGCCCGAGGATAGTGACTTTTGCATTTTTCATTTTTCATTTTGCATGCATGGGCATTTTTTATTTAGGTCTCCGCAAGGTCCATGCATCATGTGCTTAACAACTTTTGCATGCAAATCAGGATCCTTAGTCTCATCGGGAATTTCCGCAGAAACAAACATATCATACTGGTCAACACTTGTTATCTTGTGCTCAGGCTTCAATATGTTCAACATATGGGCATGTGGCAAGCCTCTTTTTTGGAACTCAATCACATAAACATGTGCAGCAACTTTTCCAAATATTTGTCTTCTAAACAATTGATCCTTTAGGTCCTGTAATTTGGCTCTGAAAATTCTTGCAGTCAAATCGGGTCTGTCTTGTGGTGATTGTCCCTCACACAATTCATCTTGAATCTCTTTCCACTCTGGGTTGCAAGTCATAGTTACAAAAAGGTCTGGCTTCCCAAAATGTTGTACCAGAGACATTGCATCCAGATACCTACGGCGCATATCTCTTGGGCCACCCACGAAAGATGCAGGTAAAACAATTCTCTTGCCCACCATGTTCCCTCTTTTTTCACCCCTCAATACACTATCAACAATTCCTTGGTACAGTTCAGCTCTTGTCTGGGACTGCTTATGTCTTCGATGTCTACCAACCTATTTAACAAATAGGAATCTTAAACTGCCCACTTAAGAGGAGGCTTGTTATATCTGAAACAATAACCATGAAGGTTGAAGGGTATTAATCTTTTTGTGAAAATTAAATTTGAGGATCCCACTTTTCCGTTTCAAAGAAGAGGATAAATTCAAACTGGTTGAAGAGCTAATAATGCAGTCCTTATTATTGGTATTGACAAACTAGAACGAAAACTCGATTCAATGAGAATTTTCTCAAAAAGAAGTTTTGATGTACTATAGGAGGGATCAGAGTTTCAAGGGGTTCTATTACCCAAATACATTGCTTTTATAAAAATGTTACCCCTCGAAGAGAATATTTTGGGTGGTACCAATTAGCTAGCAGTGATCTTCTACTTAGTAGGTATCCAAGTGGAAGTTTTTTTTTATTTTTTTTGAACGGCGAAAATTTTTATTAATCTTTGAAAAATTACAAAGACCAAAGGAGCAAGGAATGAAGGCGACGAATCCTAAGCCAAGCTAAGGACAGCCTAAGCCCATCCGAGACCCAAAACAAAGGCTAGCAAGAAGCCAACCCGAGAACACCCAAAGGGTCGAAGCCCAAACAAATAAAGGCCTAAACCCCAAAGGAGCCAAACCAGAAAAAACATAGCAAAACACCCAAGGCCTAGCCCAAAAGGCAACCCAAAAAAAACATCCCGAAAAACCCGAAAGCCCAAACAAAAAAACCTTAACACCAAGCCAACAACAACAACCGCCTAAAAACCAAACAAAGCTAGGAAAACTAGCGTTCGATCTCCATAAGAGCGATCCTTCGAATGACATCCTTTTCATTACCATCGTAACCAAGACCCAAAGACATATGAGACTCCCACAAATCTTTAGCCTTACTAAGGACTTCCTCATCATCACCCATATAATGAGCACCCGCGATCTTGTTAAAAGAGGAGACTGAGGCCTTGTTGATAGTCCGAATGGCCCGAGATTCATTAAGAAGAATATTGTTTCTGTTTGCTATACCATCCGAAGAGATAGAAGCAGAAAGGGCAACAACAGCCACAACAGACCTCAAAACCACACATTTTTTTATTTTTTCTCCCACCCTTGTAATTTCCTGGATAAGCTTTAGGTAACCCTAGGATCTCCTCCAACGTTTTCCTCTTCTTTTTCCCTTTGGTTCCTTTTAAAGCTGCCTTGACTGGAGAAAGTTGAGTGGCATCCGGCTGATCCAAAGGGATATCATTGGTTGGCTCTACAACATTATTAACTAGGGATTGCCCGTGCCTAAAGGCACGGCGCGACGCAATTTGAACTATCATTCACTATGAATAGCTTCAGGCTCGATGTAACACACTTCGAGCACAATTAAATTGAAATACCCTTTAAATGAGCATATAAACTGACTGCACAATCAAATACATCAAATTCGCCCTATGCTACTAACATGCAACATTTCACCAATTTCGACAAACAAATCCAAGGAGAAAAAAATAGTGTACAACAACTAATGAAATCAAACCTCTCTAATTTGAATTGCCCGGAGAAGAAAGCTTGGAGGACCTCATGGTTTTCATTTTACCAGTAGATTAGTGTTTCGCGGGGCAACAGGGGAAGAAAGGGAAGAGGGACTGCTGAGGGTTGGAATTGATTTGGAGATTGGATATGTTGGCCTGTTGGGTCTTTTGCTCAGATATGAAGAAATGAGTGGCCATTAAGTTTGGCATGAAGACAAATTAGCTAGACAGATGGAGGGGTATCAAGAACTTTTCATAAATTCGGTTTCAAGCGGAGAAAAATCACAGGAAAATGAAAGTATGAAGAATACGTTCTAAACTGCAATGCTAAAAAATCCAGGACAGCTATTTTTTTTGGTCAAAGTGTCTGGGCCAATTTATACTCCTTGATTCCGTCAAATGATAGGAATTGCCTGTGCCTAAAGGCACGACGCGTCGTAATTTGACCTCAACTTTCTGAATCATCGTTCTGTTATTTATGCAAATAACTAAAAACTCTCATACGAATCTTCGCCTAGTAACTAAACCGAGGCTCAACACAAAGTTTGATTTCCCAGCCATATTTCGCCTAGAGCTCATTAAATCAATTTTGAGAACTAAATTTGTAGAAAAATACAGCGATTCACAACAGTGAAACTACAGTGTACAGTACTAAAGAAGCAATATAGTAAGTAGGAGCTATTGGAAAAAATATGAATGTATAAACGATCAAACCCTTATTAGGCACACTTATGTACAATATGGTCTGCCCAATAACAAAACAAACAGAAGATAAAAGAGAGAACTTTTATTGATCTAACATAAGAGAGTTACATTAGAGTAACATAATTTGCTGGTATAAACCATGAATCCTCGTTTTCTAGACTCTATAGCCTTCTCAATAAATAACTAAGAAAGCAAAGAGTTGAAATAGTGAGAGGGGGTGACCACGGCCCTAATTTGTGCTCCTAATTGCTTACACCTGAATAGTGAGAGGGGGTGACCACGGCCCTAATTTGTGCTCCTAATTGCTTACACCTGAAAAGACAACCCAAATAAAAATTTGTTCAAGATATTAAGATGCAACGCAAGCCAAAGAGAAGGCCCTGTGACAATAATTCAAGCCAACAAACCTTCAATATTAAGACTGAAAAAAGAGAAGAAAAGAAAATGTTTTACATTAAAACTTCTCAAATTGAAAAATCTAGTAACACAGAGTTTATTGGTGGAAATCTCTTCCATTATTTACCTTTTTTTGTGCCAATCCATATGGTCCCAAGACTACCTTCAACTCGGAAGCGGGGGCCCTGTACTCAAAAGGGAAAAAGTAAGTACATTCACTTGCCTATTAATAGGAGAAATTTCCCATACTCAGAAATTAGAAATCTAAAAGGCCTAATACTTAATTGAGTTAACATGACACCTACAAAGTCCAACATAGAGAATAGCTAAGGACTCGTGAAACTTTTTCCCTCAATAGCAAAACCAAGAGCCCAAATAAGAATTCTAATAGTCTACAATCTCAAACGAATCCTAGTCTAAAAAATAGGATTTCTAATATTGAAGCTCATGAAAAGACCACAAAACAAAGTTTGACTACTTGATACAGCAGAACCTTACCAATTTCAAAGGTGAAACCTTTTGCCTAAAGATCATACCCTCTCACCCTTTTCCGAGCGTGTGATTGCCGCTTTGACATATACCAAACTGATGTCTTATGGCAAGAGGGGGGAAAAAAGAAAAAAGGGAATGGCTACCAGTCACAAACAGTAAATCCAGTAAAAATCACATTCAAAAGGAAAAAAAAACGGAGAATTCTCTTTTCCAATTTTCTCCTATTCTTTCAAAAACCAAAATCCAATGTGCAATTAATCTTCTAGTATGACTTTCCAATTCAATATCAGTTTTCAAATCATGTTTGTTTTTATTTAGAAATTCATCAATTTTGAAAAACTAAAATCCTATGTTTCATGGCTAGATACAACGCTAAGTGCTAACGCTTTTCCGAAAGACAACACCACCATAAGGAAGAAAAACGATACAGGAGCATCTTAAAGAACTACGATTCAGAATCAACACTCAAATGGGCATGAAATCAAACACCAACCTTTATAATCAGAGCTCCCTTCATCTTCAAAGCACTGATAAGGCTGGTCTATAAATGGCCAAGTTAGTTTAACTGTAACAAATAAATCCAATGTCAAGTAATTGACAACCAAACGAAATCAACATAAATTTTGTATTTGTGCAAAAGGGTGATAAGAGAGATGGTACCTTTGCCCTGTCAAATAGCAGACATCACATTCAGATGAGAGTACCAATCAGACATTACATTTAGATCTAATAGCAGTTAAATATGGGAGGGCAATGACAACGCAAGACCTAGGTTCTATGCCTTTTTCGCGCCCTCAACTGTGACCCAACTTTATCCTTCAAGTTCACTTGTGAGCTGGCTTTGTCACCATAGTAAGTTGCACATATATGGAGGGTTTCGACTGCTTAATATTTCAGCAGTGAGTCTTAGTATTACAGATAATGTACCAACAAAGTTAAAATTAGATTTTAATAGTTTTTTCTTGGGCAATCCATTTTTTATTAGAATGTTGATATATGCAGTTAGATATATAAAGAATTTATATTATTACTCTGAATTTGGACTCCTTGTTGACTGTGCACCCTTTCCCTTCTCTGGCTTGCTTAAAGTCCTAACCTCAAGGGAGCGCATCTCAAAGACTTTTCTCCTCATCGTTTCATAATTTCCTTCTGAGCATCAAGAGATATCCACTATTGTAAGCAGTAGTCGGTCGATAAGCCATAAATTGCATCAGTGGGATCATGTTGTTTGGTTGAAGTGACACGCACAGGACTTCTCTACGCTGCAAATGTTGGAGACTCACGTGGGGTGTTATGGAGAGTACAAAAATCTATTAGAGGTGCCATAGCTATTCAATTGTCAACAGAACACAGCACAAATATCAAATCAGTGAGAAATGAGCTTCGCTCATTGCATCCCATGATTCACAGATTGTATAAGTTGGCTTTCCTAGTGCATGCCCGTGCCTTCAAGGGAAACGAAGTCTCCCTACGGTTCTAGACGGAAAATAGCAGGCGGTCCGAGTGTGCTTAGCATTCCATGCTGACCTAATGCGTAGTCCTCACCAAGACTCAGATCAATACGGCAGTTGAGACAGGAATAAATCCTGTCTTTGTCTCTCCACATAACATCTTTTTTATTTTTTTTATTTGCTTAAGCCTCCTGTCATTGCTCATAATTGCTATGATTGTGAACCAACATGTTATAGTAACTCGGTTATGAAGGAACATGTTAAAGTTATTGGGCGTGCCAAACTTGCTACTATGTTAGACTTCAATGTGCGCTCAGATTTTCATTGCTACAGAAAGCCACATGAACACTAAAGTTTGTTATATAGGTATGGATTGTTTAATCGCAGTAGATTATGACTTAATGGAGTAGCTGCAGCGTAGTTAATTCATAAACAGATAACAAAGGAGCTCATTCAATTTAACCAAAAAAAAAAAAAAGGAGCTCATTCATCAAGCTAAATCGTATGGGTGGACCTCAATCAAAATTGATAGTCTGGTATGGGAAGCACTATTTATTTTTGGGTGGTATGAGACGTACACTATTAGTAACGAAATGCTTGGGGTTCAATTCATCCATGAGGAACTATAGACGAAATGAATTTATGTAGTGTAAATACAAACACGATACGCATACTTAGAGTGCAGATATCACTCACCTTTCCATGCTTTACGATGTTCGAGTCCTCTAAGGAACATATAGCACACTGTCAAGAAACAAAACCATTGATCATCAATCGCTATAATTGTGGCACCCACCGAACTTATGATTCTTAAAGGTGAGCTGCAGTTGATTGGTTACCTTTAATGAATGAAGGCAATGCTGAATCTGATCTTTTACCTCCCTCCAATGTAACCATGTCCATCAGATATACAAACACCAAAGGTAATTGAAGGAAAAAACCCAATTGAACACTTGGATCCTCTAAATTTCTCACAGAATTTTAAGAAAGCTCATGTTCACCAATAAACAAAATTTCCAATCGACATGTAGTGCTTTGTTTGAAAAGTAATTCTCGTTCTAGCCGTGCACGTTGCGCCAATGCTACATTTGATATCACATTACCAGCTTGTGCCCGAAGTTTGAAATAATGGTTTTAAGATTTGTATTTTTAAAAAATAATGGTAAAGCTGGCACACCATTCTTTCCATAACCAATGTATACCCTGTGCTGAAATCAAGCTTGAGATTCACATGGCAAGCTGGCACACCATTCTTTCCATAACCAATGTATACTGTAATAATAATATAGTAGTACAGTAGTATTCTAGTAATTAATGTACTCAAGCTTATTGTTTGGTTGATGATGCAACTGTTTGGTTTTCTATTTTCTGAGATCAGATGCCATTGAATCAGGTGGTCAATAACTCCTTGAAGAAGAGTAGGAATTGGCTCAATATGACCTATACCAAGTATTTCTCAATTACAAAGTGTTCATGAAAAATACAGTGGAAACATAAACAATTATATTTAAGCGTAAAGCTATTCTTACCATCTTCATCTTTGCCGGTTCCTTCCTCTCTTATGTGCCCAAAAATAGGAGCTCCAAGTTGAATTAGCTCTCTTTCGTTCCCCTTTGTCTGCTGGTTGTACAGAATGTAGGTCTCTCCTATACATAACCATTTGCATTGAAATTTGATTAAATGATGTGAGAAGAAAGGCAATTTTTTAAAAATATATGCAACTAATTCAACCCTTCTTAAGGCAGACAAAAATAATCTCAAAGAACAACCAAAAAAACAGCAGTCCAAAGGTAGCTATTAAGAGAGACTATTTGTAGCTGTATGTATTTAATAAGCTTGAATTGGTCAAAACAAAAGAAATGTTAAAATTAGTTTAAATCGTGGTTTAAAATTTATAGTTCAATTTTCTGACTCCTGGCTTCTATCCATGAATAATGTAATTATGTAAATAAAAATGTTATGAAAGAAAGAACTAACCATATGCCCTTTGACATGTTCTTTGGCTGTGAATCCTTTTGTCATCTTGATCAGAGCATGACGTGCCCCAAATTCAGTTAGACCTACCCCAGTTGATTCGTAAGTTAAGGCTCCATTTGGATTCTTTTGGTTTATTAAGAGCATCTCCAGCCCTCAGCTTTTTCCTCACTCAAAACTCAAAAAACTTGAGCGAAAAAAGTCAAAGACCCTTTAAAATCCACTCCAATCCTTGACTCTAACCTATACCAAATTGAGTTTTACTCTAATTTACTCAAAATTTGCAAAGTAGTATTCTCCCTCTCAAACTTACAATCATAGCCATACATGCCATTAACAAAGCTTTACTCAAATTTGTTCTCAGATTTGGGCTTGCGTGCTTCATACCAAATACAATGTTTAGTTAAATTTGAGTAAAAATATGAGTAAGGGCCGGGATACTCTAACTTTACTTGATTATAATCGAGCAAAATGACCTTGTATCCCAATCCCAATCAAGAAATCTAGGTAGTTCCCAAGTTTCCAACACTTTATCAGGAACCAAACAGAAACCTCAATTAGCAACGAAAAGGAAAGGAGAGCATTACCTGAAGCTGAATGTCCATAACACTACAAAGGATCTTTGAGGGAAGATCAAAGAGATGGATACTCTGATTCAGTTCTTGATCTATGCCTCCAACTAAAAAACCCACAAAAAAAATAAAAATAAATCAGAACCCCCAATAAAGCCATGGCTACCGGTGTGTATGTGAAGATCAAAGTGAAAGTTCGCTTCATTGGTGGACCAAAGAAAAAAGGCCCAAAATTCGAGGAATCGGCTCTCACCGTAGGGAAGTAGGACTCGATATGGCAGAGCAACGCTGGCGCAAGACTTGGTTTGATTCTCTGTGTGCTGACCGTCTCCTACGGATGGATTTTTTGAATTAGAAAAGAATAAACAAACCCTAGAACTGAGATCAAACAGCAGATGCACGAAAATACATGGATAAAACACTTGATAGCTAAGAATCGGGGATGGAGTTAGAAGATTACAGCAAAAGCCCCAACTTTTTCGTGCTCAGCATTGATGGGTTGTTCCCCGTGCTCGGCGTTGATGGGTTGTGAAGACGGCAAGGACATCGGGGGAGAGAGAGAGAGAGACGATGAAGCGTGGGAGTGGGACGTCGGTGGCTGCACTGCCATTTCTTGGATGGAGTTGGGAGAGAAAAAAACCATAGAACCTTTTTCTCCGTTTCATATTCTTTCTTTTCTTTTTCTTTTCTTTTGCAGTCCACTGACTTGAAAAAAACCCAATTTTCAAATTTTGAAGTTTGAACCTGATTTGGAAATCGAGAGAGGGGATGGCCCGGGATTATGAGCCCCAACATGGCATATTATTTACGAAAGTGCCATCCAAAAGTTAGTTTGTGAGAGGGATATTTTTTAGCCGTTCAATTTGGAAGAATGAATGGTTGAGATTTGTTAAAAGAGCATATTATTTTGGTATCTTTGGAGATACCCTCCTTGTTTTGTTATATAGATAACCACCTCCGCTGAGTGATAGGAGCACAAATGTACCCATTGGCGGCCCCTAATTTATTATTGTTATGCCCGTTTAGTATATTATTTGGAGCTTGATACTCGTTTTATATGTTTCAGGACTTACGGAACACGTGAATGATATTTAGAGCTAAAGCGCGCAATTAGATTTTGATCGTTGCTATGGGATGAAAAATAGAATTGAAGAATTGGTTTTAATATTAATATGAACCAACCCCAGCCCATGACTTGCATTATACAGTAATATGATGGGCCTTTCTTTGAACAACATTCGGCTGTACTAAAGAAAAGGGGCCCACCTATCATTGTTTAGGGTACAAAGGGGAATTGGATGCACTTGGAAAGCACGGGAGAGATAGCATATAATCACGAAGGCAGCAATTATCACGCAGCCTCCTGCTGCCTTCCTGATAATTGCTCTCTGCGTCAAAAGTATGATCCGGAACTAACCCCTCGCAGCCCTATTATATGCTCTCTCTCCCGTGCTTTCCAAGTGCATCCAATTCCCATTTGTACCCTAAACAATGATAGGTGGGCCCCTTTTCTTTAGTACTGCCGAATGTTGTTCAAAGAAAGGCCCATCATATTACTGTATAATGCAAGTCATGGGCTGGGGTTGGTTCATATTAATATTAAAACCAATTCTTCAATTCTATTTTTCATCCCATAGCAACGATCAAAATCTAATTGCGCGCTTTAGCTCTAAATATCATTCACGTGTTCCGTAAGTCCTGAAACATATAAAACGAGTATCAAGCTCCAAATAATATACTAAACGGGCATAACAATAATAAATTAGGGGCTGCCAATGGGTACATTTGTGCTCCTATCACTGAGCCCAGACTAATAGGTAGTTGAGACCCCTCTTGCTCAATCCCCTTGACACTATTCATACCAACTCCAATCGCCGCCAAGTAATTGCTGTTCGTAGACAAATCCAGCTGCCTTTCAGCTGCAATATCCTCGAAAGAATCAATAGCCTCTCTTGATTCTCCCACCAAAGAATCACAGGTGGAAAGAGAGTCCACAGATCTGTTCCCAACTGAATCCGGCTCCAGGGGAGAGACAAAATCGGCCGAATCAACCTCCTTCAAACAAAGATGGACCCCTTTATCCATAATTGGGGCAGACTTCTCAACATTGGATCCAAATGGAGCATCGGGGACCTGAGATTGGGCCAAATTAATGGCAGCGTTCAACTCCATACTCTCATCATCAGACTCGACTACAACAACTGCATCACCTTTATCCTTCCCAGAACCATTCTTAACTTTAATAGAAGTATAAACACGCTTTTCCCAAGTGGTCTCAGCCAGGGGATCTTCAACAACTTTAACCGGGAAAACATCTCCATTAACCTTAATGTGGATCACCTCGTTGATACAGTCTAAGAAGTCAGTAACAATGAAAATTCTCCCTTTGTCAAACGCGATCGATTTATCAGTTAACTCATCCAATTTTTCTACTCTGCCCCACAAACTCCCGATACTAGAAAAAGTATGTGAATTCCAAGCATTGACAGGAACACCATAACAAGATAACCAAGTACTACGAGAAGTTTTAATTCTCTGATTTTGCCAAATCTCAACAGAAGAAAACCATTGTGGCAAACATCGATTCTTGTCAAGCATAAAATCCTCTAACGAATCAACATTATCAAACAAAATGAGAACATTGAGACCACCCAAAGGCCTAATGTGAGCATCCCAAATACCGTTAGAAATAAAGAGATCTTGCAGAGTATTGACAAGGCAAAAGTTGGTGAGCTTACCCACCACACTCTTATGGAGCCAATCCACTCCGCTCTCCTTAGCCTCAACACTCCTTTTATTGGAATCAAATTGCTCTTATTTTTAAAATTCTTCTAATTTTGAAAATCAACAACTTTTATATATGATCCAATATTATTTCAACTCAACAAACAATGGGAAATTATGTTTTCTCACTACATTTTTCCTTGTCAATGCATTTGTAGGTAACTTTTGAGATCATCCATGCATTGGTTTATACTGTGGGGGAATTTATTTGTTATTGTACATGTCTTTCGTAGTTCCGCATATTCAGAGTGCAATTTATTCACGGATCACCTTGATTTTTTCTAGCAAATAGGAGTGGAGGTATTCGCCTAATGATATAGGAAGACATTGGAGCGAAATTGTGGTGGTCTTAGTGGTTTGGCTCCTAGCAAACTACTATTGATGATTTTCGTTTGGGTTGCTTGTTCCAATTTCTTCTCTTGGAACATTTTAGTATAGATTAGCAGAACTATTACAGTACTATTATTGCCTACAAAAAAGAAGAGTCTGTTACTCTTTGGTTAAGGGGTTTCGAGCTCAATTTTTTTTTTTTTTTTTGAAAAGCCAAGAATGATTTCATTAATTCCAAGGGAGCCAAAAATGAAATCAGTACAATAGGAAAAGAAATGCATTGAGAGAGGTTCGGAATCACTCCTACTACTACTACTCGCAAATACTTAACCTACCCCTCCGCCTTCCAATTTATAAATACATCAAGTTGGTAAGATACAAACAATCCACAAGGATCCAAAACTAGACAATACCCTAAAGCTAAACTCCATTGCCGCATTGACGACTCCTGAAAATGACTCCACGGGGCCGATGCCACCATTCTCCAAATCCGCCAAACGCATAAAACCAATCCCATTAAATAGCCAACATAACTGACCGACCCGAACCCATTGTTCAAACCAAAGAAAAATCAACTCCCAATGTTCCCCTGCAAAGAGTCCGACATCCCATAGACAAATCTTCAATTCTGAACTCCCAATGCCTGTCACCCCAGAACAACATGCATAGAGGCATGACCCAATTAATCTCACACCGACATGCCAACCATATTCCGTCAACATATACATCACTGCTTATGAAATAACAGAACCGCCACCATCACCGCCTTTGACACCCAAAACACCCTCACGATCAAAGACCACCCCTGAAATGTATAACCCCTTTGCTAGCCAACCCAAAAACCAGCCCCAAATCAAACCCAGATCTGAAGTTTTAATTGTGACAGTTAGGAATCAACCTCCTTTATATCCTCAGAAATCATAAAGTTGCTCATTACCTCTTCGTCATTGCCCATATAGTCCTCTCCTAAGATCTTTGAGACTGTCCTTGCAGCTTCCTCTTCATTAAGAATGATTCTATTCCTATTTTTTATCCCTTCCGAGGAGATAGAGAGAGCAGCAGCAGCTATTGCCGATCTAACTAAAACACATTGGGAACTTTGGTTCTTTGCTTTAATAATTGATGGGCAACTTTGGTTCTTTGCTTTATCCATTTTCATATTGGGAATTTTGTGAAACTACGAATTAACTTTGCATGGAATAACAAATTAGATCATTATTCTTTTTTGGAGTCGGTGGAAATTGGTTTGTGGTAGGTCATTTTTCACACCAAAAAAATATAATTAATAAAACGAAACAATTACCACTACTCAAATGAATAGTGGTAGGTATTCCGAGTATTGTCCTCAGGGATTATAAGGCTAAGCTGTAACTATTTCAATTGATTTCTAAATTAATTCGAGAAAAAGTGATTTGAGTTTGGTTTCTAAAATTATCTAAATAATGAAAAACAAGAAGGTTGTGAATAATATGGAAAAGGTCTTAGGGTTTCGAATCCACCCTAACTTCGCAACCAAGTAATTATATTAATTTAGGGAAATCAATTACCGAAACGATAATCACTTGCTAAAAGCTACGAGCCCTAGCAGTATCGACAAGAAAATAGCATGTGATTGAAAACCGGGCATAACCTATCTTCGGTTGGCACAAATCGTCTTCGATTCTAAAACTAATTAATATAGGCACGACTCGTCTTCCCTAGGCATAGACTATCCTAATTCACAATTCCATGCGCCAAGAAAAATGTTGCTTAACTACGTATTTGCATTCACAGAAAACAAACACATAAAACTAGATAGGAAAAATAAGATCGAATCATAAAAATAGGTCTCATATCTGACCAATATTTGATAGGGATAAAAAAATCACCAAGCAAGATCTGCTCTGCTCATCTTGGTCAACCCCCATTCCCAAGATTAGTCACTCTATCTCCAGCCCAAACAGCTACTCAGCAGAGGTGTGTTTGAACAACCTTATCTCCAATGGATTCACCCACCATCTTGAGGTCAGGTCAATATCCCGGTATTGAAAGGCCCAAACATAATGGCCTTGTTCGGAATGCTTGTTCATAAATTTTTTTTGAGTTCAAATCTGACCCAGTTGGCCCACTCTGTACATATTCAAATTTTTTTTGAGTTCAAATCTGACCCAGTGGCCCCACTCCTCTTTTTGACCAGCAAAGTTGAGCAAGTGGTGCCCCCTTACCCAATGTGTAATGAAATTGCCCAACGTGTAATTTTGCTCTTTTACTGGGAATCTGACAGTTTGACTTTCAATTCCAAATTTTTTTTTCGGAGGACTGATCCAAAACTGATAGTTTGACTATCAACTCCAATTTTCTTTTTCGGAAGACTGATCCGAACGAGGCCAATATGGTTCAAACAAGCCCATTATCACTGTGATAGCTAGTATCCTCGAGATATCCACTGGCCATGAAATGCAACAAACTCTCCGAGATTTGGTCAACGGCCTTACGACTTCCCCCTCTTTCATGCCTATAAAACAACCCTTTCAACTAAAGAAAGGTAAGGGCTACAAATTTACTAATAGCTCACTTGAGTTTCACCTATATGCTTCTACTCAATATGGCATCGAAGGTGCGTTGGTCGTCAGATACCACACCGGTGTCAAGCTATGTTGTTTTGCAGGTCATCACTTGAGCACGCCAGGAAACAGCTCATCAATATTTCTAATTGCATTCCAATCTGACTTGGAAGAGTATTGTCCGAAAGGAGAAGGGATCCAAAGAATCTCATCACCATTCTGAAGGTTGCGCAAAAACCCGCAGAATCACACCAACAATCTGCGTAGTAACTCTCTTTCTAGGCCAGGACCAATTCTAACTACAACTGTGAGTACCTTCGTAAGTTGTACACGAAAGCCTCACCAAAATGCTGATACAGGGGCCCAAGGGTGAGCCAGTTATCAAGCGAAACAAAAAAATTTCTTATTCCATTACCATGAGCTTAATTACGGGCTGGCCCAAAGATCTTAGTTTGAACAATTTCCTGATGGTACAAGAGGAATCACTCGGCAGATCCATGTACCACAGATTATGGTGCTTGATGAAATACACATGTACCCATCTGTCCCACTGAGTGCCAGCTTGCTAATAGCCCATAAATGCCGAAGCATTGTTGCTGTATTCCATTCTTTCAAAGCCTTGAAGCCCAGACCTTCCTCATTTTCTTGAGTACAAACATATATGCATCTGACTTTAGCACTGGAAGTTTTAAGTTGCTACCGCCTACCAAGGATGTGATGTTGTTTACATACCAAAGTACAAGATTTTCAAGCGCAATGTATCACTAGTGTCATTATAAATAAGAGCATAAAATGCCAAGTAACAACCCAAACATATCAAATCTAAATGGTGTCTAGCATTTCTGTTACATGATCCAACTATTGGCAACGTGTAATACTACTATTCTTCCTCTTTTATTTCTTTTCTCACTTTTCATCAGTAAGCTGTGCAGATTCTTCATCGTTACGAGCAGACTCTTCACTGCCAAACCCCGAACTCGCTGCAGATCAGATTGAAAAAGTTTTAAACATAAAATTTGAGAGCATTCCCTGACTACCAAAAGCTCAAATTAACAACTACAGTGACGTTTTTTTTTTTTTTTTTGGCTGCACTTGTATGACTTGTTTCTACTAAGCACAAATATTTACTAAACTGCAAAAGTACATTTATTCATAGTGCCAAATCCAGGATTTCTTTCCCATACGTAATTTACGCTTATCAAAATCAATCCCCTAGGCTACCATGCCATTTATTAAGACCCTTATTTAAACACCACATCAATTTTCAATAAGTCATGTTAACACATGAACACTTCTTAATCATTTTACAAGCTAACATTATGACTGTAAAATAAATTTTAATATACACATGAGGCAACACTGATCTAAAGTGTGAGCTACCACATTTTTATTCTACATGAAACAAACCTTCAAAGCTCCAGAGGTCAGACTGATAAATAGTATAACACACATAAAAATATATCAGATAACATTATCCAATCAATTACCAAAATATTGGTAGACAGAAAAGGGATTCGGGGAGCCTGCTATCTGCAAGGGACGACAGGCGCTGCTCTGAGTTCATATGGCATCGTTTTTGTGAAAGAGAACGGACTCCATCTTTGCTTCAGCCATCCAATTACTACCCTCAACGTTCCATGCCGTGGTTTTGATAAGAACCACAAATGGTGGGTCCCTTCTTCTCACGTGTTAATGCTCCACTCTCATCCTTTGCTCTCTCTGCTCTCTTTCTAGCCAGAGACCAACCCACTATTTCCCCCATTCTGTATAAGCACGGATTTTTGTATACGGAGAGCAATATTTTCGTTCATATATCAACTAAAATATGTGTATACATAGAAGAGTATATTTATAAACAAGAGATAAGTTTTTCAAGGGACTCACATGTAGATAACTTTATAGTGGAATCATATATTTTTATTTTTTTATTTTTGGCAAATGGTAAATTATACAGCAGGGTGGGTTTTCCGGTGAGACAAGGGTTGCATTGAGGTGGAGTCACTGGAAGCTTCAATTCGGATGAAAATCGTGATTCGCCGAAGTTGGGAATTTGGGCGGTGGGTCTGATTAGATTGTGGTTGAGAAAGGAGGGAGAGCGAGGAGAGAAGAGAATACAGGCGGTGGTGGTGGACTGATTGGAGGTGGAGATGGTACAGGGCGTCTATTGGGGTGGTATAGTTTTAGACTTGGGACATAGAGAGAGAGAGAGAGAGGAGGAGCATATATTTATCATACCAAACAAGGCTCAACCACACTTGCAAGCATTTGTGCTTCTTAGCTACCAGTGATGTGACATCATTCTACTGATTATACAAAATTTATTCAATCAAAATGTACAATCACTGCTTCTTCAGAATCCGGAAATCCCCAAAATATAATCTGTACATTGCGATCCATTTCATCTCGGTGGTAGATTTCAATGTCGTTTCTACATCCAACATGGCAGCGCTCGTGGGCCTTTCTACGTCCCAGATTGCATAGAAGGTAATGGCCTGGTATCACTTGGTATCCAGATAGATCTCCAACGGGGGTGACATCTTGATGAGAAGAATAGGTTTTGTTGTGTTGGCTACCTTTGTCTTCTGGCACATCATACACGATCTTAACTCCAATTTCATTTACCAAACTATTTTTGTCAAATGTTGAGCCCACTGACACATTCACTTCATCCCCAGCTTCCAATATTAACTGATTCCCCATCGTCCAATAGCTTAGCCATACCAAATTACGGCCGTCATATGGAGGACGACAATAGAACCATGGGCTGTAGGCCCACTTCAGACCCTTGGTCATATTGCTGACTCTGATATAGTTGTAGGTAGCCCGAGCGATTGTGCTGTCACGAGAGAAATATCCAAAGACAATATATATCTTCAAGGCTTGGATCTTGGGATTCGGGAGTGAAGGAACATTGAATGTTAGCGAGGATCCCATACTCTTATTGTTGCTCCACCAGCTAACAGGAACCTCACTTCCAAGAAGAAATATATTGTATGTACCACATTCGTATAGTACCTGAGCCATGGTATTCATAATAATATTTAACATTATGTATATATATACCTGAGCCATGGTGTATATATATATATATAGGGGCCAGATCCATGGACACAAATTTTACACCCTCTTTTTGACACTCCATCTGAGCCATAGAAATGGAGGGCTGAGATTAAAAATTAAAAAGACCCTCTCTCTCCGGGTCTCCCTGAGATGCTGAACCTTCTCTCTCCCTCTTCTATTCTGCTTAAATTTTTCTCAAGCTCAAAGTGAAATACATGATAACCAAAGAGGAAGAAAACTTAGAGTACAAACAAATCATCACCCGTATTGTCAACTAACACCAATTACCGCCAGAACGCCGAATATCAAATTGATCTACAAACTCCAATGGATTAACTGTTTCATCTCTGATCCTCTTGATCTTGGGGCTCAATAAGCCTTTATGCCCGAACCCATACAGCTTAAGCCTCTATTCCGCCGCTGTAGCATTCCTCCTCCAACAACAACGACAAAATTAAATCAGTAATTTACCTATCAAATTTCTTGATATTGAAATTTAATCAATTAAATATACTGTGGTTGCCGACGTTGTAATCTTTTAGACTCTCCTGTTGCTCTAATTTATCTTCTAGATTGTTCTCTCTCTCTGGGTCTTGACTTAATTAACCCCCCAACCCACCCACCCCCAAATAAATAGATACAGGATCTCTGCTTGTTTTCCAAAAATTTCGATACAACATATGTATTTTAGGGAGAGGGTACTGTCGAGGGCGAGGGAGTGAGGTCGAGCAGAGAGAGAGAGGGAGATTGTTGGTTGTTGTAGTCGGAGGACAGGTTCTTCGGGGGTGGCTTGTCGGAGGGAGTCAGGGGATTGGAGGGGGAGAGAGTTTAGTCATGTTGGGAGTTAAATGACAGGTAGAAGACATGAGGGAAAGAGAGGGTTCATCGTTTTGGGGCGAGACAGGGTGAGAGCGGTCCTTCTAATATTTAATCTCAGCCCTCCTGGCCAAGATGGAGTGTTAAAAAGAGTATGCAAAATATGTGTCCATGGATCCTAAGAGAGAGAGAGAGAGAGAGAGAGAGAGAGAGAGAGAGAGAGAGAGAGAGAGAGCACCTGAAGTGGACCCTCCTTTTGTGATTCAAACACCTCAATCCAGTCGTCATGCAACTCAACCATCTCAAGGCTTCCCATGGTTTCCACCTCAGATGATAAGCCCATCTCGCTAATGATTTCTAGATCAACATTTCCAAGAGGCTCTAACTTGAACATCCCTTTGATCTCAACTATTTTACAACCAGACTTCCTCAAATTAGAATATCTAAATGGGTTAGGAAGATTTGGTAAAACTTTGAGTGACCAACAATCAGATACATCCAACTTTTCTAAAGTCGTTGGAAGCTCTGGCAACGATTGGAGTCTCTTGCAATCATGTAGGTTAAGTGATTGGAGCACCGCAAGGCCTTTGATGCTTTCTGGCAGGCTAGAAATTGGATTGCTACTCAAATCCAAGTTCTTCAATACAGATAAACTCCCAAGCCATTTCGCAAGATCATTACTTGACAGACTACAGTTTGAAAGACTTAATTCTACTAGTGTTCCAGGTAAAGAAGGCATTATTTTTGGACTTTTTCTCCGATTCAATACCTTGGACCAGATGAGGGAAGTCCATGATCCATCCTCGCCAACGTCTTGGGAAATTCCATCTGCATAGAGCACCGTTATAGTTTTCATCTGTGTAAGCTCGACAGGCAACTGATCAAGCTTTGAACAACCAGAGAGAATGAGTTTTTCTATGGATGTTAAATGAACAATTTCCTTGGGAAGCTTCTTAAGATTTTTGCAGCCTTTGAGATTCAACAAAACAAGACTCACTAATTCCCCAATAGTTTCATGAACCTCTACCAAACTTAAGCAATACTTAAGGACCAATTTCTCAAGATTAGGGACTCCAGTGAAGTTGGGGGTTTTCTTGAGGCCATAGGAATGACTGAGATTGAGGATTTTCAATGATGTGAGAAACTGCAACATAGACAAAGAAAGGATGCGTTAGATGTTTCCAGTAATCATATGTTGATCCTCAAAAGAAAAGATACGTTAAAGGCAAAAGAGGGGGGAGTGTTGAATCACACCATATTTCCCTTCCAAACTTGCTCCAGTTTACTGTAGTGCAAGTCAAGATCAATTAGTTTCTTTAGAGAAAACTCAGTAGGTATGGATTTTAAAGGGAAGCCATGCCAAGTCAAACATCTTAATCCTCCAGGGAAATCTGCATATCTTCCCTTGATATCTACATTATTGAGTTGGAGCAATTTAAGATTACGCATCCTTTTAAATGCATCAGTCGTCAACTTCATCTGATCTGAACTTCGTTCAATTTTGTTTGTTGGGCGCCATTTGAACAAGCTAAGACAATGACGTTTCAATGAATAGCCATATTCAGCAATCGATGATTCATGATTAAGTTCTTCGAAGCGGGGACGCTTTACTTTACTAAAACCCAAGTTTTCCTTGAACAAACTATCTTTCTCCATCACATGATGACTATCTTCCTCCAGCACATGATGCATGTCAAGGTAGAGGCCCTCGATTGTTTCGGTTCCCTGATATGAGAAACCATTTTAGATTAGAATTGAAGCTCCATGCACAAAAAGTTACAACTAGAAACAACAAGTATGTTACTCACAGTTTTTTCACTCAATACTTTAAAGGAATCCTTATGGTGCCACAATCTGCTTCGTTTACCTGGCTCCTTGAGTGATTCTTGGCGAACAATTTCTATTCCCATTTGTCTGAGAAGTTGGTGCATCATCAAATTGTTGTGTCCATTAATGGTTAAGAGACATCTGTCAATGAGAGTTTGAATCCCATCTTTTGGGTAGAGATCACCTAGAATTCTTGCAACAAAATCTTTGCCCTTTCCAATAAAGAAACAAGCAATGTGAAGGAACAATTCCTTGTCATTGTCATCTAGATAGTCATAGCTTATCTGCAACTTTTTCAGGATTTTTGAATGGGGAATATCTGCCAGTTTCTGTAATGTGTCTTCCCATATGTCTAAGCTATGGTCAGATAGAGTAGAACCCAAAACTTGAAGGGCTAAAGGAAGCCCTCCACAGTGTTGTATTACCCTTTGTGAAAGCTCAGTGTAACCCTCAATGGGATGCTCTTGTCCAAAGGCATGCCAACTGAAAAGCTCCAATGATTCATCAAAACCTAATCCCACCACCTTAAATGTCTCATCAACTTCATTACCCTTCAACAGATGTGTGTTCCTGGTGGTTAAGATAATTTTACTTCCTGGATGAAACCAATCAAGCATTCCAATTATGGCATCAAACTGGGCTCGGTCATCCACATCATCAAGAACTACAAGAACTCTTTTGCAATGAATGACATTTTTAATCTTATTGATTCCTTCATCAACACTCCATATTTTTTCTTGTTTTCTTTTTAAAATGTCTGAAAGAAGTTGCCTTTGTAAACGAACTAAACCCTCAGGTCCTTGTGAAATTTCTCTAATATTTGCAAGAAAGCTACTTGCTTCAAATCTTTCAATGTTTAAATTATAAACGAATTTGGCAATAGTTGTCTTGCCTATTCCGCCCATCCCACAAATCACGGCTATCCCGACATTCAACTGATCATCCTGTAACCATGAATTGATGTTTCTAACTCGAGATTCAATTCCAATTAGGTTGTGGGCAACATGTAAAACATGTCGGTTCAACTTATTCCCAATCACTCTTACAATTTTTTGAATGAATTTTGCCTCATGCCTACAAGGTCAAAACAGAAAGCAAAGCACATTAAGTTTGTCACCACTTAAAATAATACTGTAAAAATAGGCTAGCTACTAAGCAAGGACTGTTGAGAACACTACAAGAAAATCAAGATCTAGTAACAGTTGAAAACGTTGCAGAAGATGGCCAAAACTGTTACTAAAGGCCCAGATGGCCTATACCAACACTTGCTCAACTGTCGCATGAAGTGTTACAATATATCCGTCACTATAGGGTTCTAGTAGCACTTTTGGCAACCGTTGGTACCACCATTCTTTTTAGTAACGGTTGCTTTAGTAACGCTTACAACCGGGATTACAAAGGGCACGAAATGACATAGTTTAAGTTTGTGTCTCACACTTGAAATTTAACCAGCGCGCCAAAATAAAATTTAAAAAAAAAAAAAAAAAAAAAAAAAAACCCGCCCAAAAGAAAGGGGTCCTACGGTGAATTTTGTTCCTTCCTCTTAGGTACCAAACCAATGGTTGTGTAAGGCTCACTGGTTCCGCACAAATAATCCGAGCCGTTTAAAGATCTTAAAATATTTATTCGATTGAGATTCTAAAAAACTAGCTCAATTGAATACTTATAACTAGTTAATCTACTTTTTTAGTTTTTTATTTAGAATTTAGGATCCTAGACAATATATGATATTTTCCATTCGATCAAAAGTCTAACGATATGTGATTAACTTCATTCTAGTACAAATAATCTAAATCCATACCGTGCAAAAGATAGATAGCTCTGATAGCATAAAAAAAGGACCTTGGGTGGGGCTCGAGGGCGCTTTACAAGAGTTTGATGCCTTTAGACGTTTTAATGTCTTCTGATCATGTGGTTGTCAATATCCTATGAATCTCAATTTTGGTGAAAACGATGGAATAAGTAAAATAAGAAATCCTAACGGTTCAGATCGATTATTATAATAAACTCGGCAATCGCCTTTAGAATCTAAACGTTAAACTTACTTGATAGTGAACTAAGTATTGTGTAGTAGGTGGATGTACAGTAGCCACACGACCGCAACACAATCACGACGATCGAGGTCATTGATTTCATTAGGCTTGTTGATTAAATTGTTCATGTAAATTTTTGGCTCGATCGAGTTTACAGAGTCCCTTCATCGAGATGCAATTGATAGAAACTAAGTTTTGTGCAATAACTGAATGTACAATAGCCACACAACCGATACATAATCATGACGATCAAGATTGTTAATTTTGTGGTGCTTGCTGATTATGTCTTTTGTGTAAATTTTTGGCTCGATCGGATTTAGAAAGCCCTTTCATCAAGACACAATTGATAGTAAAGTAAGTCTTGTGTAATAACTGAATGTATAGTAGCCATACTCGTAGTACAATTATGATGATCTTGATCGTTGATTTCATTGTGTTTGTTGATTAAACCATTCATGTAAAATTTTGAGTGTTATGGCCGCTTATAATTATGTGATATAATTGATGATATTCTTGAATTGGTCTTTATAATATTTAGCATGCATATTATCAGGGCCTAAGGAGGGTATTTAGTAACGGTTGGAGGATATTTAGTAACGGTTGGTTTGGAACCGTTAGTGGTTTGGAACCGTTACTAGAGTATATTAATATACTAACGGACGGTTCAACAAAAACCGTCGCTAAAGTCCTGTTTCTAGTAATGGTTCTAAAACCGTTACTATAACCCATTTCTACCAACGGTTTATCCAACCGTTACTAAAAAAACCATTACTAGATCTTGGTTTTTTTGTAGTGGAAAAACCATTTGCAGTATTAACTTGTGGAATTATTATGTTAAAGGCATAACAATTCGTCAAATATAAAATCCCAGTTGAACTACCTGCATGACCGCACAAACAATTGCCCACTAAAATAGCCATAAACGTGAAAGTGAAAGAATTATGCTACCGCTAATGCTTTAATGAGTTGACAACTATCTCTTCTATTCTGTTGGGAATCTGGGCCACTCAAGCACACAACGCATGCAAAGAATTCGAGAAAACTCCCTTTGTAATAACAAAAATGCTAGAGTCACATACTTTGTGTCACACCCAACCACACCCCCACTCACATGGGGTGTGGAACCCACACGGGGCCCACATGTGGGGCCCACACCCCATGTGAGTGGGGGTGTGGTTGGGTGTGATACAAAGTATGTGGCTCTATCATTGTTCTTGTAATACAAACTCCCGGGTGCAACTCTGACCCACCCCTCTTGACCTCACCCTCTGTGTCATAGACTACATTGTTACCCACACCTCTCTCAAACCGATATATATATATATATATATACACACACACGCACATACACACCAGAGAAAAGGGCCAAAGCTTTGAAAGCTTTACGCATAAAAGTGGTTGCCGAAAGCATTCGGTTTACAACATTAGGAAAGACAAAAGCCAACATCTTCTACTATATGGAAGGAGATCAATCACGATTCCAGTATTTCTATATCTGAATCCGAGTCACTAATTTTCATGCCAAAATTGCCCAAGAAATTAACTAATTGAGTTCTTTTTTACCCGTACCACTCTCGTCTGCTTCCAATTTTTGTTAACTGCTTAAATTTTTTACATCCTCGCAAAGGAAATCAATGAATACATTTTAGGATAATGTCAAAGTGAGGAATTCGTGAGATAATTACCCATCAGCTTGATTTTGTAAGACCATCCCAGCTAGATCAGCAATTTCTTTAAGTGCTCTCTTCCATACTTGCACCTTTTCCCTCAAGTACTCCTTTTTTTGTTCGTTGGTTTCCTCATTTAATCGCTCTTCGTGTCTACAGAATGCCTCTCCGAAGCTCCCTGTGTGCTTCCTAACTTGGGAAGGATCCACATCATAGAAGACAGGTAAAACTACATGCCCAACCCCTAATGATCTCATGCGTTTGAGTATCATCACGAGTTCATCAAGGCACCATCCAGAAGAAGCATAGCCTTTGGAAAATACAATTATTGAACTCCTTGCTTCTTTTACAGCCTTGTCAAGTTCTGACTTAACATTTTTACCTCTTTCCATCCCATCATCATCTCGAAACGTGCGAAAACCTGCACACGACAAAGCGGTATAGAGGTGGTCGGTGAAGGTCTTGCGGGTGTCTTCACCAAAGCTCAAGAACGCATGATAAGTCATCGAAGCTATTACACAGAAGCCTTATTCATATTGCTGCAACTGCAAGGGGCAAGGACAAGGACAAGGACAAACAAGTATCAGCTAATTCTTTTTTTATTATCATTCCAAATTGCATGGAAAAACGGAAAAACAAGTTTACGATCGCGATAAGCCTAACCCAACTAACAGCACCCACACGCATCAACAAATACAAGAGGATAACAGCCAAACGCAACTGGAGATCTTCGAACTCCTAATTTCCTAATGAGAGGAGATGCACCAACTGAGCTAACCCAGTTGGTTTTATTAGTTAATTCAGTAAAACTATACATGATATCATTCAAATTTCACAAAGAAAGTAAAAAGTGGAAATATTTTATACCCTGAATGTTAGTTGATGCAGATGATTGATGATGACCAGGAGATGGGTTCTAATTTCTTGTTCAAAGCTTTCGTATTTTGATGTTTGGAGATTGATGCAATTTGGGTTTTTGCTTTTTCAATTTGCAGACCAACTACATAGGATTGAATGAACTACTAGAAGAAAAGGCAGAAGGGAGAGAATCAAAGGTAAAGTTTCTGATGGTGCAAACTTTCGGTGGAGAATGGAGGAGGAATCTGCCTAGCAATTACTATTAGTTTCGGTGGAAAAGAAGATTGCACTTTCGTATTTTGACCATTCGACTCACTTCCATGCGCACAATAGCTGACGCGCATGATCGAGCTATCCGTTGCTTGGAGAATTATTCGCGCGAATAGTTTGTTTTCAATCTGAGCCCAGGATTGTGCACAGCAGCTGCTGTAGCAACCCCAAGTCTTCCGGTTTATATATAGCATTAGTGAAATGGATGATTGTTGCGAATTTAACCATTCTAATAAAAGAATAATAATAAAAAAGTTGCGTGAATATAATGGTAGAAGTTTGATTAAGAGCCAAAGAAAATTACTTTCAGACAAAAAAATGTAGTACGTTATCCATTTCTCAAACAACAACAATAACATAACTCATTTGGTTCCAAGTTATTCGGATATAAACATGGATTATTAGAAAAAGACCTAACTTTTGACAATATGTACAAAGCAGTTGCTCTCAAAATATCACTGCAACATGCCCCACATATGTACAGGTGAGATTCGTCATATCCTAAGTAGTACAGCAATGGAATCACTATGCCAAAATAGAGGTGATAATATTTTATAAACTGTTTTGGTGAGAGATAACGCCTCATTTGGTGACATGGAACGCCTCAATTCTTGTACGTAAGAGTGTGTAGATCAGACTCATCTTATGTATTTGTGTGTAAAGACCAGACTCATTATGGGTAGCGATACTACGGTTGTGTTTGGTTTGGGTTTTGGGCTTTGGTTTTTGGCAATGATTGGAGAGAGAAATTGGAATAATAATTACAAATATGGGTTAATGATTAGAGAGAGATAAAGAGAAAAATGAGAATAATATTTGAAAATAAGGATAACAATTGGATAATAATTGAGAAAACCGGGTCTTGAAACCTAAAACGAACAAGGCCTACAACTTTATTCCGAGCCTATAAACCTCATTTTACAATAATGTTACGTGTACAACCATTTCGGCTCAAACCATTTACAATTCTCTCACATACACATGGGGTCCACACATAATTATGGGTACGTATAGGCCCCACATGTAAAGCCTTATGTTGCGTAGCGTGCTATGCACCCTTGGCGTAGCCGCACAGGCATCGTTCTGACGATCAGAGACGTTCACCGCAAAGAGCTCGTCGAGTCTGTTGATCATCTTCTACTTCACTGTCAATCTGTTTGGCAGATTTGGTCTATCATTATGTTATGGTGGGGTGTGGTCTGGGTATCTCCAAAGTCCGTGGTTAATTTTATTGCTTTGGTGGAAAGACTGGAAGATGAGGAAGGGTAAAAAGCTTATCTGGAATGTTACACCCTTGGCTGTGATTTGGACCATTTGGAACTTAAGAAACAAATTGGTATTTGAGAACACACCACCTGACTGGGACAGATCCATTGATGTTATCAAATCAAGGATTGCTTTTTGGGTCAAGATAAAGGATGGGGGAGCAGACTTCTCCATGGATGACTTCATGTTCAGGATAAACACTCTATTAGACTCTATGTAATATGAACCCACTGATCTTGTTCCTAGTTTTTTCCTGTGTTATTCCAGGGGCATGTCCTGGTGTTTTTCTTTTGGTTAGCTACTTGCTGTCCATCTTTGCTTGGGTTTGAGATTGCCTCTTTACGCTGGAGAGTTTCTCTCCTCATTTTTTTGGCTCCTCTTCCCCTTTAATCTTTGTTTCAAGGGTTAATAAAATTCTTCGCCGTTCAAAAAAAAAAAAAAAGAGTACTACTAGTGGATCCAAAATCAACTTGATTGGATATCGTTAAATACGTCATCAAAACACAAATACCTTGAAAAGAAATGGAACACAAATAGACACAAACACTGGATCAAAACTATAGAACCCAATCTTTTGCCAGTTATTTGTGTTTCTATGAGGCACTTAATGAAGTCCAATCGAGTTGATTTTTGGTACACTTGTAGTACTCGAAGAGCTCTACGCGGTGAACGTCTCCGATTGTCAAAAAGATGCCTGCGCATCCGCGCCGTGGGGCTACACAACACGGTGATATGCATGGGGCTGCACAGCACCCCTCTGTCTTGTAAATGGTTGGAGCTGAAATGATTGTAAAAATAGCATCTTTGTTTTATGTGGAAACGATTTTATGGATCCTATTCCTCTCTACAAATTTGTAAATGTGAAGTGGGCTCATTGGTTGACTTGACCCTGCTTTCTTTTACTTATTGCACTTTCATAGGAGCTTCGCCCATGGCCCACTACTCTAGCCCACTTCTGGTCCTGTCATCTTTATATCGTGAGGAGAACGCTTTGAGAGTGCCACCCCATTAATTGAAATTGAGTGATATAGTTGAGAAAAACTTTCTCCGAAAATATCCTGGAAAGACAACTAAGTCGTCCATTTCTCTTTCGTTTTCGGGAAAAGTCTTCATGGACCCTAACATTTTCGATTAAAATTTCTTTTGTCAACTAGTTCTTTGACCATTCACCTAATCCATTTTGTATTTTGAAAAATTTGTATTGGCTAGCTATGACATCCCATGATTTTTGGAATTGTTTGGTTTCAAAGGGAAAAAATCAACATGCATTCCAACGGCTAAATGAGTTAGTAGACTAGATAAAACATAATCAAATTAGATCAGTCGATGCTTAAAATTTATTTAGGATATAGAATCCTGTTACAACACATTATCACTTGATCAAGCGTCATTAATCGCTTTGCCGTTGTACTCTTACGTCTTTTTACTGTGGATCCAGAGATCTACTACTCTCAAGGTATGCTTCTCAATGTATGGTTAATTTCTGTTCTCTATTGTTATTCCTTTACCGTATTTTCTTAGTTGAGTTTCGCCAACAATTCCATGGTGATAGCTAAAAGCACCATTGTTGTTCTGATTGTATCTATTGAAGGGTCTGGAGTTGGTGCAGCAAGTGGGATGGCTGCACCGTGTTGCCACCATGCACCCGTTTTGTTGTCATGCCGAGTCCAAAATTATGACCTGGACCGTTCACTTTGCAGACCTAATTGTCCAATATTAGAACGTCATTGCAAAAAATCACGTTGATCAGATATCGATAGCTATGTTCACAGAAAATATTTGTCTTCAAATACAAATGTGAACGTGACATATTTGTCTCCACATTTATTCTTTAACAAAGCTATCAATATCCGACTGACTTATTTTGGGTAAGGATGCACAGACTCTGTTCCTAAAGCCAACACCACAGACACTCTCTGGCCACCACCACAACCCTCTCAAAAGTAAACAAAAAAATTCTAAAGATGATGAGATGTAAAGATATAAAGGAGATTCGAATGATGATATGTCTACTTCAAGACAGCAGGCCACATTAAAAGTTAATTCAATTATGAGACACCTCGAATTGAGTCATTCCACCGGCACAGTAACGTACCAGAAAAAATTGATACAGACTCACAAGAGTGTTCGATCTGTGTCATTTCAATGGTACTACAATTTATGCCTTGAGCGTTAACAGCTTCAATTGATGGGCGACTGGTTAACTACTACCAAATGACTGGCAACAAAAACGAAATGAAATGAAAAGAAAAACAAAAGCAGAAGCAAGGTAGGATAGTCTACTAAAATTCATGATTCAGATTCAATCCGAATTCGTCCATTTTTACTTTTGCATCAGAAAAGACACGAACTAAGCATCAGCTGCACTAAAGCACTTAACCCGGGCTGTTGCTCAAGTGGTCATGAATGGACACTTAGAGCCTGTTTGGCTGGTGTATTTGAAGCCGGATTTGTGAGGCGGCCGGATTTGTAATGCTGGCCCCACTTAGATCCAGTCTTCTTTTTTTGAACGGCCAAAATTCTATTACAAAGAGGAAAGAGAAAGAACATCAGAACTACAAATGAAAGAAAACTCAGAAGGGGGATTGGCAACCCAACCCAAAGAAATGGCTCCATTAAGCGTAGAGGTAGCCACGCAGTGGGCGGCTCCACTACAAAGTCTGGTCTTTGGTTGGGGTTTTTCTGGGGGTGGATTTGGGAGGGGGAGGATTGTATTTCCACCCCCAGCTGGATATACCAAGCGGAGCTTCACCTCTATTGTTACCAAATTCGGGGGATTTTGGTACAATTTTGCCCCTCCAAAACCACCCTGCTTCTTCGTGAGATTGTACAGAAATTTCAGATCTAAGCCGAAATCGTTTCTGTTTACACCCAAATTTGGCACAAAATCCTGTCTACACCGAAAGGATTAAATTTAAACTTTATAGGCTGAAAAGTTAAAAGGACTGTACTGGTTTTCATCAATTGAATGTCTCCATAAGGCCCAATCAGTCCACTTCAAGGGATAAAGCCCTAAAAATGGCGGTTAAAGCCATTCTCAAACCTAAAAGCCACTTGAACTTGGATAAATCAACTATTTAGAGAGGGCATGCAAAGCTGTCCTCTCTCTCTCTCTAAATGTGGGTTTCTCACCTAAAAAGACTTTCCTCTCTTCCTCAAAAGTTCTCTGGGATATAGTGGATATGAATGCACAAAAATAGCTGATTATAATGGGAGAACGAGTACTGAGGTATGTGGAAGTTTCCAAAGAGAGGATTGGTAGAGATGGGGGTGATTGGAGTGTGATGTGTGAGAGAAGTTGGATGGGGGGATTACTTGGAGTGCAGGTTTGGTTGATCAAGTAAAAAGAAAGGAAATGGTCAGGGCCACACTACATTAATCTGGTTACACATTGTTTTAATAATCTGTTGCAGATTTGTGAAGGAGAAGTTGAAGAATTATATATGTTGACAACTTCAAAGAAACTAGCCCTTGATTTGGTCGTCTAACAACTGTGGAGTTGTGTAACATGTAGCATTTTAATTTTGGCAATTTCCTAGAATCTTCTGATCAATGTTGGGAGAAACTACCATAACGCTTTACTTTCAATGTTTTATATGAAAAAATTATAATCGGATCGGAGCATATAACTAAGATATCTTGTTAACCAGAAAGATTGAAAATAACATGCGCGCGCTCAAATGTTAACCCATCGTGTTTCTACCAATATTACTAGTCACCCTGATGCTTTGTTGCATGTCTTTTTTCTTCACGCTTTATTTTTGGTCTACATCTATAAGTTCAATTTTTTTCATTGGTGGAAGTCGCAAGAAATATATTAAATAACAAGGATATCACAACCCGGTGAGTGCAGGTAATACAAGAAAATTAAAACGACGTAATGCACACAAGAGAGCAAAACCATAATAAGTCGATAAACATCCATATCAAAAGGAAACGCGGTGATTACACAAAGATTACGCCAAAGAATACAACAACGAGTTTTGATAAGGCGAGACGATCACGTCGCAGTTGAACATGCATAACGTTGATGAAAAGTGGAAGAATAATTGTGTAAGAGTGACCTCGGCAAATGCACCCATACAAAATGCTACAAAAGATTTTTTTTTTTTTGGTAAGTTAAAATTTTATAACCAACCACAAGAAATCCTCTATCCTAGGGCCAAAAGATAAAACTAGCTACAAACAACTAGAAACAAACCTTAGGCCTAGCTCTTCTGGGCAAAAAGGAAGACATATTTCAATTACAACCTACCCTAGCATTTTGACTAGAATGAGCACACTTATCCCAAGAACAAACCCATCCTCTAATACAAGCCACAATAACCAACAGACAAATGTAGTAAACTGCAGCAACTAAAGATAGCTTGAATAGAGAGGCACTGAAATTCTTCCATTGACAATACTGGCTGGCCCAAGCAATCTTAAAATCCCAATTCCCAGGGCTCCTCGAGACCAGGTTCCTTCTCAAAACATTCGACGTCCAAACGAATCTTGAAAAGCTGCAATCAAAAAAGAGGTGAGCATGAGACTCCACCCTTTGTTAGCACAACACACAGGAGGGAAGCACATTCAAACCCCATTCCCTAAGCCTATCCTTTGTAGCTAATCTCTTGCAGCACGCTAGCTAGCTAGGCAATGAAGGCCCACATAGGGACTTACTTGTGAAACCACACTACTAAGCACTAAGGCTTTATATCTGACCAATATTTGATAGGGATATAAATAATCACCGGCTCTTCTCATCTTGGTCAACCCGTTTTGCTCTACCTAGGCTGGTCTGCCAAGATTAGTCACTCTATGCAGCCCAAACAGGTATTCAGCAGAGGTGTGTTTGAACAACCTTATCTCCAACGGATTCAGCCACGATTCAGAGGTCAGCTCAATATCCTGGTATTGAAAGGCCCAAACATAACATTATGTATATAATATGGTTCAAACAAGCCCATTACTACACCGGTGTCAAGCTATTCTGTTTTACAGGTCATCAATTGAGCACGCCAGAGAACGGCTCATCAATACTTCAAATTGTTTTCCAAGCCGACTTGGAAGAGCATTGTCCAAAAGGTGAAGGGATCTAAAGAATCTCATCACCATTCTGAGGGTTGGGCAAAAACCGCAGGAATCACACCAACAATCTGCATAGTAACTCTGTTTCTAGGCCAGGACCAATTCTAACTACTACTGTGAGTAATAGCTTCAACCTTTTGTAGATAAAGACCTCCGTTAGTTGTACACGAAAGCCTCACCAAAATGCTACATGAAAGCCTCACCAAAATGCTGGCACAGGGGACCAAGGGTGTGCCAATTATCAAGCGAAACGAAAAAATTCTTCTTCCATTACCATGTGCTTGATTATGGGCTGGCCCAAAGATCTTAGTTTGAACAATTTCCTGATGGTCCAAGAGGAATCACTAGGAAGATCCATGTACCACAGATTATGGTGCTTGATGAAATACACATGTACCCATCTGACCCATTGAGTGCCGGCTTGCTAATAGCCCATAAATGCCGAAGCATTGTTGCTTTATTCCACTCTTTCAAAGCCTTGAAGCCCAGACCTTCCTCATTTGCTGGAGTACAAACATACAGGCATCTGACTTTAGCACTGGAAGTTATAAGTTGCTACCGCCTACCAAGAATGTGATGATGTTTACATACCTAAGTACAAGATTTTCAAGCGCAATGTATCACTAGTGTCATTATAAAGCAGAGCATAAAATAGCAAGTAACAACCCAAACATATCAAATCTAAAGGGTGTCTAGCATTTCTTTTTTTTGAATGGCAAAGAAATTTTATTAATCTTTGGGAACAAATTACAAAGATTAAAAGGATCCAAGAGAACGGCATCACAACGCAAGAAAGCATCCCAACTAGGTTGGCACCCCTCCAAGCGACAATCATATGCCTTCACGGACCCAAAGGGAGATAACAAGGTTAACAAGAGGTCAACCAATACATAGCCACATCCTGAATTTGATACAATATGCAATTTCAAAACAAAAAAATACAGGCTCCAATCAGGTGAACACCATGTGCAACATCTTGTAAGTAGCAACGAAGGATATTGAACCCAACACAAATGTATCAGCAGCTATCAACAAGATACTAAATAATTTTGATGCAGCTAACAATCTTCAGCAACTTCAGAAAAAGATGACACCTCAAGAAAGGACTAGCAGCAATCATCAACAAATTATGGCCATAATACTTATGCAGATGGGCTACAAAGATGACCAGACCTCCAAAGATGATCCGCAGCTATCGAGTAATTACCAGACAAAACTCCAAAGATGCTCGAAAATGCAGATGATAACACCTCCAATTAAGGTTCTAGAACGAGAGAACAGCCCGGACAAACCTCCAAATATGCTCCAGATTGCAGATGATAACACCTCCAGGGTGTCTAGCATTTCTGTTACATGATCCAACTATTGACAACGTGTAATACTAGTATTGTTCCTCTTTTATTTCTTTTCTCACTCTTCATCAGTAAGCCGTGCAGATTCTTCACTGCTAAACCCCCAACTCCCTGCAGATCAGATTGAAGAAGTTTTAAACATAAAATTTGAGAGCATTCCTTGACCACCAAAAGCTCAAATTAACAACTGCAGTGACGTTTTTTTTTCCTGCTACACTAGTATGACTTGTTTCTACTAAGCACAAATATTTACTAACTGCAAAAGTACATTTACTCATAGTGCCAAATCCCGGATTTCTTCTCCGTACGAAATTTGCGCTTATCAAAGTCAATCCCCTAGGCTACCAGGCCATTTATTAAGACCCTTATTTAGACATAACACATCAATTTTTAAAAAGTTGTGCTAACACATGTACATTTTTTAATCATTTTATAAGCTAACATTATGACTGTAAAATAAATTTCAATACACACATGAGGCAACACTGATCAAAAGTTTGAGCTGACACGTTTTTATTCTACATAAAAGGGATTCGGGAAGCCTACTGTCCGCAAGGGACGGCAGGCGCTGTTCTGAGTTCATATGGCGTCGTATTTGTGAAAGAGAACGGACTCCAGCTTTGCTTCAGCCATCCAATTACTAACCTCAACGTTCCACGCCATGGTTTTGATAAGAACCAAAACTGATGGGTCCCTCCTTCTGACGCCATGATTTTTGTATACAGAGAGCAATATTTTCGTTCATATATCAACTAAAATATATGTGTATACATAGAAGAGTATATTTATAAACAAGAGATAAGTTTTTCAAGGTAATCACATGCAGATAACTCTATATTGGAATCATATATTTTTATTTTTTGGTAAATGGTGAATTTTACAGCAGGGTGGGTTTTCAGGTGAGACAAGGGTTTCATTGAGGTGGAGTCACTGGAAGCTTCAATTCGGATGAAAATCGTGATTGGCCAAAGTTGGGAATTTGGGGCAGTGGGTCTGATTAGATTGTGGTTGAGAAAGGATTCAAAGGAGGGAGAGCGAGGAGAGGAGAAATAGAGAATACAGGCGGTGGTGGTGCACTGACGGGAGGTCGAGATGGTACAGGGCGTCGATTGGGGTGGAATAGTTTTAGACTTAGGACAGATGTGAGAGAGAGAGAGAGACACAGAGAGAGAGAGAGGAGCATATATTTACCATACCAAACAAGGCTCAACCACACTTGAACCCAGAGGGTGTACATGGCACCACCCCTGATTAGAAGCATTCGTGAGACACAAACACGCTTGCTTCTTGGAAGCATTCGTGCTTCTTAGAGCATCTCTTTACCCAAATTTTTACTCAAATTTGAGAAAAAATTTGAGTAAAAACTTGATTTGATAGGACTCCTTCCAATCCTTACTCAAATTGTACGGTGGAGATTTAATCCACCATTGAATTGCAAAAGGGTAAATAAAAGTGCAAAAGAAAGCCTTAAAAATTTGGTTCTGGATTTGATGATGAGCAATTAAATTTGGTGAAACAATAGAGTAAAACCAAATTTGGTGAAGGATTGGAGTGTGTTTTTTTTTTGTATTTTTTACTCAAATTTGAATTTGGTGAAAGATTTGTTGAAGGGCCGGAGATGCTCTTAGCTACCAGTGATGGGACATCATTCTACTGATTATATAAAATTTGTTGAATCAAAATGTACAATCACCTGCAGTGTCTTCTTCAGAATCTGAAAATCCCCAAAATATAATCTGTATAGTGTCATAAATTTCATCTCGGTGGTAGATTTCAATGTAGTTTCTACGTCCAACATAGCCGTGTTTTTTGGCCTTTCTACGTCCCAGATTGCATAAAAGGTAATGGCCTGGTATCACTTGGTATCCTGATAGATCTCCAACGGGGGTGACATCTTGATGAGAAGAATAGGTTTTACGGTGTTGGCTACCTGAGTCTTCAGGCTCATCATACACGATCTTAACTCCAATTTCATTTACCAAACAATTTTCGTCATATGTTGAGCCTACTGACACTTTCACTTCATCCCCAGCTTCCAATATTAACTGATTCCCCATCTTCCAATAAGTTAACCATACCAAATTACTGCCCTTATATGGAGGACGACAATAGAACCATGGGCTGTAGGCCCACTTCAAACCCTTGGTCATATTGCTGACACTGATATAGTTGTAGGTATGCCAATCGATTGTGCTGTCACGAGGGAAATACCCAAAGACAATATATATCTTCAAGGCTTGGATCTTGTGATTTGGGAGTGAAGGAACATTGAATGTTAGCGAGGACCCCATACTCTTATTGTTGCTCCACCAGCTAACAGGAACCTCACTTCCAAGAAGAAATATATTGTATGTACCACATTTGTATAGTACCTGAGCCATATTCATAATAATATTTAGCATTATGTATATATATATAGAGGAATTATCTAGTCCGGGATCCCCAAGTCTGGGACTCATAGTTCCGGATCAAATTTTTGTGATCCAAACCGTCCAATGTGTTTAAAACGTGTTTTCAAAGGTCTCCACGTGTTTTCAAGGGTCCCCACGAGAAATCATCCAAAACAAATACTGGGAAGGGCTTGATCTAAGCAGTTTTTCATAAAACTGTATATGTACAGTTTTTGTGAAAAACCGTTCGGATCAAGCCCTTTCTCGTTTTTTTTTTTTTTTTTGACGATTTCTCGCGAGTACCCTTAAAATAACTTTTTAAACACATTGGACAGTTTGGATCATGCAAAAACATGTTTTAAAACCTTCAAACCATCAAAAAACCTCCAGTCCGGGATCTTGGACTGGATAATTGGCATATGTATGTATGTATGTATGTATGTATGTATATGGGCCAGATCCGTGGACACAAATTTTACACCCATTTTTTGGTACTCCATCTGAGCCATGGAAATGGAGAGCTGCTATTAAAAATTAAAAAGACCCCCTCTCTCCGGCCCTTCTTGAGACGTTGAACCCTCTCTCTCCCTCTTCTATTCTGCTTAAATTTTTCACAAGCTCAAAGTGAAATACATGACAACCAAAGAGGAAGAAAACTTAGAGTACAAACAAATCATCACTCGGATTGTCGACTAGCCAACTATTGCCAGAACGCCGAATATCAAATTGATCTACAAACTCCAATGGATTAACTGTTTCATCCCCGATCCTCTTGATCTTGGGGCTCAATAAGCCTCTATGCCCAAACCCATACAGCTTAAGCCTCTATGTCGCCGACGTAGCATTCCTCCTCCAACAACAACGACAAAATTAAATCAGTAATTTACCTGTCAAATTTGTTGACATTGAAATTTAATCAATTAAATATACTATGGTTGTCGACGTTGTAATCTTCTAGACTCTCTTGTTGCTCTAATTTTTCTTCTAGATTGTTACCCGTCCACCTTCCATCTTTCTCCCTCTCTCTCTTTCTCACACACACAACCATTCCTATGATTCTTGCATCTGGGTCTTGGCTTAATTAACCCCCCCACCCACCCCCCAAAGAAATAGATACAGGAGGATCTGTATTTGCTTGTTTTCCGAAAATTTTGATACATGATATGTATTTTAGGGAGAGGGTACTGTCGAGGGCGAGGGAGTGAGGTCGAGTAGAGAGAGAGAGGGAGAACGTTGGTTGTCGTAGTCGGAGGACAGGTTCTTTGGGGGTGGCTTGTCGACGGGGGAGGGGGAGAGAGTTCAGTCATGTTGGGAGTTAACAGACGTAGAAGACATGAGGGAAGAGAGAGAGAGAGAGAGAGAGAGGGTTCAGTGTTTTGGGCGAGACAGAGTCCTTCTAATATTTAATCTCAGCCCTCCATTTCTGTGGCTGAGATGGGGTGCTAAAAAGAGTATGCAAAATATGTGTCCATGGATCGAATCAAGCCTTCCCAGTCGCGGGGGCCCTTAAAAACACGTTTTCAACACATTGGACGGTTCGGATCATAAAAAAAATATCGGGAACGTGGAGGTCTGGAGGTCCGGGTCCCGAACTAGAAACGGATCCTATATATATACACACACACCCCAATGTTCTAGTCCACTACTCTTAAAGTCTACACCATCCACAACTTCATTTCCTGATCAAATTTTGATAATTCGAACCGTCCAATGTGTTTAAAACTTGTTTTTAAGGGTCCTCTATGAGAAATCATAAAAAAAAAAAAAAAAGACTGAGAAAGGCTTCATTCGAGTAGTTTTCGATAAGTTTTCGATTAAATACAGTTTTATCGAAAACTACTCGGATGAAGCCCTTCCTAGTCCTTTTTTTTGTTTTTTTGTTTTTGTTTTTTTTTTTTTTTTTTTGATGATTTCTCATAGGAACCCTTAAAAACATATTTTAAACGCATTGAACGGTTCGGGTCATCAAAATGTGATCGCGAAGGGCTTCGTCCGGACAATCCCGGACTGGAACTATCCATGACTGGATAGTTATATATATATATATATATATATATATATATATATATATATATATATATATATATTAGAGAGAGAGAGAGAGAGAAAGAGAGAGAGAGAGAGAGAGAGCACCTGAAGTGGACCCTTCTTTTGTGATTCAAACACCTCAATCCAGACGTCATGCAACTCAACCATCTCAAGGCTTCCCATGGTTTCCAACTCAGATGATAAGCCCATCTCGCTAATGATTTCTGGATCAACATTTCCGAGAGGCTCTAACTTGAACATCCCTTTGATCTCAATTATTTTACAACCAGACTTCCTCAAATTAGAATATCTAAATGGGTTAGGAAGATTTGGTAAAACTTTGAGTGACCTACAATCAGATACATCCAACTTTTCTAAAGTCATTGGAAGCTCTGGCAACGATTGGAGTCTCTTGCAATCATGTAGGTTAAGTGATTGGAGCATCGCAAGACCTTTGATGCTTTCTGGCAGGCTAGAAATTGGATTGTTACTCAAATCCAAGTTCTTCAACATAGATAAGCTCCCAAGCCATTTTGCAAGATCATCACTTGACAGACTACAGTTTGAAAGACTTAATTCTACTAGTGTTCCAGGTAAAGAAGGCAATATTTTTGGACTTTTTCTCCGATTCAATACCTTGGACCAGATGATGGAAGTCCATGATGCATCCTTGCCAACATCTTGGAAAACTCCATCTGCATAGAGCACCGTTATAGATTTCATCTGTCTAAGCTCAGCAGGCAACTGATCAAGCTTTGAACAACCAGAGAGAATGAGTTTTTCTATGGATGTTAAATGACCAATTTCCTTGGGAAGCGTCTTAAGATTTTTGCAGCCTTTGAGATTCAACAAAACAAGACTCCCTAATTCCCCAATAGTTTCATGAACCTCTACCAAACTTAAACAATACTTAAGAACCAATTTCTCGAGATTAGGGACTCCAGTGAAGTTCGGGGTTTTCTTGAGGCCATAGGAATGACTGAGATTGAGGATTTTCAATGATGTGAGAAACTGCAACGTAGACAAAGAAAGAAAGTGTTAGATGTTTCCAGTATTCATATGTTGATCCTCAAAAGAAAAGGTACGTTAAAGGAAAGAGAGAGAGGGGGGGGGGGGGGGGGGGGAGCGTTGAATCACACCATTTTTCCCTTCCAAACTTGCTCCAATTTACTGCAGTGCAAGTCAAGATCAATTAGTTTCTTTAGAGAAAACTCAGTAGGTATGGATTTTAATGGGAAGCCATGCCAAGTCAAATATCTTAATCCTCCAGGGAAGTCTGCATATCTTCCCTTGATATCTACATTATTGAGCTGGAGCAATTTAAGATTACGCATCCTTGTAAATGCATCAGTCGTCAACTCCACCTGATCTGAACTTCGTTCAATTTTGTTCGTTGGGAGCCATTTGAACAAGCTAAGACAATGACGTTTCATTGAATAGCCATATTTAGCAATCGATGATTCATGATTAAGTTCTTCGAAGCGGGGACGCTTTACTTCACTAAAACCAAAGTTTTCCTTGAACAAACTATCTTTCTCCATCACATGATGACTATCTTCCTCCAGCACATGATGCATGTCAAGGTAGAGGCCCTCAATTGTCTCGGTTCCCTGACAAGAGAAACCATTTTAGATTAGAATTGAAGCTCCTCGCACAAAAAAGTTACAACCAAAAACAACGAGTATGTTACTCACAGTTTTTTCACTCAATACTTTAAAGGAATCCTTATGGTGCCACAATCTGCTTCGTTTACCCGGCTCCTTGGGTGATTCTTGGCGAACAATTTCTATTCCCATTTGTCTGAGAAGTTGGTGCATCATCAGCATATTGTGTCCATTAATGGTTAAGAGACATCTATCAATGAGAGTTTGAATCCCATCTTTTGGGTAGAGATCACCTAGAATTCTTGCAACAAAATCTTTGCCCTTTCCAATAAAGAAACAAGCAATGTGAAGGAACAATTCCTTGTCATTGTCATCTAGATAGTCATAGCTTATCTGCAACTTTTTCAAGATTTTTGAATGGGGAATATCTGCCAATTTCTGTAATGTGTCGTCCCATATGTCTAAGCTATGGTCAGATAGAGTAGAACCCAAAACTTGAAGGGCTAAAGGAAGCCCTCCACAGTGGTGTACTACCCTTTGTGAAAGCTCAGTGTAACCCTCAATGGGATGCTCTTGTCCAAAGGCATGCCAACTAAAAAGCTCCAATGATTCATCAAAACCTAATCCCACCACCTTAAATGTCTCATCAACTTCATTACCCTTCAATAGATGTGTGTTCCTGGTGGTTAAGATAATTTTACTTCCTGGATGAAACGAATCAAACATTCCAATTATGGCATCAAACTGGGCTCGGTCATCCACATCATCAAGAACTACAAGAACTCTTTTGCAATGAATGACATTTTTAATCTTATTGATTCCTTCATCAACACTCCATATTTTTTCTTGTTTTCTTTTTAAAATGTTTGAAAGAAGTTGCCTTTGTAAACGAACTAAACCCTCAGGTCCTTGTGAAATTTCTCTAATATTTGCAAGAAAGCTACTTGCTTCAAATCTTTCAATGTGTAAATTATAAACGAATTTGGCAATAGTTGTCTTGCCTATTCCGCCCATCCCACAAATCACGGCTATCCCAACATTCGACTGATCATTCTGTAACCATGAATTT
This sequence comes from Vaccinium darrowii, assembly GCA_020921065.1. NCBI lineage: Eukaryota > Viridiplantae > Streptophyta > Magnoliopsida > Ericales > Ericaceae > Vaccinium > Vaccinium darrowii. The sequence goes on along the minus strand of CM037159.1, from coordinate 13,368,887 downwards.
ATGTTTCTAACTCGAGATTCAATTCCAATTAGGTTGTGGGCAACGTGTAAAACATGTCGGTTCAACTTATTCCCAATCTCTCTTACAATTTTTTGAATGAATTTCGCCTCATGCCTACAACGTCAAAACAGAAAGCAAAGCACAATAAGCATGTCACCAATTAAAATAATACTGCAAAAATAAGTTAGCTACTAAGCAAGGACTATAGAGAAAAACCATTTGTAGTATTAACTTGTGGAATTATTATGTTAAAGGCATATCAATTCGTCAAATATAAAATCCCAGTTGAACTACCCGCATGGCCGCACAAACAATTGCCCACTGAAATAGCCATAAATATGAAATTTATGGGCAAAGGCTACTGCTAATGCTTCTATGAGTTGACAACTATCTTCTATTATGTTGGGAAAACTCCCTTTGTAATAATAACACAAATACAAGGATGAAGAACTCCCGGGTGCAACTCTAACCTCACCCTCTGTGTCGTAGACTACATTGTTACCCACTCCTCTCTCCTTCTCTCATACCGTACGTATATACCAGAGAAAAGGGCCAAAGCTTTGAAAGCTTTACGCGTAAAAGTGGTTGCCAACAATGGAGGGGAATTATCCTGTGACAGCACATGGTTTACAACCTAGGAAGACGAAAGCCAAGATCTTCTACTATATGGAAGGAGATCAATCACGATTCAGGTATTTCCATATCTGAATCCGACTCACGATTTTTCATGCCAAAATTGCCCAAGAAATTAACTAATTGAGATCTTTTTTTCCCGTACCTCTCTCATCTGCTTCAAATTTTTGTTAACTGCTTAAATTTTTTACATCCTCACAAAGGAAGTCAATGAATACATTTTAGGATAATGTCAAAGTGAGGAATTCGTGAGATAATTACCCGTCAGCTTCATTTTGTAGGACCATTCCAGCTAGATCAACAACTTCTTTAAGTGCTCTCTTCCATACTTGCACCTTTTCCCTCAAGTACTCCTTTTTTTGTTTGTTGGTTTCCTCATTTAATCGCTCTTCATGTCTACAGAATGCCTCTTCAAAGCTCCCTGTTTGCTTCCTAACTTGGGAAGGATCCACATCATAGAAGACAGGTAAAACTACATGCCCGGCCCCTGATGATGTTCTCATGCGTTTGAGGATCATCACGAGTTCATCAAGGCGCCATCCAGAAGAAGGATAGTCTTTGGAAAAAACAACTATTGAACTCCTTGCTTCTTTTATAGCCTTGTCCAGTTCTAACTTTACATTTTTGCCTCTATGAATCCCATCATCATCTCGAAACGTACGAAAACCTGCACCCAACAAAGCGGTATAGAGGTGGTCGGCGAATGTCTTGCGGGTGTCTTCGCCAAAGCTCAAGAACACGTGATTAGTCATCGAAGCCATTACACAGAAGCCTAAAACACAGAGCTGCAAGGGACAGGACAAACGAGCATCAGCTATTGATTAAACGGGAGAAATATCATGATTAAATCAGATTGAAAACAAGTCCACAATTGCAAATAAGCCAAAGCAATTATAGTCCTATTAAGGAGCGAAATGATCCCAACAAATACAAGGGATTAACACACATAATCACAATAAGCCCAACCCAACTAATAACACATAGGCGGGGAGTTTCCAACTCGAGTTGTGCCATTGAGATGTAGGATCCCTGGCCAACTGAGCTATTGAGTTTCCTAACTGGTGATGATCAGGAGATGGCTAAGATGGGTTTTGGGTCGTGGACTCTTGAGCAGATCTAGGTGTTAGGGTTTTCATTCCATGTTCAGAACAGATTCTTATTCCATGTTTTTGCTTGCTTATTTGGATCATTCAGTGTGTATGGACATTTTTCATTTGCATCTTTTTAATCATGCGTGTATCTGTTTTGTGTCATTACTGTTGCATGTGTGTTTTGTCTATGGCGATCTCTTTATTGATGATGGTCTTGTCTGAGGCCTGCTTGTAATAATTCTAGCAGTTTTGTCTCCATTTTGGTTTTCAGAGCATTTTCTGTGATCCCATTCAATCTATGTTTTGAATCCGATCGGGCCCTCTCTTCGGGTCTCCCCCTCCCCATCTAAACGGATTCCCTTTAGTCTCTTTTCCCCTCTCAGATTAGATCGGTCGGATTAGCCTCTCCTCTCCGGTATTCCCTCTCCCCGTCCTATCCGATCGGCTCCCCGCCCTTCCCCTTCCTTTTATCCTCATCCCCGGTCGGATTGGCCTCCCCTCTCCAGTATACCCCTTTTCCCATTCCAATCCCCTTCCCCATCCCAATCGACTTTTGTTTGGGGTTGCTGTAGCACTTGCATCGCCTCGGGTCAGCTGCTTCCTTTTTGTTTTTGCTTTGGGCTCATTTATCGCCTATGCTAGGCTCGTTTGTAGATCCTCTTTTCATTTGCATGCTGGGAAGTGTGTTTTTTTGCATTAATTTTTAGTCGTGTCCTGTGAGTTTTGGATAGTCCTTGTCGATGGCTAAGGTTTGATGATTGTGGGGCTGCTCAGTTGCTTGGTGCTGGTTTTGGGTTGTTCATGGTTTGTTTTAGTCTCAGCTCAGCCATTGTAGGGTTGTTTGCAGTGTGGCGTCTATGGTATGGGCTATTGGTATGGGTTTGGAAGAAATGTTGTGGCTGTTGGATTGTTTCAGTGGTTGGGGTAGGTGGTAGTTCTGTTTGATGTAGGTTTGTCCTATAGATGAATAAATAAGCTTCGGATGAATCGGCTCCTAGTATAGGGCACCGCTGTAGCTAGTTCATATTCAATAACCACGGTTGTGATGTCTTTTTGGATATACTCTAACAATCTCTACATTGTAGTTGGTCCTGACCATCTAGTAGCAGAATATTTAGTTAATTAAAGCATATTTCGTTGATTTAAAATTCTTAAACACTCAATTGGTTGTGGAAACATGAATTTGATTACTTCATAAAAATAAAAAAATAAAAAAATACTGGAGTATATCTCGGTACCGTTAACCACTAAACTATGGTTAACCTTGTAATTATACTAGCTACTAGCACCCTCCCTCCCTCCTTCTTTCCCAACCAGGGAATTACTCGGATGAAAGGCCTAACTTACCTGAAGTCTGTTTCACCTACTACCTCGCGAGGATGGAACGCAACCCCACAACGGCCACAAGGAACTACCATACCATCCCGTGGGGTTTGAGTGCATGTCGACTATAACCTACAACTATAGTAAATAACCATCATAACCTCCAAATGTTCACAGAGAGTAATCACGTTGTGCCAGGGATGGATCTAGGAATTCTCCATAGCAGGGGCACTAATTTCTATTAAGCTTAAACACAAAGTTAAAGCGTAGCGCAACAATGCAAAACAAATTTTCCCGTTAATATACGTGCTTCTAAAGATTTGTAAACGTAAGCACAAAAAACATAAGCACAAAGAAACAAAACATTCCTCACTAAGTACTTCTATATGCCCTTTCATAGTTGACCGCAATGTTATCAATCTCATACCAGTCAACATATCGTTTTTTTCTACTGGAACAATATGTACCGTTACCGGAGTATATCTCGGTACCGTTTCAGATTTACCGCAATTAATAGTTTATATGTTTTTAATACATTTTTTATCTTCTATAAAACTTAAAGTAGAAAAGCCATAAATCACATATACAGTCCTACCTATTACCTACAGTCCTACACACAAGTTTGAAAAGCCATTACTTTGTTTGCATGTGTAGAGGATAAAACCTCTCCACCCATCATTTACCCCACCTTCCCCAGGACCCCATCATTTACCAGTTACCACAAAGAAAGAAACCAGATCAGAAAAATAAAAACAGGAGAGAGAGAACAAGCTCCATGGCTGCCAGCGAGAAAGCAATATGGTGCGTGTAATACTCGGCAGGCGGCAGCCCGCAGCCTTCTCCTCCTTTCTCTCCGGATCTAAAAAGAGCGTGAGTTCGTTGGATTTGGACGTGGTTTTAAAATTTTTAAAAAAAAAAAAAAAAACCAGAACACAAGGATCCTGCTAGATAACCTTCAACTGGTCCAACGAGAACATCCTTCAACTTTTTTGGTTCATTTAACTTAGAAACGTCTAAGTGATCTTCTACGTACGTACACCAACCGCAATGAAGCTAAGACCTTTCTAACACAGATCAATCCACAATGTACTTTATCAAAATTATAGAGAAATAAAATCAGCAATTGATAATCAGCAATAAGCAGTAACATCACAATATGCACAAAAGAAACACATAAAGTTGACTTACATGCTATATCTTAATTTACTTAATAAAATGAACAACGGAAAAATAATACTTGTATACTCTAAATGATTAGTCATTTTTGTCTTCCAAGGGTAGTATGGGTTATTCGTTTATTATTCCAGTATGAACTTATTTCGTCTTTTAGTACTCCCTCCGTCCCATTTTAAATGCTCCCAACGTATATCCATGTCATTTTCAAACGTCTATATCTTTTTATTGGTAAGGATTTCCAAAGTTTTTAAAAATTTTGTCTAATAGAACTAATTGAGATCTATCAAATAAGATCCATATTGCATATGAAATACATCATAGAATGAAAACTATAAGAGTTTTTAAAGAACACGCGTAACCGTAGGGAGCATTTAAATTGGGACGGAGGAAGTATATTTATGATTTTATTACTCAATACTAGGTTTTAATCCATTAGTATACATTTATCATATTAAACTAATTAAGGTTTATTCACACTAATATTTTCAATAAACAAGTGAAATACTCCTAGTACTTGTTTACCGATATGACTGTTGGTTCTAGGTGATTTAAATCTAAGTATTGATAATAGATCATTATAGAGAGTTAAGTAGTTTTAGATGTTTAAATCCTTTTAACAAATATTATATCACCGCATGTCATCAACATAACATTGATAATAAAATCTCTATAAGGTTGGCAGAATATCTTCTAAAACAATTTCATAACCAAGGTTGGAGGTCAAATAACCCATGGAATCCCATTCTAGGTTCAAATTTGTAGGAATAGCAAATCCGTGGGCCTAAGTGTAATTAATCAGCTTCATCATCAGAGCATAAAACAGAGGGTTGCTGGATAACTGGTCCGGACCAGCCCGAATTCGTCTGGACGAGCTAGGCAGCCGAATATGGTATTGGCTCGGGAAAATTGGTTTTGGTTCATGCAGGCAAGGCCCAAGAGGCCCGGGACTCTGGGCCAGGGATTTTTTTTAGTTCAATTCGGAAATACAACAATTATAGTTTAATTTAGTTCAATTTTTCTGGTTCATTGCAATTTGCACATTCATTCAAATATGAGACAATTTCTCAGTTTATTGCAAGAAAAAAAATCATGTGTTTTTTGATTAAAAAAAAAGGGTATGGGTTGGGTTCAGTTAAAAAAAAAAAAAGGTATGGGTTGGGTTGGGTTGGGTTGGGTTCAACCCAACCCATATTCAGCCCAACACATATTCAACCCATACACTATTGACCCATATTTAACCCACCCATATTCAACCCATAACCCATATCAACTTATCTAAACCCAACCCAACCCAACCCAACCCACCAATTTGCCACCTCTAGTGTTACACATAAGATGTTGCTACAGCACACCCCCCTCTAAAAATTACTCCATATGAGTTGGGACTCTAAATATGAGATTTTGTGCCTAGAGATATGAAATGGCGTATGGTATGCACGCTCATACGGATAGTCACAAAATCTCATATATGTCCACAAAATCTCATATTTGGAGCCACACAATCTCATATTGGATCCATGCAGACTTGGTGCAGACCTCATATTTGGAGCCGCAAAATCTCATATTGCAACACCAAATCTCATATCTAGTCCCACAAACTCTCATATGGGTAATCACAACAATTAATATTGTATCCGTCACAAAATCTCATATTTAGTCCACAAACTCTCATATCAGTAATCACGATAATAAATATTGGGATCCATAAAATCTCATATCAATATACACACTATCTCATATAGTCAATGGTTAAAGTTGGCACAAATTTTCACCCATCATATGTGGCGCAATCTCGGCCGTCCATCCATATGGGGTGCACAACGTATGTCATTTCATATCTCTAGCCACAAAATCTCATATTTGGTGCCATAAAATCTCATATGGAGGGGGTGTTTACCGTAGCGTTCTCCTATATACACATAAATATTTCAGATCTAGAACTACCATGTTAATCACAATACATAAGCGGGTCATGCTACAATGTACACCCTCTAAAAATTACTCCTTCCGTCCGGATTTGTTGGTCCGTTTTGGGGATTCCAACTTTTTTTCCATTACTTTTTGTCCACTACTTTTTGTGTAACTTTTCCATATTTTAGCCTTTAACTTTTGAAAATGGACAAACATTTTCGGACTTGAAAAAGTATGTTTGTGGACCAACAAATCCGGACGGAGGGAGTACTCAATATGAGATTTTGTGACTCAAAATATGAGATTTTGTGGCTCTAAATATGAGATTTTGTGGCTAGAGATATGAAGTGCATATGGTATGCACACTCATACGGATATCCACAAAATCTCATATATGTCCACAAAATCTCATATTTGGAGCCACACAATCTCATATTGGATCCATGCGGACTTTGCTACAGTGCATGCGGACTTGCTACAGTGCGTGCGGACCTCATATTTGGAGCCACAAAATCTCATATTTAAGCCACAAAATCTCATATTTTGAGGCACAAAATCTCATATTAGAACACAAAATCTCATATCGGTAATCACAACAATAAATATTGGAGTCCATAAAATCTCATATTGATATACACACTATCTCATATAGTCAATGGTCAAAATTGACACAAATTCCCACACGTCATACGTGGCGCAATCTCAGCCGTCCATTCGTATGGGGTGCATACCGTATGCCATCTCATATTTGGAGCCACAAAATCTCATATGTGGTACCACAAAATCTCATATTATCTCATATTTGGTGCCACAAAACTCAAATTTAGAGCCACAAAATCTCAGATGGGCGGGTGCACATTGTAGCATGCCTCTACATAAGCATAATTATGCAAAAATACATTGACATAATATTAATTGATATATACCTGAAATCCATTAGATAGGATCGTGTTGGATACGAGAGTTACTTGTACTCTTTGGAGAAAGAGGATTTATGTACCCCGAATTAGCCTTGCTGGATCCAGTAATTCGATGGAAGGAATTGAACCCGTAGAGTGTTGTGCCCTAAGGATCCAAACCAAGTACTCCCGTAACACACAAACAAACAAACGGATTTTCACGTGGTTCTCCAAACGAAACAAGTAATTATACGGAGAGCTTTCACTATAGAAATTACACTCTCAATACAGTACTTTACAAATCCCTAACCAATGTAAGCTTTATAGAGCTTTACAAATTACACACGCTCTCACTTAGATACTCTCTCTAATCTCTGTGTCAGATATAAAATCCAGAGCCCAAAGGGGTGTTTATATAGGCCAAGCAATGGCTCTATAGTCTATTCCTTCTCATGCTAGACAAGGTCTTCAATACGGTACATTCTGTCTAGATTAGCTTACAGTCAATTAAATTAAGATCAGTCAAAGAAATGGGAGTGTAAATTGAGAATGAAGACCAAATTCATTGGACTGATTGTGAAATGACTGACCTTCTCATTCTTTTTGCGTGGAGAATGGGGGAGGAAGAAACCTGCGAGGCAATTTTGCGGAAGGGAGAGAAGCAGATTCCGGTGGGGAGTGGGAGAGGAGAACGGGTAAAATTTCAAGCAACGCTGCTATTGGATAAGCCACTTACACACGCCCGATGGAGCTAATTTTTTCAAGGCTCCTCAGAAAATCATTCTAAGATGAATGAACGGCTCGGATCGTTTGTGTAGGATCCACAAGTGAATCCGTGGGATCAGTCAGTGTACCATCAGTGCATGAGGTCTCCCGGAGTCTCATTTTTTAATTTTTGTATTTTTTTTAAGTTTATCGTTAGTGTTTGACTTTGCCGATATTTCAAGACTTTAGCTCTTTACTTTTTGGGATATATCGTGCTCTAAACTCACAAAGAGGGTCTCCCGAAGCCTCATTTTTTAATTTTTGTATTTTGCTTTTTACATTTTTCGTTTTTGATATTATAGTCAGAATGTATTAAAAATTTATAGGAGATGTGAAAAATATATTTTGTAATACAGTTATTACTCCATTTGAGAGATATGTGCATAATATATTTTGTAACTCCTTTTGTTAATCAAATGAGAAAAATGGAAAATGAGAAGTGAAAAAGCTCCTCTCTTCCTACTTCTCACTTCTCTTCTCTTCTCTAAACTCAAAAACTAAAAACTCATTTTTGCGGGATGTGTTATGCATGTGGTGTGCCAAACTCTCAAAAGTAGAAAATCGAAAAAATGAGAATGCAATAAATTGCCTTCCAAACAACTCCAAAGTAGTATTCCCTCCGTCCCCAATTTCTTGTTCATTCCTTTCTCGGCATGTGTGCTATTTTTAAATTGTTTATATTTTCCTATGAATAATTTTGAAAACTTAGTTTAATATATAATATTGCCTATATATATGTAATATTATACATTTGTAAGTATAAATAATTTTGAAAATTGATATTGGCACTCCAAGGGGGTGCCAATATCAATTCCCATAATTTTTTGAGGTATTGTGAATAGTGAAAATAGACAAAAAAATAATAATAATAATTAGGACGGAGGTACTCATTTCTGAAATGAACACTTCAAACTTTAAGTTTTTCTTGTTTGGTCCTTCAACTATATAAACTTGCCAATTTTTGACAGAAGTTTGTTTGTCAAAACTTTAGGTATTGCTCCACTTGTTAGGCAATACCAAGGCTAAAACAATAATCAATCCTTTGAGCTTCTTCGGTGATCGCCATACCAACTGTGACCCTTTGCTCAACCGTGATTGGAAGGTTTTTAAGCGTTTCATTAACTGCGCCTCTGTAAGGTCTATATTTATTGGCAAATTCCATGACAAGACACACATTTTATTGTATCTCTAATTATCGAGTTGTAATTTATTTTTCTTCTATTTTTAGAGTGTCTGTTTAGGAAGTGGAGGAAATCATATATTTTGTAATTGATAGGTGAAGATCCTTAGGTAGAATTTTATGGAATGATTTGCACGAGATTGATATGCAACCAAATCAAATTAGGGAAATCTATCGCAACAAGGAAAGATTTTATATTCTATCATTACAAACCGCGCCGTGCTTCTCAATAAGGATGGATTTGTGGCAATAAACATTGGAAAAGAAAGCAAAAGAGTTGCTCTTGGATTGGAAAGTTTGGACGTTGGCCAAGGCTTTGATTAATATATATACGTCATCTTTTGGCAGCTTTGGCTATGACTTGGCAAAAGATATTGAGAACATTATACACGGCTTAGTTTTTAAGTTTGAGTCTTGGAGTACACATGGTCAATATGAGCACGAAGCTTTTCGATTAACTCAAAGAAGTTTGTCTATCTCTCGATTCAACAAATTGGATCATTCTTCCGGTGGATTCCAGAAGTATCTCGGAGGACTTGAGGATTTAAGGCATTTGGCAATCAACCACTTGGTGCGGTGTACGTGGATTCGGTAACACGATCTTTGGTCAATCAGTGAGGATTCACGATTGTGTTTAATTGAGATCGTTTTGTAACTGCACAATGTTTACATTTAGTGGATTGATTTCCTCCCGTGGTTTTTACCCTTTTTAAGGGGTTTTCCACGTATGTCGTTGCGTTCATCTTTTATTATTTTTCAATTCCTTTTAGTTTGCTTATTGAGTATTTCATAGCATAAAGAAAAGGATTTTTCATTTGGTATCAGAGCGGGTCGCTCTTTAATTAAGAAAGTTTTTTTCTTGAGTGGATCCTTAACGTTTAAGATGAACATTAATACTAATATGAACTATTCTTCAAATCGTACTCCGAAATTAGATAGTGAGAACTTCAAAACAAAAAGGAATAAAATTGATTCCAGTAGTTTTAAAAAATCCAACAACAAAGGAAGAAGTTATTCCTCCTTCGGAAAAGAAAAAAATGAAGAAAAAGGGGTACCACTAGAACCTAAATGCTATGAATGTCAAGGACATGGTCATTTAGCGCACGAGTGTGTCAATAGAAAGAAAAATTTTAAAGCAAAAATGACCTGTTATGATTATGATTTTCAAAAGTCCGAGGAAGAGGAAGAAAATATTTTAAATTTCATAGCTTTTGGAGCATCCTTGCATTCACATTCTAGTGATCATGAGCCCTCAGATGACAATGACGATGGGGAAACAGATGAGGATGATAATATACATGAGTTAAGGGAAAAGTATGACCCGCTGTACAGTGAAAGTGTGAAAATTGTGGAGACTAATCTCAAGCTAGCAGAAAAGTATAAAAAGTCTAACCTGGATTTAGAAACAGTGAGAAAACAGGTAGAAGAACTGCAAAGGTCTCTGAACATTGTTACAGATGAAAGAGATCAACTTCGAGAGGAAATTGGGATTCTTCGAGAGAAGAACAAAGTTGTGTTTGATTCAAATACGGTGATGGCAAATGAAATTAACACTTTGCAAGTTGAACTAACCAATGCTAATGAAATTTTTGAGCGTTAAATGCAGGTTCCAAGAAGTTAGACGACATTCTGAATGTTCAAAGGTCAGCAAGTGACCGGTCAGGTCTTGGATTTCATGAAGCTTTATCATCGAATCAACTTGGAGGTAAAATGGATGAGGTAAAATCTAAAGAGGTGAATCCGATACCTAGTAGTATAAATCTTGTTAAAAAGTCTCTTGATATTGAAAAAGCTAATACCATTGAATTTTTTCCCACATGCCACTATTGCCGAGTCAAGGGTCAGACTAAACCTCATTGTGGGAAGTTACATATGCCAAATATTTCACACACACACTTGGTGCATTGTCATGATTATGCCAACTTTGCTCCTACTTGTCATTTTTGTGGTGTGAAGGATCACATAAGACCTAATTGTTTTCAGCTTCATGGATACCCCAATGATCCCTCACAATATTACCATGCTACTAATTATCAAGGTAGAATTCAAAAGCCTAGACATAGGGTGACTCCTTTTGAAAAGAATATGAATGTGAACCCTAACCATTTGGGCAAGAATGTTGAAAAAATTGAGAAGGTCAAGACTAGACTTGTTTGGGTGAGGAAGTCGGACTTGAGACCTCAACTGAGTTTATTTACAAAACCTCTAGATGACATTGGATCATCCAGAGGAGTTAACCTTGTCTTATGAGGCTAGGTCTCTGGTCCGTAGTCTAGGTTGGTTTTCTCGTTATCTTGTACCTGGAACTATGGCTTATATTTAGTTTTATTTATTGTTATTTTTTTGCCCCCACACTTGGTTGACATATTTATATTTTTTCTTTACTCTGTCATTATTTATTTAATTTTTTTTTAAAAATTGGTTTTAGTATATGATTGAAAAAATACAAAAACATTCAAATATGTTGAAATTCAACCAAAAAAAAAAAAAAGCATTTTTTTTTTTTTAAATGGGCATGCTCTTGAGGCTTATGGTGTCAACTATGAGACTTATTCATATGCACATCTTTGGGAATGCATTCACATATTTTGTTAACTCCACTCAGGAGATGCGTTAGGAGGTTCATTGTAGCATGCCTTATGTCTCTGTGATCACCACCTCTGCACATCAGGGTTAGAGAGATTACTTAGAAGGAAAGTGGATTCTCATGCACCTGGGTATGTCTTGTCCTTTCTCTCGGCGATTGACCATTTTTTTGGCATCATTGCTTTTGGATACAATGGTTCATTAAGTGCAGTTGAAAAAAAATTAAAAAAAGAAAAGAAAAAGAAAAAAAAAGAAAAGAAAAAGGAGTATAGTTGAAAAAAAAAAGAAAAGAGTGTCTATATATGCTTATTCGGGCGTTCATTGAGTAACCGGGCAATCGGGGTGAGGTACTCTCCCTCTGAGTGTTCGCGTCAAAAGATATATAGACTTTGTGAAAGCATTCGTGATTGGACCATTCGCTTAGTAACCGGGCATTGGGTATGAGGTACTCTTACTCCCAATATTCGCGTCAAACAGCATTGGGGTAAAAGCGAAAACACGACTATGAAATTCTATCAAATATTAACTATTCAGTTGAGGGGGAGTTGTTTATTTTTTGTGGCACAAAATTTGTATAATGAGTGTCTGGTTTGACTTCGTGAGGGGGAGAGTGCTTGACAGTCTATTGGTACATGAGAATTTTTGAATACTCAGATGATGATCTTAATTTCCTATGATGTGTCACACACTCACTTTGTCAAAGATTCATCTTGCATGTTGCAACTTATCACCAAATTCACTCTTGAGTTGGTTTAATACAAATTTGTTCACTTTGTCAAGTTTGTCGTATTGTTGGAGTCTCAGCATTGAATACTTGTACTTATGCTGTATATTTTTCTCCCAAATTCACTGTCGGATATTCGTATTACAAATGACATCTTTAATCTTACTGATTCCTTCCTCAACACTCCATATTTTTTTGTTTTTTCTTTTTAAAATGTTTGAAAGAAGTTGCCTTTGTAAACGAACTAAACCCTTAGTTCCTTCTGAAATTTGTCTAATATTTGCAAGAAAACTACTAGCTTCAAATCTTTCTTTGTTTAAATTATAAGCAAATTTTGCAATAGTTGTCTTGCCTATTCCACCCATCCCATAAATCACTGCTATCCCGACCTTGGACTCATCGTGTAACCATGAATTGATGTTTCTGACTCGAAACTCAACTCCAATTAGGTTATGGGCAACGAGTAAAACTGGTCGGTTCAACTTATCCCCAATCACTGCTACAATTTTTTGGATAAATTTCGACTCATGTTTGCCAAGTTTAACAGAAAGTAAAGCACAATAAGCTTGTCACAAGTTAAAATAATCTGGAACAAAAAAAGGGACTATTTTACAAATAGAGACAACTATCACGTGTCTATATATCTATCTATCTATCTAAGAAACACACGCAGAACGAAAGGTAACGGACATTGAAATCCAATCTTAAATCGAAGGTTCTATTTGTCCAAATTAGAACTTTCTTTTTTTAAAAGCAGAAATTTTATTAATCTCTGAAAATACAAAGACTAAAAGGAAAGAAGTAAAACGGCATCACCACTAGGGAAATAACAATCCACTAGAAAGATCATAGCCACTTCAGACCCAAAATAGAAAGCTAGCAAGATGCCAACAGAAACAACAATCCAAATTAGAACTAGAAGTACCAAAGTGTTCATTGCGACAAAGTCAAAGCGATATAACAGAAATTTCCTCATTTGTTTAAATTCCCATAGATGAAATCAATGACTGAATATGATGCAGTAGCCATGGAGGAAGAGTACCTTAGGCATTTTAAGCCTAGGGTGGCAAAACAGTAATTATACAACTGTGAAATTTTGCGTTGGGCCCACTTGGGTCTTACCTGAAACGGCCCAACGATTAAGATCCATGGCCATAAACGTCATTTTTTGGTCTTTCATCACTGTTTAGGGCTCCGAATGGCCAAATTTGTTGTTTAAGGAAAGATTTGAATTGCCAATTACTTGGGCAAGGAAAATCCGAATTAAGTTGCGCTTTTGGAACATATCTTAGAATGTTCTCTAGTTTTTATTTTGCTATTATTTTCTAATTTTCCATCTTTGGTAATTTTTCGTTAATTATTGATTCGGCTTCCTTTCCGGGGAAAATCAATTAGGATTTCAGTTTTTCCTATATAATAAGTTGTAAGCCTTAAGGGCACAACAGTTTTATGATTATTATTGAATGAAAAAGAGTCTAGAGAGAATTTTCTCTAAAATATTTAGTTTGTGTTCGATTGTTGCACGTCTTTTTTGTAGTTCATAAGGAGCCCTGCATCAGAATATATTTAAGTATTATGTCAAAGTGTCCTATTGATGAGATAATTACCCGTCATGTTGATTTTGTAAGACCAGCCCTGCTAGATTAGCAACTTCTCTAAGTGCTCTTCTCCTTACTTGCAACTTTTCCCTCAAGTCCTCGTTTTTTCCTTCGTTGGTTTCCACATTTAATTGCTCTTCATGTCGATAGAAAGCCTCTCCAAAGCTCCCTGTTAGATTCCTAACTTGGGAGGGATCCACATCATAGAAGATAGGTAAAACTACATGTGTCCTTTTGCGTTTGAGGATCATCACAAGTTCATCAAGGCACCATCTAGAAGAAGCATAGTCTTTGGAAAACACAACTATTGAACTCCTTTCTGACTTAACATATTTACCTTTCTCCATCCCATCTTCATCTCGATACGTATGAAAGCCTGCAGCTGACAAAGCGGTATACAGGTGGTCGGTAAAGGTTTTGCGAGTGTCTTCACCAAAGCTCAAGAAAACTTGATAAGTCATTGAAGCCATTAAACAGATTGAAGCTGCAAGGGACAAGGACAAACAACTATTAGCTTATTCTTTTTTTATGGTTACGGCAAGTGACATGAATTTATTGGATTATGATAGCATTATCAAACCAAATATAACACATTCCGTAAATCTTTTTTGAATTTTCCAAACATGAATCTTTGTTTATCCATAAATATTCTAATTACCATTTCCATAATCGACTAATTATTTTTTAAATCAGCACACAATTTGTATTCATATATGGAAATAGAGTATCTTTTTTTTTCTTCTTACTTTGGAGTATCTTTTATGGTAAATCTTTTGATTTCCACCCTCTCTCGCTCTCTCTTATATGGTACGGTGTAAACGTGGGGGTTGCATTGGGTGTGTTGAGCATGTAAAAATACGTGGAATCGTCTTGGACAAGGAAAGAAATGGCATGTTTAAGGCAGTAGACCAGTAGTCAAACTCTTGAGAAATTTTTCAGTGCCGAGCGGGTACCACGTGGTACCTGCTCGCGCAATCTGGGCTGTCCATTTCGGTTTTGGACGGTTCAGATAACGGAGAGAGAAAGAGGAGAGAGAGGATGACAGAGAGGGTTTCGATCTCAGCCGTCCAATACACTTTTAGAAGGCTCGGATGCAATATTCAGGTACCACGTGGGCTCGGCCACGTGGCACCCACTCGGTACCCAAAAATTTTTCCAAACTCTTAAATTCTTCTTCACTGAGAAATTGAGATCAGTCAACGAAATGGGCGTGTAAATCGAAAATGAAGACCAATTTCATTGGACTGAATGTGAAAATGACGGACCTTATTCTTCTTGCGTGGAGGATGTGGGAGGAAGGAAGCTGCGAAGCAATTAGAAGCAAATTCCAGTGGAGAATCCTTTGGCAAAAAAACTTAATTCGATTTTTTGGCTTTTCCGTTTTGTCCTTATTCAAATTTTTTTTGCATTTGTTAGTTTTGCATCAAGATTTTGTGGTTTCTGATTTTATCTCGACGAGACGAATCTAACAAGTATAAATTTATAGTCAAACCAAATATTTTTTTGAATAAAGCCGAAAATACTTGGATTATTGGATTAATTTTGGCTTTATTCAAAAAAATTGAGTTTTGACTATAATTTTATACTTGTTAGATTCGTCTCATAGACATAAATCCAAAAATCACAAAATCTTGACACAAAACTAACAAATGCAAAAAAAAAAAAAAATTTGAATGAGGACAAAACGAAAAAACCAAAAAAACAGTTTTTTGGATTTAGCCAAATCAAGCTTTAAAACCTCATCTTTTAACCCGTATCACCTAACACCCTTCCATCAAAGCACAATCAAGCGCCCCAATTAATCAAAACAAAGAAATTATAATAATAATTATTCACTAGAGGTTGGGGCGCACGCGATGCATGAGCACATCAAACTTTGACAAAACAATATTATCCATAAATGCTTCCGGCTTTTTGTTTGATCGTGTGTGTATCGGATTATCTTTAACTTGGTGCCAAAGTTCAACGTGAACACATATAGCGTGTGCCCCAGCCTTTAATAAACAATAATGGTAATAAATTATGCACAAAAGACAGATGAATTGCGGAATAAATGCAGAACATGGGATGCATGAAACTTAATGCATTTTGGGCCTTTCTTCGCCTTTAAATCCTTGGGCTTTGTTTATGTTTTATTTATATAAAAACCGGGTAAATTACATGGGACCATATGCATTTTAGGCATTCGATCGTTTTCCTATATACGAAACACCTCATGTACACAAATTTACATATAATCGAACATGCATCACATGTTGTAACACCCCGACTTTTAATAACAAATAATAAAAAGAATTAGAAAATAGAGTTGACTTTGGGAGACCCACTGACCGTTAGGACTAAGAAATATATTTTGGGGGTGACTTAAAGCCTATAAAATAAAATAGTGTATTTTTTGGGCATGTGCTAATTTTTTTAGGATTTATTTTAGCCCTACTAAAGTATCGGAAGACAAAAATACAGTACGAGTCGCTGCGAGATGAAGGAACTTGCAGCCCAAGTAAAAAACCTTCTGGAAAGTGGATAGGTGGCTTATTGTGATTGGATGAACCTACATAATAATAATTAGTGGTGATTTAGGGAGATTTTATTGGATTTTTCAAGATTACATTGGATAATCTTATATAGTATAGCAGAATGAGTTTTTGTGAGGAAGGCTCTCATCGCGACAAATGGCATAAAATAATTGGTTTGTTGTATAAGATTTTGAGTGACATATGTGACAATAATTCAATAACCATAAGTAGGTAATTTCAAATTTCAAGCAAGTTCCATGATTTAAGGAATCAACACTCAAGATTTGTAAAGAAAATAATCTGTCAAATAATTTTAACGTTCAAATACTCATCAATCAATAAATTCTACAAATGAAACAATTAATTAGCTAATCAAAAATTTCAAAATAATTTGAAAAATCACTCAACATTTGCAAATAAAAACAATAATCAATTAGTTTTAAATTCCAAATACATCAAAAAGTTATAAAAATGAAAATGTCCATCCCCCATTTTCTCAACCGTCAGTCGAAAGAACTCTTAAGTCTCTCAATCCAACCAATTATATTTTCGTGCAAACCTTATTGTTGTTCTTATACTTTAGCTCTAGTCATGGTTGGCCTGGTGCAAATGAATAAATAACCCATGTTTTGGTAACGGTGAGTTAGTTTGTAATAATTTTTTTTTTTTAGTTTCTATTAATTGGTATTCATTTTTAAAAAAATCTATAATGGCTTTCGATGTCGGAATTTATGCTGGTTAAAAAATGACTCGGCTTTTACAGGATCGATGTGAGAACTTTGATGAGAAAATCAATCGATTGAAATTGTCAAAACAACATTTTGAACGCAAAAATGGTAAAAGGGTTTACATAATTGGAATATTATTCTCAATTTAGCAGTAACTGTCAAGTTAATAGTTGCTATTGCTAAGATCTTGAAAGGTACAATACTAAATCTTTGAATATTATTTTCATGAAGAGGGCCATGGACGCGACACGTGGCATTAGCTTTTTTTTTTTTTACTTTTTGAATATGACTCTTGCTTACTTTTATTGTTTGATTTAAAAGGTTTACAAATCAAAAAAAAATTATAAAAGGAAATCTACGATGGCAATTACCATTTGCAATTTGAATATCACAGTGATTATAAGTTAAAACTATTGGTGAGTACAACCTAAACTGATTCCATAATTAGTAAAAATTCCCAATTTCAAATGGAAACAAAATTTTATTTTTTTCTTTTTCTCAAAAAAATGAGATTCCCCGCCTCTCATCTATATGATTCCATTATGTGTTACCATAAAAGTTTTAAAAATCTATATGATATATGGAACAAACGGGTAATGTTTAGTGAGAATGCTTGCTATAAGTTTTCTTATTTCTAATAATTTAAAAAAAGTAAAAAAAAATAAAATAGTCAATCAAAGAGGATTATAACTCTACATTTTCTATAAAAGGATCTTTCCAATCAAATTTTCATTGTATCTTAACAATTTGGATATTATTCTACCTAGAGAGCTTAAACTTCAATTATACACATATCCATATTTAAGCAAGTCAAAACTATCCTTTATTGAAATTCAAAATTCAAAATTCAACTTTTATACATAAACCACTATCTACCAACGTTGGCCAAAATAAAAAACTAATTCCTAGAGAAGCATACTATTCGAAAAGGTTTCGAAAGTCATATTATACTTGCCTTGGTTACATACAATTGGTGGTACGCTAGAGGTAAAACATAATAATAATATTAATTATTGGTACTGCTTTTCCATTATTGTAGTCTAAATATTGAGGTGTTATCATGATTTTAGTTTGAACGGCACGGGAAGGTTTAAGGTTTGCAATTCCTCGCTATATAATTGCAAGTTTTTTTTTTATCGTGTTTTCTTTTTCTCTCTACATACGTTTCATAATGTTGTCAGTCACCACAAGGAAAGCTCTTTGATTTGTTTTAATTCGTATTACATGTAATCACGTTTTGTCTTCAGTTCAGGTGGCGATTCATTTCAATGTTTTGATTTTTAGGTGAAAAAGTAGAAAGGGGAAAGCTTCCTTGAAAAGTTATGGTTACTCTGCGGGTAAAAATGTTCTAATCATTCTTGATAACTTAATTTTTATTTGATTTTTTATCAGGTCTATTGTGATTAATTTGTTAGTATGTGAGATTTTGTGTTTTGCGTTGAACCTTATGCTTTTGTTTCAAGTGTAGAGAATGTGACACTTTTTTACCCTATGTTACGCTATGAGAATACCAAAATTTTGCCGATAAAAAAGAAGAAGAAAAGAATAACATACTTTTTCCATTAATTAACCCATGACTTTCGTGGTATTTTTTCCCCTATTTTTTACAATAACTTTTGGGTTATTTTCTTTGAAATTAAAAAAATTGTTTTGCCTATCAACTTTACACCTTGCATAATGCATAGCATGAGTGTTACGCTAGAAGCCTAGGATTGGTAGTTTCTTACGTAGTATTGCAGGATGGTTTTTCGTGAGGAGGGCTCTCATCTCAAAATGATAAAATCGCAGTATTGAAATCAGTTATAATCGGAGAAAATTAAAAGAAACTTACCCTCATGGTTGAATGCAATTGTGCATAGCAGTCAACTCGAGCCTTTCAATATGCTGACTTTAAAGAATTCCATGCAGTTTTAAATCTTTCATTGTATTAATGTACTTATTTGGTATTTCTATACCATCACTAATAATGATTTGATTAACTTAACCATTGATTATTGTTAGTTCAGTTGTCAATAAATTTTATTCTTTTTGTTCTTATGTTTCAAATTTTCAATAGCAAAAAGGGTTTTAATGGTGAATTGTTCTAAAGAGATTGGGTTGGATTAGATGCAAATTTTTCGGAAAAAATTGGGATATCAGAGATGGTACTACACAGATTGATTGATCCCCTATTACTTTTACTGCTATATCCTAAACAATTACTAGGACGGTGGAAGTAAAATTCACTCCTTATTAGACTAGGGTTAAGTACATGTTGATTGACTTGAAACTACCATAAAAATATAGGTGAAGTGGAAACAAGAACCATACGTAGAATTTTCCAGACTGCAGCAGTGGATTCAATTTTAGAAAACAATAAGAGATATCCGCTTCCAGTTATTAAAATGACTTTTAAGAGGTGCATAGTTAGGAGTTATCCTTCACTTATAATAATCATGCTTCTCTCAGTTGTATCGAAACATTGAAGAAGTCTAGATTCATCACTTCTAAAAAAAAAAATAGCAAGAATGTTATTCTCTCAACCAAGTTGCTCACTACACGAAGATAACTCACATGTTGTCTCAATTATTTAATTAATTTACGGTGTCCGTCCTCTATATAGGATAAGATATTGTCCATTCAATTAGAAATGCCGAGTAATCTAGAAGAGCATTGAAGTACTCCGAATGAACTTTCTTTGTGAGGTTATTTTTTAGATATATTTTGTTAAATTGCATTTTTGTTTGGTAGAGGTGTTGAATGATTTATGCATTTTGACAATTTAAACTATTTGTGTGTACCTGAATTTGTCCCGTGCATAGCACGGGTTTCCTGCTAGTGATGAATTAATGAGGAATGCTTCTAGGCAATGAAAGGTCGGTAACTTCTCTCCCACTCACAACACACACACGGCACACACATACACCCCACCTGTGAGAGAGAGAGGGACAAAAAAGAGAGGAAGAAGAAGAAAGAAACAGAAGGAAAAAAAAAAAAAAAAGATAGGATGACTTTTGGAAAGTCTTCTCCTGGAGACTTCGGTAAGTCTTTTTTTTCATCCAACTGCCGATTCACATGCACACTTGCACTTTGTGGGAAAAAATAAACAATAATAATGAAAATAAATATAAGAAAATTGGTGATCGGGTTAGAGGTGAAAAAAAAAATTTAAAAAAAATAATAGCTAAGAAAGACAACACTGTGCCACTTTTGGATCAGTACTTAACCAGTTACTTCTAAATGCTTTAGCAAGCTTTAATCATCTAGCAAAGCCAAGATAAATTAAATCCTTGCCAACCGCATGGGCTACCTTGTAAATTTCTAAAATGGAATCCCACGAAACCATACACATGTATTTAGCTAGGATTATAATTTGAAAGCTGTAATTGTAGTATTTCTAATTTTTAACGTGTTATTCTAGGACTCGGTGCGTCTCAATAATTTTACGGTAGTTTCAGACGCAACAGATGAGCTATGAATTATCTATGTTACATGAGGTTTTTTGCAAAAATTATTTTCTTATAAAATTATGATTATTGATATATGAAATTCTTTTGCAACAAAATTGCCATGGAATTCTGATGTTTTGCAAAGTTTTTTGAAAATAGTATTATCGATACATCCGGACAATGTCCCTAAAATCTGGGGGATGTTAAAGATACTAGTCGGAACGGTGTTAAAAGGACGGAATGGGTAGGGGCACGGCCAGGTGTTCAACTGAATTGATCAATTCAACATATGTTGAGGGTCGCTCCCTCATAGCTGGTATAATCGTCGGATGGTATATCGTATTATTCATGGAATGCTATTTTACATGAAAGCTTATTTATGCCTTTGAAAAATTGATGTTATGGTTTCTGTTTTGAATTCCATGTAACTTTGATAATTCATACACTCACACAAGCAGTGGCTTATGTTGTTGCAATTTCTCTCTTTTCAGGCAATCAGGAGTAGAAGAATGGGCCAAGTACTAGTAATTAGTCTACGCTATGTTTGTAAAATATATAAAAAGGAAAAATATAACTTATGTAATGAATAAGGAACTCTAGCAAGTCAAGATTGTAAAATATAGCTTCCGCAATGCTAAATTGCTCCTTTGAATAAAAAAAAATTAAGAGAATTGTCAATAGAGGCCTTGGGTGAGTCGAAACTCACTGGCAGATCACGAAATTCAAATCTATTGATGCCCCGAGTGCTAGTCTAAGGAATAGGTAATGAGCATATTCCATCAATTGTTGACCTATAATTACTCCATAAGACCAAAACCGAATTACACTATTATTTGGTTGAAGTTAAAACAAATTAATTGAAGAGAAGAAAACAAATAAACATGGATAAGAAGCATACCTAGTGTTCCAATTGAATATCAGGAATCCATACAAAAATGATAGCCACGTGCTATGTGTGTGTAATATTTTGTTCAACCAAATTACATTGATTCAATTCATGAATAACCCAAGTAGGGGTAAGAAAAATAACCGTCAAACCGTGAATTCAATCCAAACCAATCCAAACCGATGGTTTTGGTTCGGTTTTCTTGTAATATGGTTTGGTTCCGGTTTTAAAAATTTAGAAACCGTGATAAATGGTTTGGTTCGTGGATTTATGTTGGCGGCTCCGGTTCCAAACTGATGTGATCCGTATAATATTTATATAGATATATTTTTCATATATTATATGTGGAATTTGTTTAGATACACAGAATGAATTTTTTTCTCTAGTCAATTACTAATTTCCTAATAATGTTTCATTCCACCACCTTATTCATTCACTTCCAAGATTTAAAAACACTAAACATGCACGGCGTGGACTTAGTCCGTTGATTTCCTAATCTTTTTGCTCGTTAAATAATTTCTGAATCCAGTACCCTATTACTTGGCCCTATTTTTTCACTGATTACTACTAGTAGTCTACTCTATTTTAGTTGGTTGATGTTAGTGAGTTTTGGTAATTTTTTACCGAACTTGTTTTAATATAGTTATGGGTTAACTTATCTATTTAATTTTTAAGTACTTTAAATTATTTATGAAGAAGATATCTCAATTTCAAGAGAACCGTGGTTCAAAACCGAAGCTGAACCGTATTTATGAAGAAGATATCGCAATTTTATGGGTTAATTTGGTTCTCCAAATTCATAATCTGTAGATAGTGGTTTGGTTCTTGGTTTTTTATAAAACCGGACCAATCCGGTCCATGCTCACCCCTAAGCCCAAGACATGATTACGTCGTGCAATATAACAAGTAAAAATCAAAATTATCGGAAGCATATACAACATACTAACATTCCAAGTTTCCAACTTCGTGAAGCATAAAAATAAAAATCTATTTTGATATATTCAACATATGATATCCTTCCATTTTAGATATCGCAATAAAAATATATATATGTGGAAAAAAATAAACTATGCAACCAAACGTATACTCGTAACCCACCTCCGTAGCGTGAACTATAATATGCTACCAGCAGGCAAACTATCGGTGAATGTATGCTAAAATTAATGGGAGTTCCACCACTCCAAGAGTGAAAAATATCGAGTGGGATACATGAAAAATTTCTCCGGCTAGGAAAGAGAAATCGACGGTTCAGATTCACGTATGAACCGTCGATTTCTCCACCGTTTCGGGCAAACTTTTTCTCTCTAAAAATATCGATTCAGGGTATCTTTGTTCTTGATATTGGAGCATTCGACTTTTCTACTCTACTCCTATCCAAACTTAGAGCATCAGTACTAGTGGTATACTCAAACACAAAAATACTCAAAGATGAGTATTTTGATACACAAAAGAGGCTCACAATGGTATTTGGATAAATACTCAAAGTTAACAACATTTGTTACAAATACTCAACTTTTGGCATTTGGATACTCAAAATTACCAATCTTTCTCAATAACCAAACCTCAATAACCAAATTTTGGGGTCCACACCGTATCAAAAGTAACAACATTCTCTCTCCATTTTTCAAATACTTAATTCAAAACTCAATTTTTTTGCACTTTCTCCCAAAAATTGAAATTATCAATTTTTAATCTTTACCAAAATATGTTCAAGATTGATCTCATTTTAAACGTATTGTGAATATCTTTTAAATAGTAATAATATTATTAAAAAAATATATGAACAAATCTAAAGTTATACCCATTTTATGAATAAAAATAGAGTGAATAATATTTTTTTTATTATGGACACAAATGAACCATTGTAGAAGGGTAGATACTCAAACTTATAAACCCATTAAATGAATACTCAAAATGTGACGTGGCAATATTTGAGTATCCGTATTTGAGTATATGCTCTTACAAGGGAACTCCTAACAAGTTGTTCCAAGGTAGATGGAGTTAGGAGGGAAAAAGAAAATGGAACCCTAACTCCCTATTCCTTCCACAGCTACAACTCCCAAACTAACAAACTAAGCAGTACGTATTACACACACGAAACATCAAAATCCATCCACTTCTGCTAAAAAATCTCTCACCCTTCTAAACACAAGAAGAAACCTACGAAAACACCATCCCCAACTCAAAACTTTTTGGTAACTCGGGTGCCCGGCCGGGTCAATTTACAAACACCTCGACTAATCCTGAGGAACTAATCTTACCGTCTACATCCCAAACTCGAAACTAGCATCCCAGATGGATATTTCATCCTCAAAACCCTGTTGTTATCTTCTTTCTCTGACTCTACTTTTCTTCTCATGCTTTGGAAACAATTTATCAATGTCTACCAATACTTCAAACCTCCACGACTTGGTTTACAGGCATTGTGCAAACCAGTACTTATCTACTGATCCTGCGGGGTCTCTCCCACAAATCCTATCGTCCCTTTTCGATGAATTGGTAGAGCAGTCATCGCAATCCAAATTCTATGAAACCAGCGTTGGAGATGATTATATCACCGTTTCCGGCCTTTTTCAGTGCCGGAATGATCTTAGCCACGATCAGTGCTTCAACTGCGTGAACAGACTCCCAGAAATGTCAAACACCTTCTGTGGCAGGCAAGTAAAGAGATGTTTCCGTTTTTTATCGACACAGAAAACTTCAATATCATATATAAAAACTGAAATCATTGCAATATGAAATGCATTGAGAGAGTTTCAAAGAGTATAAAACTCTTCTGCTGCTGCTAAACGTAAGAACTAAAGCGATGTTTCCGTACAAATGGCCCGAAACAATTTTGTCACCTGAGATACCCAAACTAAGAACTGCTGGAATAACAAACCTATTTCGACCCAAAATAGAAATAAAACGGCCATTGGAGGGGCTGTAAGGAATAATTTGAGGTACACACAAATTGACCCAGGACACCTGCATTACCGGAACATTTCTACAAGCCAAATTTCAATTAATTTGAATCTCTTGGTGGCAGGACTGTTCCGGCTAGGATTCGCCTTTCGGGTTGTTACCTACACTACAAGGCAGACGGGTCCCAGGTTTCGAGACTGGAGTTGCAGCACAAGACCTGCAGCGAGGCCAAGGCAGTTAACGATGGATTCGAAGAGGTGAGGGACGGTGCTTTCGCGGCGGTTGTGAGCGGCGTCCTTGAGGGCAATGGATTCTGTGACACGAGCTATGAGTCAATGCATGTGATTGCACAGTGTCAAGGGAATTTGGAAAGGTGTGACTGTGGTGAGTGCGTTGCCAATGCAGTGCAAATTGCTCAGGATGAATGTGGGGAGTCCATTTCAGGAGAAGTGTATTTGGACAGTTGCTTTATGAGCTATGACTATGATGGGATTAATGAGATTGCTAGCAACTCAAATCAAGGTACACAAAAGTATTTCATTCCGGGAATTTTTTTCGCGGAATGAGGTGACTTTTATGATATTTTGCTCCCAAAGAGATCAATAATTTTAAACTTAGAACTTTTTAAAATGTGAAAGTGGATCAAGGGTGGAAGATCCTCTGTCCCACGCAACCCTTGAAAGTGGATCAAGGGTGGAAGATGCTCTATCCCACGTAACCCTGTCCCACCCTTCCGCACCGTCCATCCGAGCAACCAAAGGCTCGGATGCCATCTCGGCCCCAAACAAATTTGAGCCGTCCATGTTCATCTGTGATTGTGAATCCGAGCCGTTGATTTCTCAAGTGGACGGTGCAGATGGGTAGGACAAGGAGGTCGGACAGGGTTGGTGGGACAGAGGATCCGGTTCCTCGCTCGAGGGGCCTACTGTGATTGCAGTAGGCCCCAACCCATACATGTCCCCCATTGGGTTTCAAAAAATGATCGGAACCGTCCATTTCGTTTTGCTCGCTACTTGTTTGGTACTAATGTTTAGGGCCAGCATCTCAAAATTATTTTTCTCTAAACATTGGTAACTTCCTTCCATTTTGTTTCCCTATTTGTCTGTCTTGATAGGTTTTGGAGAAGGACCAGCTGGAAATAGTTCTTCAGGGAGAGGACTGGCGATTGTTGCTGGAGCAGTTGCAGTGCTTTTGGTGTTTTTTTTCTTCTACATGTGTCAATCTTCGAGGAAGAAAAGCGGTGGTAAGTATGTACTGTTTTCGAGTAGGCTTGTATTATGTGCAGGATACAAGACTTTAGATGCATTGAATTTTGATATCAACAAAAACAATTTTGACATTATTATTTTCCACCTATTAGTATAAGTTTGTTTGCGCTTTTCAAGTACAATGTTTTAGTCAGAAAATGTGTTCTCCAGAAGCTGAGGTATTATGTTTTTAATTATGTGATGCAGATTTGTAAAGGAGAAGCTGAAGTATTATTTTCTTGCTGAGGAGCAGTAGAGTCCATAAAAGTTTTCCCTGAAATTAAACATCTAAGAAAGATAAATGGACGGCTCAAATTTATGTTTTATGGATCTGAGCCATCCATTTCTCTTTCCTGAACGTTTTAGGGAAAAGTTTTTATGAATCAAAACATTTTCGTGTCTTGTTTCAAGGAGGGTGGATCTCTATTTTATTGGCACGGCTTGGCAACTTGCAAGAAACTAGTCCTTGCTTTGGTCGTTTAACAACTGTTGAGTTGATGGATTTGTTGGAGTTGTTCAGAAGAGTCCACATTTTAAATGAACACTCTCTCTCTCTCTCTCTCTCTCTCTCTCTCTCATGTTTAACGAGTGTTTGGATCATGGCTGTAAGAATTTTATTGGGGGGACCGAAAATGACAAGGGAAATGAAAAATAGTATCGGACCCTAATTAGGGATTATCCTTGCTGTTCATAAATTGACTGCATACAGTGAGCTAAAATATAACGTCAGAAATGTAAGTTATTCACGTCATCATTTTGTCAAACAAGATTCTTTTTGTCCGCTAATATTGGAATGACGTCCACATTCGATTACAAAACTCAAAACATTTCTTAAGGAGTGTTATGCTATAAGAAAAAAATACCGCTTATTATTATCTCCCCTTTTTCTAAGAGACATTGAAAATGGAATCCATTGACGCAAATGACCAATGATGAGAGGAATAGATACCAATTTATTGCTCATTTTGTATGGGCACAGGAGGTTGCAATGCTCACTTATGAGTGTTTTCCCAAGCCTAAAAACGCGATCTAAAACTTTCTTTTCTTGGAACTCAATTTGTAGAACATATTGTAATTTATCGGACATCCTTTACTCGTGAGAGAATCACATACCCCTCTGAAGAATACTCGAGTTGTCTCGGGAGAGAATCACATATCGCTGCAGAATACTCAAGTTGTCGGGCATCATTTACTCAGTGAGCGAATCATATATCTATAGGAGTGTAAGCTATGCCTAAAATATCAAGCACGAAAATGTGATCTATTCACAAGTTAACAATGTCTGATCAACTTGATTTAACACGAGGCTTTTCCACGGATGAGTCTCTGGAGGATCGCATTTTTTAGCTTAGAACGATTCTCATTTTAACAGAGTTGTGTCTTGGGCACAGCAAATCTTGCGACGGTCATAAGGTATATGAAAAAGGAAGAAGAGAACGAAACAAAGCAGAATTTCAAAAATATTCCTGCAGAGAGCAGCATTCTCATTTTAACATTCGTTAGGTGAGTTTCTTATTTACTATGAGCACATGTTATTTAGAGAAGAACATATCTTAAATAGAAAAGTATTTCAGTCAAATGAAGTATAAAGAGTAAACAGAGATCCATTTGGGGCTTTCAACTTTAGAAGTAAACTGATGAAAAATAAAGTGATTAAGATCTATTCAGAGCATCAACAGTGATTAAGATCTGTATAACATAAAAAACAAAGTTACAGTGCTCGAATAAAACTTAAAGAGTTACAGAGTTACAGACTACACTACAGTGATCGAATAGAACTTACAGAGTTACAGACTACAGTGGTCGAATAGAACTTACAGTCTTACAGAGTTACAGTGCTCGAAGAGATCTCGAAGTCTCGAACAGTCGAAGTGATCTCGAAGTCTTGATCAGTTGATCTCGAAGTGTTGCTCGAAGTGATCTCCAAGTCTTGAAATCTCGAAGTCTTGATCAGTTGATGATGATCGGTTCGGATCTCGAAGAGACGAAGTCACGTAGGGTTTGCTGGGCTAGGTTTATGGTAGGGGGAGAGAGAGAGAGAGAGAGAGAGAGAGAGAGAGAGAGAGAGGATAGGGGTGAGTGACGCGAGTCGCCGCAGCCCGCAGGGTTAGGGTTAGCTGGTTAGGGTTGGGTGAGTCTGTGGAGTACTGGAGAGTGGACGAGAAAGTGGTGAAAAATGAAAATTATATACATATACTATCTATTTTAAATATATAAATAATTAAATATATATAATTATAACCGGTTCGGTTCGGTTCGAACCGGTTTCAAAATTTCCCAGAACCAAGAACCGAACCGGTTTTCAAAAATTTAAATCTCCAGGAACCGAACCGAACCGGGATACATCAAAAAATCCAAAAAAAAAAAACCGGTTCGGTCCGGTTCTTCGGTTCGGTTCAGTTCTCCCGGTTTCTTTGTTCACCCCTAATATTCAGGATCAAGATCCTCGACAACTTTGCTTTCAGGTGCTGTTTTGTCCTTGACCAAGGCTTCTAACTTACTCCTGGCATCAGAAGACTCCATTGTACCTGATATTGACCTTGGAAGTTCAACTGGATTTGAGGAAGACGCTTTCGACCTATCATAATCTCCCTTCTTCTGTTTCTCAAACATCATTTGTACGTGCCTCCCCTGTTCTTCAATTCGCAATTGGAGATTTCTTTGAATCTGAAGCAAGAAAATGGAAGCGCAAAGTTCGGAATTAACTGAAAATGCATAGCTCTCTAACCCAGCTCCCAGGTGAAGAAAGGAAAACATGAATGGTGTAATAAATGAATTCTCAATCAAATTTGCAGGAATTTGTGGATGGAAGATGGAATATGGTAAAGCTAAATGAACTATTTTCGATGACAATTTTCAAAGCACAAAAATAGAAAAGAACATTTGCAGAATTAAAATCCTCCATGTCTGGAAGACCAACAGATGAAAGGGATGCCAAAGAATTGTGTTCTAACTCAGATATTGCCGCTTATTGGTGCATTTATTCTACTTAATTTTCTAGATTCACCTTTCCCCTTACATAAAAGGTTTAACTAGCAGCTATCTGTCAACAGAGGAAGCCGTAATTCCCCATTTTCGCTTTATCTTTTATAGAGGCATGAATTTTGATGTCAATCTTATCTCGGGTTTCCATAATTAGATATTTCAATCTTATCTCGGGTTTACTTAATTAAATGTTTCATGAATTTTGACATGCGTCTGCGCAGGGATTGGTTTGATACATATGAGGCGGTTCACGGTGATACAGTTCTTATGGGGAATAACATGCCCTGTAGAATTGTTGGGGTTGGAACAGTCAAGGTCAGGATGTACGATGGGATTCTGAGGACATTGCTTTGTGTTCGGAATATACCAGATTTGAGGAGGAACCTTCTCTCTTTGGGCGTTCTTGACTTCGTGGGATGGAAGTACACTGCTGAAGGTGGAGTCTTGAGTGCATCATTGGGTGCTTAGGTTTTCGTGAAGGGTCAGAAATTGGATAACCTCTATGTGCTTGATGGTAGTACGATTGTGGGTGTTCCATCGTTGGGGTTTTCATCTGTTGAGAGGAATTCAGGTTCAACTATTGGGAGGATGCAAGAAGGCATACAAGGCTCTGCAGCAGAGTCGGTTAACTCCGGGTGGAGTTTGAGCACATCTTCTTTGGCTTCAGTAATGGGTGCATGTGGTGGACGTCGAAATTTGATGGAAGATGGTTGCTCGTTGGTGATTAACTCCGTGAGAGGAGTTGCAGTGTTAAGCTCAAGGTGGAGCTTGTGGAGGCACTGTTGGAACTTGTGGCTCATATGGTGTGTATGAGAGGCACTGAGAAGTTCCCGGTATCGATAAGCAAGTTGGGAGGCAGTTTGATGGAGTCGGTATCGATACAGGAGTTTCCCTGTATCGATACCGAGGCATCTATGGGCGAACAGAATGTATGGGTATCGATACAGTGAAATCCCTGTATCGATACCGTGTGGCCTAAAACAATCGGTGAACGGTGTTACAAGGGCATTATAGGTATTCAGGCTATAATGTTGAGTTAGGGTTGGAATAGGAGTAGTAGCCACATATAAATACTCTCTATTGTAAAACCCTAGGATGTGCTCTTCAATAAACGACTATTCTGTGTGCTCCTGTGGACGTACCCGGTTTTGGGGAACCACGTAAATTCCTGTGTTGATTTCCTTTCCTGTTTTCGTATTCTGTTGTGTGCGTGTGGTGATTACTCTAACAGGCACGTGTGGCTGAGTTTACTCAGTAGTAGAAACAAGGTCAAGCAGAGCAGATGTGCTTGCGCCTTGTTTATTGGTGCCATTGATGTGAGCCCCGTGTGGGGCTACTCCGCGAGGGGCGTTGTGGGGAAGAGCGAGTGTTGAGAAGATTGCACTATGTTGTTGGCTTGGAAGGGAATTCAAGTCAAGGTGGAGATTGTTGGAGATATGCCTTAAATTCAAGACGTTCGAAGAAAGTGCAAAATATGGTGCGAAAAAGCCGTTTGGTGGACCTCTAGTCCGGACCAAGGAAAGTCTAGTCCGGACCAGCGGGTCTGGGATGTTTTTTAGAGTTTCTGCCTCTCTGGTCTGGACCATCGATGCTCGATTTTGTGCGGCTGCGCGTTTTAAAGAGAGTTTTGACGTAATTTTTTGTACTTTCTTATAAATAGGAGTCTTGTGGCCTCCTAGGGTTTTGTTTTGAGTTGGGATTTGAGATATCTAGGGTTTGTGTGTGTCTCTTTCGTGTGTGTGAGACATTTGATACTCTGTAGGTCGTGCATCAGAGATTTGTCCCTAAATATTGTGTGGATGCTTCAAGTGAGAGTTACGGGTATAACCGGCTCTGCATATTTCTCCCCATTTTTAGTGAATCATCTTGCTCTTTTCCCGTGGATGGAGCTCCGTGCTTGGGGGAGAACCACGTAAATCCTTGTCTCTTGTTTTCTTGTTGGTTTTTGTTATATTCTCTACTTCGAGTTTTGGCACAACAAATAGAACGTGTGATCGCTGTGCAGGTGGTGCCCAAGGTATTGCATTCATATGTGTATGCTCCGCCCGAAGCTGTTGCAGTTATTCACAGTGGTGATCGCTATTGGTGTGTGAAGGTGCAAAAATATGAATTTACGGTTGGGTGGCATGCTGTGATGCGTGAACATAGGTTTCACCGTCGATTATCCTGTTGTTTGCATGCATTGGCCATCTTGAATTTGATTTATTTGTGTTCGATCAAGAAGGGTATGAAGTTAACTATGGATGGTCAACTTCGTTGCCTATTCAACATGTGGGTGCTCTTGTTGGCTGGAGCGTTGAAGTGGCTTTCAGCTATGCTAATGGACGTAAGAGTTTGTGGACGTTGGTTGTTTTGTTGATTTTGTAGATTTCTTTGTGATGATTATGCTTTGACAAATTTTTGTTGGCTAATTCAGCGTTGGTGTGGAGTGCTTGTCCACCGGCGGGTTTCAAACGTTCATGGCATCCGCTTAGGTGTGTGATCCTTTTGCGGTGTGCTGATTTGAGAAAGCTTGTGAGTTGTTCTCGATGGTTTTTTTTTTGTATTGAGAATATTATTTACTTGCTGACCATTGGTGATTGTGATTGATAGGAGTTGCATGGTCGATTCAAGCGGTTTTGTAGATTACACGGATGTGTAGAGTTTGTGCTGCATTCAAAGGGGAGAAGGTGGACAGTGCCATATGTTGAGAGGTTTTTTGTTGGGGATGGGTGGAGGTCTTTTGCTTGTGAGCCCGTGTTGAGGGTGCAGAGCTTGTTGGTGTTGATTCCTAGTCTGGATTGGGGTTTGCACACCATGGTTTTGGGTGCTAATTATTCTGAGCAGATGCATTGGTGGTATTGAGTTGTGTTTTTTTGGTGTTGTGGTTGTGGATTTTTTAATGGTTTTAGTAGGGATCATTATTGGGATGCAGTAGAGAAGGTTACTTGTTGCATGAGCGTGGGTTATATTGTTGTTGGTTGTATTGGTTTTTATGTATTTGGTAATAATAGTTGGTTATCTGTATGGACTTTGGGTCACGATTTGTAAAGAAGTTGTGTGGATGATTGTTGTTTTCCATGGAGATAACAAGTGAGGAAATGGACATGGTTGTAGATTACATGGCAATAATAGCTGGTTATCTGTTGGTTCTTGTTGTCTCATTAAATAAACAAGACAACGAAACTATGATAAAACAATTACTCAGGGTCAATAGGTGCAACCTTTGTCGATGTATCTAAATGGAGTTGTTTCAGTTAAGTTGTGTCGATTTTAAGCTATCATCTTTGTTTGCTTTTGCTAATAATTTGACTAAATACTGTGTATTTTATTGGTGTGTATAGTGTTTAATTAGTTTGTTTATGTTTGGGATTGGTAGTAGGTGGGAAATTTGGATGTAGGATTGTAGGCAAGTTAAGGAATTTTGGGTTTAGGACAGGTGTGTTTGCTTGATTGACTATAACGCGAGGGTTATAGCATTGAAGATGTCAAATGTGTGTTAACTAATAATTTCTCTCAAGCCAAATGAGGTAAAGTGCAACAGCTAAAGATAGCTTGAATAGAGGGGCTCTGAAATTCTTCCATTGACCATACTGGCTGGCCCAAGCAATCTTAAAATCCCAATTCCCAGGGCTCATGGAGACCAAGTTCCTTCTCAAAATATTCGATGTCCAAACAGATCTTGAAAAGCTGCAATAAAAAAAGAGGTGACCATGAGACTCCACCCTTTGTTAGCACAACACACAGGAGGGAAGCACACTCAAACCCCATTCCCTAAGCCTATCCTTTGTAGCTAATCTCTTGCAGCAAGCTAGCCAAGCAATGAAGGCCCACTAAGGACTTCAGTACTAAGCACCAAGGCTTTATATCTGACCTATATTTGATAGGGATGAAATAATCACCAAGCAAGATCTGCTCTGCTCATCTTGGTCAACCCGTCCTGCTCTACCTAGGCTGGTCTGCCAAGATTAGTCACTCTATGCAGCCCAAACAGCTACTCAGCAGAGGTGTTTGGATAACCTTATCTCCAACTAATTCACCCACGATCTAGAGGTCAGGTCAATATCCCAGGTATGGTTCAAACAAGCCCATTATCACCATGATAGCTAGTAGCCTCGAGATATCCGCCGGCCATGAACTGCAACAAACTCTCCGAGATTTACTCAATGGCCTTATGACCTCCCCCTCTTTCATGCCTACAAAACAATCCTTTCAACTAAAGAAAGGTAACGGCTACAAATTTACTAATAGCTCACTTGAGTTTCACCTATTTGCTTCTACTCCATATGGCCTCGGAGGTGCGTTGGTCATCAAATACCACACCGGTGTCAAGCTATTCTGTTTTACAGGTCATCAATTGAGCACGCCAGAAAACGGTTCATCAATATTACTAATTGCATTCCAAGCCGACTTGGAAGAGTATTGTCCGAAAGGAGAAGGGATCCAAAGAATCTCATCACCATTCTGATGGTTGGGCAAAAACCCATAGGAATCACACCAACAATCTGCATAGTAACTCTATTTCTAGGTGAGGACCAATTCTAACTACTACTGTGAGTAATAGCATCAACCTTTTGTAGATAAAGATCTCCGCAAGTTGTACACGAAAGCCTCACCAAAATGCTGATACAGGGGCCCAAGGTTGTGCCCGTTATCAAGCGAAACAAAAAATTTCTTCTTCCATTACCATGTGCAACATTATGGGCTGGCCCAAAGATCTTAGTTTGAACAATTTCCTGATGGTCCAAGAGGAATCACTAGGCAGATCCATGTATCACAGATTACGGTGCTTGACGAAATACACATGTACCCATCTGACCCATTGAGTGCCGGTTTGCTAATAGCCCATAAATGCCGAAGCATTGTTGCTTTATTCCATTCTTTCAAAACCTTGAAGCCCAGACCTCCCTCAGTTGCTAGAGTACAAACATACATGCATCTGACTTTAGCACTAGATGTTGTTTGCATACGAAAGTACAAGATTTTCAAGTGCAATGTATCACTAGTGTCATTGTAAAGAAGAGCATAAAATACCAAGTAACAACCCAAACATATCAAATCTAAAGGGTGTCTAGCATTTCTGTTACATGATCCAACTATTGACAACGTGTAATACTAGTATTCTTCCTCTTTTATTTCTTTTCTCACTCTTCATCAGTAAGCCGTGCAGATTCTTCATCCCTACGGCCAGATTCTTCATCTCTAAACCCCGAGCTCCCTGCAGATCAGATTGAAAAAGTTTTAAACTTAAAATTTGAGAAAATTCCTTGACTACCAAAAGCTCAAATTAACAACTGCAGTGACGTTTTTTTTTTTCTGCTACACTAGTATGACTTGTTTCTACTAAGCGCAAATATTTACTAACTACAAAAGTACATTTACTCGATAGTGCCAAATCCCAGATTTCTTCTCAGTACGTAATTTGTGCTTATCAAAGTCAATCCCCTAGGCTACCAGGCCATTTATTAAGACCCTTATTTAGACATAACACATCAATTTTCAAAAAGTTATGCTAACACACGAACACTTTTTAATCATTTTATAAGCTAACATTATGACCGTAAAATAAATTTCAATACACACATGAGGCAACACTGACCTAATGTTTGAGCTAACCCGTTTTTATTCTACATGAAACAAACCTTCAAAGCTCCAGAGGTCAGACTGATAAATAGTAACACACATGGCCCTAGTCCATATAAAAATATCAGATAATATTATCCAATCAATTACCAAAATGTCGGTAGAAAAGCAGAAAAGGGATTCGGGGAGCCTGCTGTCTGCAAGGGATGGCAGGCACTGCTCTGAGTTCATATGGCGTCGTTTTTGTGAAAGAAAACGGATTTCAGCTTTGCTTCAGCAATTCAATTACTACCCTCAACGTTCCACGCCGTGGTTTTGATAAGAACCAAAACTGGTGGGTCCCTTCTTATCACGTGTTAATGCTCCACTCTCACCCTTTGCTCTCTCTGCTTTCTTTCTAGCCAGAGATCAACCCACTATTTCCCCCATTCTGTATAAGCAATATTTTCGTTTATATATCAACTAAAATATATGTGTATACATAGAAGAGTATAGTTATAAACAAGAGATATGTTTTTCAAGGGAATCACATGCAGATAACTCTATAGTGGAATCATATATTTTTAATTTTTTTTGGTAAATGGTGAATTTTACAGCAGGGTGGGTTCTCCGGTGAGACAACGGTTGCATTGAGGTGGAGTCACTGGAAGCTTCAATTCGGATGAAAATCGTGATTGGCCAAAGTTGGGAATTTGGGGCAGTGGGTCTTGATTAGATTGTGGTTGAGAAAGGAGGGAGAGCGAGGCGAGAAGAGAATACAGGCGGTGGTGGTGGACTGATTGGAGGTGGAGATGGTACAGGGCGTCTATTGGGGTGGAATAGTTTTAGACTTGGGACAGATGAGAGAGAGAGAAAGAGAGAGAGAGAGAGAGGAGGAGGAGCATATATTTACCATACCAAACAAGGCTCAACCACACTAGAAGTCTTGAACCCAGAGGGTACATGGCACCACCCCTGATTAGACCTACATGTGTAGAACGCAGGTCAGAGGGTGTTGGTGTCCTTCCCAAACTTGTGAGACACAAACACGCTAGCTTCTTGGAAGCATTCGTGCTTCTTAGCTACCAGTGACGTGACATCATTCTACAGATTATATAAAATTTATTCAATCAAAATGTACAATCACCTGCAGTGTCTTCTTCAGAATCCGGAAATCCCCAAAATATAATCTGTACACTCTCATCAATTTCATCTCGATGGTAGATTTCAATGTTGTTTCTACGTCCAATATGGCTGAACTCGACGCGCTTTCTACATCCATAATTGCATAGGAGGTAATGGCCCGGTATCACTTGGTATCCTGATAGATCTCCAACGGGGGTGACATCTTGATGAGAAGAATAGGTTTTGTGGTGTTGGCTACCTTTGTCTTCAAACTCATCATACACGATCTTAACTCCAATTTCATTTACCAAACAATTTTCGTCAAATGTTGAGCCCACTGACACATTCACTTCATCCCCAGCTTCCAATGTTAACTGATTCCCCATCTTCCAATAGCTTAACCATACCAAATTACTGTCGTCGTATGGAGGATGACAATAGAACCATGGGCAGTAGGCCCACTTCAGACCCTTGGTCATATTGCTGACTCTGATATAGATATAGTCATCAGTCCAAAGAATAGTGGGGTCACGAGGGAAATATCCAAAGACAATATATATCTTCAAGGCTTGGATCTTGTGATTCGAGAGTGAAGGAACATTGAATGTTAGCGAGGACCCCATACTCTTATTGTTGCTCCCCCAACTAACAGGAACCTCACTTCCAAGAAGAAATATATTGTATGTACCACATTCGTATAGTACCTGAGCCATGGTATTCATAAAAGGACTCTCCCTCTCCGGCTGTCCTTGAGACGCTGAACCCTCTCTCTCCCTCTTCTATTCTGCTTAAATTTTTCTCAAGCTCAAAGTGAAATACATGAGAACAAAAGAGGAAGAAAACTTAGAGTACAAACAAATCATCACCCGTATTGTCGACTAACACCAATTACCGCCAGAACGCCTAATATCAAATTGATCTACAAACTCCAATCGATTAACTGTTTCATCCCTGATCCTCTTGATCTTGGGGCTCAATAACCCTCCATGCTTGAACCCATACAGCTTAAGCCTCTATGCCACCGCCGTAGCGTTCCTCCTCCAACAACAACAACAAAATTAAATCAGTAATTTATCAGTCAAATTTTTTGATATTGAAATTTAATCAAGTAAATGTAATGTGGTTGTCGATGTTGTAATCTTCTAGACTCTCCTGTTGCTCTAATTTATCTTCTAGATTGTTACCCATCCACCTTCCATTCTCTCTCTCTCTCTCTCTCTCTCTCTCTCTCTCTCTCTCTCTCTCTCTCTCTCTCTCTCCCCTACCATTCCTATGGTTCTGAAGCTTCTAGCATCTGGGTCTTGGCTTAACATCCAAAAATTTTGATACATGATATGTATTTTAGAGAGAGACTACTGTCGAGGCAGTCGAGCAGAGAGAGGGAGAACGTTGGTTGTCGTAGTCAGAGGACAGGTTCTTCGGGGGTGGCTCGTCGGCGGGAGTCAGGGGACTGGAGGGGGAGAGAGTTTAGTCATGTTGGGAGTTAACAGACGTAGAAGACACGTGGGAGAAGAAGGAGAGTGAGGGTTCATCGTTTTGGGGCGAAACAGAGTGAGAACGGTCCTTGTAATATTTAATCTCAGCCCTCCATTTCTATGGCTGAGATGGAGTGTTAAAAAGAGTATGCAAATATATGTGTCCACGGATCCGTCCTCATATATATATATATATATATATATATATAGAGAGAGAGAGAGAGAGAGAGAGAGAGAGAGAGAGAGGGAGAGCACCTGAAGTGGAACCTTCTTTTGTGATTCAAACCCTTCATCCCAGCTGTCACACAACTCAACCATCTCAAGGCTTCCCATGGTTTCCAACTCATATGATAAGCCCATCTCGTTAATGATTTCTGGATCAACATTTTCAAGAGGCTCTAACTTGAACATCCCCTTGATCTCAACTATTTTACAATCAAACTTCCTCAAATTGGATCCTCTAAACGGGTTAGGAAGATTTGGTAAAACTTTCAGTGACCTACAATGAGATACCTCCAACATTTCTAAAGTCGTCGGAAGCTCTGGCAATGATTGGAGTCTCTTGCAACCATCTAGGTTAAGTGATTGGAGCACTGCAAGACCTTTGATGCGTTCTGGCAGGCTAGAAATTGGATTGTTACTCAAATCCAAGTTCTTCAACACAGATAAGCTCCCAAGCCATTTCGCAAGATCATCACTTGACAGACTACAGTTTGAAAGACTTAATTCTACTAGTGTTCCAGGTAAAGAAGGCAATATTTTTGGACTTTTTCTCTGATTCAATACCTTGGACCAGATGAGGGAAGTCCATGATCCATCCTCGCCAACGTCTTGGGAAATTCCATCTGCATAGAGCACCGTTATAGATTTCATCTGTCTAAGCTCAGCAGGCAACTGATCAAGCTTTGAACAACAAGAGAGAATGAGTTTTTCTATGGATGTTAAATGACCAATTTCCTTGGGAAGCTTCTTAAGATTTTTGCAGCCTTTGAGATTCAACAAAACAAGACTCCCTAATTCCCCAATAGTTTCATGAACCTCTACCAAACTTAAGCAATACTTAAGGACCAATTTCTCGAGATTAGGGACTCCAGTGAAGTTCGGGGTTTTCTTGAGGCCATAGGAATGACTGAGATTGAGGATTTTCAATGATGTGAGAAACTGCAATGTAGACAAAGAAAGAAAGTGTTAGATGTTTCCAGTATTCATATGTTGATCCTCAAAAGAAAAGATACGTTAAAGGAAAAAGAAGGGGGAGTGTTGAATCACACCATTTTTCCCTTCCAAACTTGCTCCAATTTACTGTAGTGCAAGTCAAGATCAATTAGTTTCTTTAGAGTAAACTCAGTAGGTATGGATTTTAAAGGGAAGCCATGCCAAGTCAAACATCTTAATCCTCCAGGGAAGTCTGCATATCTTCCCTTGATATCTACGTTATTAAGCTGAAGCAATTTAAGATTACGCATCGTTGTAAATGCATCAGTCGTCAACTCCACCAGATTTGAACTTCGTTCAATTTTGTTTGTTGGATGCCATTTGAACAAGCTAAGACAATGACGTTTCAATGGATAGCCATATTCAGCAATTGATGATTCATGATTAAGTTCTTCAAAGCGGGGACGCTTTACTTTACTAAAACCAAAGTTTTCCTTGAACAAACTATCTTTCTCCATCATATGATGACTATCTTCCTCCAGCACATGATGCATGTCAAGGTAGAGGCCCTCAATTGTTTCTGTTCCCTGATAAGAGAAACCATTTTAGATTAGAATTGAAGCTCCACGCACAAAAAAGTTACAACTAGAAACAACAAGTATGTTACTCACAGTTTTTTCACTCAATACTTTAAAGGAATCCTTATGGTGCCACAATTTGCTTCGTTTACCCGGCTCCTTGGGTGATTCTTGGCGAACAATTTCTCTTCCCATTTGTCTGAGAAGTGAGTGCATCATCAACTTGTTGTGTCCATTAATGGTTAATAGACATCTGTCAATGAGAGTTTGAATCCCAACTGTTGGGTAAAGATCACCTAGAATTCTTACTATGAAATCTTTGCGCTTTCCAATAAAGAAACAAGCAATGTCAAGGAACAATTCCTTGTCATGATCATCAAGATAGTCATAGCTTGTCTGCAACTTTTTCAGGATTTCTGAATGGGGAATATCAGCCAGTTTCAGTAATGTGTCTTCCCATATGTCTAAGCTATGGTCAGATAGAGTAGATCCCAAAACTTGAAGGGCTAAAGGAAGCCCTTCACAGTGTTGTACTACCTTTTGTGAAAGCTGAGTGTAACCCTCAACAGGATGTTGTTGACCAAAGGCATGCCAACTGAAAAGTTCCAATGATTCATTAAAATCTAATCCTACCACCTCAAATGTCTCGTCAACTTCATTAGCTTTCAACAGATGAATGTTCGTCGTGGTGACGATAATTTTACTTCCTGGATAAAACCAATGACGCATTCCAATTATGGCATCAAACTGAGCTCGGTGCTCCACATCATCAAGAACTACAAGAACTCTTTTGCGATAAATGACATCTTTAATCTTCCTGATTCCTTCATCAACACTCCATATTTTTTCTCTTTTTCTTTTTAAAATCTCTGAAAGAAATTGCTTTTGTAAACAAACTAAACCCTCAGGTCCTTGTGAAATTTCTCTAATATTTGCAAGAAAGCTACCTGCTTCAAATCTTGCAATGTTCAAATTATACACGAATTTGGCAATAGTTGTCTTGCCTATTCCGCCCATCCCACAAATCACGGCTATCCCGACATTCGACTGGTCAGCCTGTAACCATGAATTGATGTTTCTAACTCGAGATTCAATTCCAATTAGGTTGTGGGCAACGTGTAAAACATGTCGGTTCATCTTATTCCCAATCACTCTTACAATTTTTTGAATGAATTTCGCCTCATGCCTACAAGGTCAAAACAAAAAGCAAAGCACAATAAGCTTGTCACCACTTAAAATAATACTGCAAAAATAGGCTAGCTACTAAGCAAGGACTGTTGAGAAAAACCATTACTGTATTAACTTGCGGAATTATTATGTTAATGGCATAACAATTCGTCAAATATAAAATCCAAGTTGAACTACCCACATGGCCGCACAAACAATTGCCCACTGAAATAGCCATAAATGTGAAATTTATGGGCAAAGGCTACTGCTAATGCTTCTATGAGTTGACAACTATCTTCTATTCTGTTGGGAAAACTCCCTTTGTAATAATAACACAAATCCAAGGATGAAAAACTCTCGGGTGCAACTCTGAAAACTCCCGGGTGCAACTCTGACCTCACCCTCTGTGTCGTAGACTATATTGTTACCCACACCTCTCTCCTTCTCTCACACCGTACGTATATACCAGAGAAAAGGGCCAAAGCTTTGAAAGCTTTACGCGTAAAAGTGGTTGCCGACAATGGAGGGGAATTATCCTGTGACAGCACACGGTTTACAACCTTAGGAAGACGAAAGCCAACATCTTCTACTATATGGAAGGAGATCAATCACGATTCGGGTATTTCCATATCTGAATCCGACTCACTATTTTTCATGCCAAAATTGCCTAAGAAATTAACCAATTGAGTTCTTTTTTACCCGTACCTCTCTCGTCTGCTTCAAATTTTGTTAACTGCTTAAATTTTTTACATCCTCACAAAGGAAATCAATGAATACATTTTAGGATAATTTCAAAGTGAGGAATTCGTGAGATAATTACCCGTCAGCTTGATTTTGTAAGACCATCCCAGCTAGATCAACAATTTCTTTAAGTGCTCTCTTCCATACTTGCACCTTTTCCCTCAAGTACTCCTTTTTTTGTTCGTTGGTTTCCTCATTTAATCGCTCTTCGTGTCTACAGAATGCCTCTCCGAAGCTCCCTGCTTGCTTCCTAACTTGGGAAGGATCCACATCATAGAAGACAGGTAAAACTACATGCCTAGCCCCTAATGATCTCATGCGTTTGAGTATCATCACGAGTTCATCAAGGCGCCATCCGGAAGAAGCATAGCCTTTGGAAAATACAACTATTGAACTCCTTGCTTCTTTTATAGCCTTGTCAAGTTCTGACTTAACATTTTTACCTCTTTCCATCCCATCATCATCTCGAAACGTGCGAAAACCTGCACCCGACAAAGCGGTATAGAGGTGGTCAGTGAAGGTCTTGCGGGTGTCTTCACCAAAGCTCAAGAACGCGTGATAAGTCATCGAAGCTATTACACAGAAGCCTTATTCATATAGCTGCAACTGCAAGGGGCAAGGACAAGGACAAACAAGTATCAGCTAATTCTTTTTTTTTTATCATTCCAAATTGCATGGAAAAACTGAAAAACAAGTTTACGATCGCAATAAGCCTAACCCAACTAACAGCTCCCACACGCATGAAGGGGAGATATGATCCCAACAAATACAAGAGGATAACAGCCAAGCGCAAGTAGAGATCTTCGAGGAGATGCACCAACTGAGCTAACCAAGTTGGTTTTATTAGTTAATTCAGTAAACTATACATGATATCATTCAAAGTTCACAAACAAAGTAAAAAGTGGAAATATTTTATACCCTGAATCTTAGTCGATGCAGATGATTGATGATGACCAGGAGATGGGTTCTAATTTCTTGTTCAAAGCTTTCGTATTTTGATGTTTGGAGATTGATGCAATTTGTGTTTGTGCTCTTTCAATTTGCAGACCAACTATATAGGATTGAATGAACTACTAGAAGAAAAGGCAGAAGGGAGAGAATCAAAGGTAAAGTTTCTGATAGTGCAAACTTTCGGTGGAGAATGGAGGAGGAAGCTGCCTAGCAATTACTATTAGTTTCGGTGGAAAAGAAGATTGCACTTTCGTATTTTGACCATTCGACTCACTTCCATGTGCACAATAGCTGACGCGCACGATTGAGCTATCCGTTGCTTGGAGAATTATTCGCGCGAATAATTTGTTTTCAATCCGAATCATTGAAAATACTTGTAAACAGTCAGGATTGTGCAAAGCAGCTGCTGCAGCAACCCAAGTCTTCCAGTTTATAAATAGCATTAGTGAAATGGATGATTGTTGCGAATTGAACCATTCTAATAAAAGAATAATAATAAAATGTTGCGTTAATATAACGGTAGAAGTTTGATTAATAGCCAAATAAAGTAACTTTCAGATAAAAAAATGTATGTTACCCATTTCTCATACAACAACAATAGCATAACCCATTTGGTTCCAAGTCATTGGAGAAAGACCTTGCCTTTAACAATATGTACAAATAAGTTGCTCTCAAAATATCACTGAAACAGGCCCCCCATATGTACAGGTGAGATCCGTCATATCCTAATTAGTACAGCAATGGAATCACTATGCCAAATAAGAGGCGATAATATTTTATAAACTGTTTTGCTGATAGATAACGCCTCACTTGGTGACATGTAACGCCTCACTTCTTGTACGTAAGAGTGTAGATCTGACTCATCTTATGTATTTGTGTGTAAAGACCAGACTCGATTATGGGTAGCGATACTACTGTTGTGTTTAGTTTGGGTTTTGGGCTTTGAATTTTGGTAATGATTGGAGGGAGAAATTGGAATAATAATTAAAAATAGGGGTTAATGATTAGAGAGAGAGAGAGAGAGAGAGAGAGAGAGAAATGAGAATAATATTTGAAAATAGGGGTAATAATTGAATAATAATTGAGAAAACCGGTTCTTGATACCTAAAACGAACTAGGCCTACAACGTTATTCTAGGCCTATAAACCTTATTTTACAATAATGTTACGCATACAACCATTTCGACTCTAACTATTTACAATTCTCTCACATACACATGAGGTCCACACATAATTATGGGTATAGGCCCCACGTGTACAGCTTTGTGTTGCGCAACGTGCTATGCACCCATGGCGTATCCGCACCGGCATCGTTCCGACGATCAGAGACGTTCACCGCATAAAGCTCGTCGAGTACTACAAGTGGACCAAAAATTAACTTGGTCGGATATCGTTAAGTGCGTCATCAGAACACAAATACCTTGAAAAGAAATATAACACAAATGGACACAAACACTGGTTCAAAACTATTGAACCCATTCTTTTTCAAGTTATTTGTGTTCCGATGAGGCACTCAACGATGTCCGATCGAGTTGATTTTTGATGCACTTGTAATACTCGACGAGCTCTGCGCAGTGAATGTCTCCGATTGTTGAAAAGATGCCTGTGTGTCCGCCCCGTGGGACTGCACAACACGGTGCTATGCATGAGGCTACACAACACCCTCTGTCCCGTAAATGGTTGGAACTCAAATGATAGTAAAAGTAGCATCTTTGTTTTATGTCAAAACGATTTTATGGATCCTATTCCTCCCTAGAAATTTGTAAATGTGAAGTGGGCTCATTGGTTGACTTTGCCCAGCTATCTTTTACTGCACTTTCATAGGAGCTTCGCCCATGGCCCACTAGGCCACTACTCTAGCCCACTTGTCATCTTTATATCGTGAGGAGAACGCTTTGAGAGTGCCACCCCATTAATTGAAATTGAGGAGTGATGTGGAGTGATATAGTTGAGAAAAACTCTCTCCGAAAATATCCTGGAAAGACAATTGAGCCATTCATTTCTCTTTCGATTTCGGAAAAAGTCGTCATGGACCCTAATATTTTCGATTAAAATTTCTTTTGTCAACTATTTCTTTGACCATTCACCTAATCCATTTTGTATTTTGAAATAACCTTCCGAATTTGTATTGGCTATTACATCCCATGATTTTTGGAATTGTTTGGTTTCAAAAGGGAAAAAAATCAACATGAATTCCAATGGCTAAGACTAGATAAAACGTAATCAAATTATTTGCATCTTTGGATCAGTGATGTTTAAAATTTATTTAAGATATCCTGTTACAACACATTATCACTTGATCAAGCGTCATTAATCGGTTTACCCTCTTCTCTTTGTTGTACTCTTACATTTTTTTACTGTGGATCCAGAATCTACTATTCTCAAGGTATGCTTCTCAAAGTATATATGGTTAATCCTTTAATTTCTGTTCTCTATTGTTATTCCTTTATATTATTTTCTAGTTTAGTTTCGCCACAATTCCATGGTGATAGCTAAAAGCACCATTTTTGTTCTGATTGTACTATCTATTGAAG
This sequence comes from Vaccinium darrowii, assembly GCA_020921065.1. NCBI lineage: Eukaryota > Viridiplantae > Streptophyta > Magnoliopsida > Ericales > Ericaceae > Vaccinium > Vaccinium darrowii. The sequence goes on along the minus strand of CM037159.1, from coordinate 13,325,041 downwards.
CACTCATTTTGTTTGAGAAGGGTCTGGGGTTGGTGCAGCAAATGGGATGGCTGCACCGTGTTGCCACCATGCACCCGTTTTGTTGTCACGCCGAGTCCGAAATTATGACCCGGATCGTCCACTTTGCAGACCTAACTGTCCAATATTAGAACGTCATTGTAAAAAATCACGTTGATCATACATCAATAGCTAGCTATGTTCGCCGAACATATTTGTCTTCAAATACAGATATGAATGTGACATATTTGTCTTCACATTTATTCCTTGAACATAACTATCGATATCCAATTTACTATTTTTGGCAGGGATGCACGGAATTGTCTTCATGTAATAATGTTAACAAGGCGCTGTTCCTAAAACCAACACCACAGACACTCTTTGGCCTCTCAAAAGTAAACAAAAGAATTGTGTTCTACAAAAGATGAAGCAGCTGGGCCTTTATATACATTAAGTAAAGATATAAAGCAGATTCAAACGATCATATGTCAACTTCAAGACAGTAAGCCAAAGGCCACATTAAAAGTTACGTAATTCGATTATGAGACACCGCAAATTGAGTCATTCCTCCGACACAGAATCGTACCAGAAAAAATACTATCCATGTAAAAGTTACGTAATTGGACTCCCAAGAGTGTTCTGTGTCATTTCAATGGTACGACAATTTACGCCTCGAGCGTTAATGGCTTCAGTTGATGGGCGACTGGTTAACTACCAAATGACTCGCAACAAAAACGAAATGATAAGAAAAAGAAAAACAGAAGCAAGGTAGGATAGTCTACGTACTAAAGTTCGTGATTCGGATTCAATCCGAATTCATCCCATATTACGCAATTTTTACTTTTGCATCATACGCTATGTAAAATTTAATTTAGTGTTCGCCAAAGCATAATAAGAACAATCAATGTAGATCAGCTATCAACAAAGGCGAGAAATACTATCCATGTAACATTATGTACTAAACCTGCTAAAATGGGAGTAGTTGTCAGTCTTGATAGAAGTGGAGTTAAGCACTTCAGAAAAGACACGCAACCAAGCCCCAGCTGCACCAAGACGCTTGACCCAGGCTGTTGCCCAAGTGGTTGTGAGCGGACATTTAGGTGCCAATGAGATGAGGTTTTAGGTTCAAGTCAATCATGTAGCGACGTCAGCCTATTGTGGTAATTTACATATATTAACATACTGATATCCTACCGTGTGGCCCAACAGGACACCCGCTCGAATGTTTCTAACTCTTACCAAAATCACCCATCATCTTTTTGCCAACAAACAAAATCTACAAAAGCAACCCCCATGAACACATGACTAGCATAGCACTATAGTGGACTACCGTCTAGCTCAAACGAAAATTTGCAACAAAAGAGGTTACAGGAGAATGTACATTGGAAGTCTTCATGCTTCTTAGCTCTAGTCTTCAGATTCCCCAAATATGATCTTTTGAGATCCATTTAACCTGCCACATCGGTGATAGGTTTGATGGCTATAATGGCATAGGTGGTAATTGCCTGGTCTCAATTGATATGCTGCTATATCTCCAACTGTAGTGCAATTCTGATGATGATAATAGGCTTAATGCTCTAGTCTACCTTTCTCTTCCGGCTCATCATAGTACACAATCTGAACTCCAATTTCCTTTACCAAACCATAGTCATATAGAATGCCTGCAGACACATTCACTTCATCACAAGCTTCTAATATTAACGGATTCCCAACTTTCAAATAGCTTAACCATACTGCCATACTGTCAACTGGAGGAATGCATATGAAAAATGGGCTGTAGGCCCACTTTAAACCTTTGGTCATATTGTTGACTGGGATATGCAAAGACAATATACATCTTCAAGGCTTGGATCATGAGATTAGGGAATAAAGGCACATTAAATGTTTATTGAGGACCCCATTCTCTTATTGCTGCTGCACCAACCAGCAGGCACCTCACTCCTAGGAAGCAATATGTTGTATATACCACATTCATATAGTACCAGAACCATGGTATTCGTTATGATATTTACAAAGGATTAGGCATTTAACAACTAAGATACAAAATGGGTTCTACAAATCCATCTCAGGTTAAAATAATTCTTTGGATTCAGCACCCTGAGTCTCTATGAATTATATGCTAGCTATGTTCATCAGCAAAACCTGAAAACTTCAAGCTCCTCCTTAATCAAACTTCTTTTATTTTATTTTGGGTAAAAATATCTTACTTCAGTTGACTACCACTAGTTCATCTATGCTTTCAAGATTCATAATTCTGGGATTTGTTAGCTACTACATAACATCACAAAATCCTTCCTATATCATGGATTTCTAATCGTATTGTTCATATCTTAGTACATGTATTATGAAACTACCATACAAATTGGAAAGGTGAAAATCTCTAACATGGTTCTCCCTCTGACGACCTCCTAATATTGTTCTCCATTCCATCATGATGTCAATAATTTTGTTCCATACTTTTATGTTAAATAATACATAAACACTTTTTAAGCATTTTGCAATCTACCATTATGACGTAAAAAATGAATTTCAATATACACATGAGGCAACACTGATCTAAAGTTTAACACATTTTTCTACTACTAAATGAATAAAACCTTCAGAGCTAAAAAGGTCAAACCGATAAATATTAAATAACACACAGGGCCAGGGGTGGATCTAAGATTTTATGGACTGGGGTCAATTCTTAAATTACAAGCTAAGTAAAAACAATGCAAATACTTGAGTTAACAATACAAAGAACACAGCTCAACAACTTTTTATATGCATTACAAAACATGGAGAAAAACTTAACAACCTATAATGTAATTTGCTTTGACTTGATAATACACAACCCAATCAAGCTCCTTAATCTATAATTTCACAAAAATAAAATAATTGAATTAATTTATGGCTATGAAATTGAAGCCCATGTGTTAGGTTTTATCCAATAATAATCATGGCGTTGCTTTTCTTTTCTCAAGGTCAGATAGAGAGTGGGGGTGGCAATTGATAGAACAAACAAAAACACTCAGCAAGAGACTCCCCTTGTGCTGCTTGGGCAAGTTATTTCTCTTGGGGCATATTTAACCAAAATATCCAGAACACATATATGCCTATTCATGGGGTAATTTTCAACATTTTTTTTTGCACGGCAAAAAAGATTTTATTAATCAAATATCGAAAGATACAAGATTAACGAGGCAAGAGAAGATCAAAAGCCTCTCGAGACCCAGAAGATTGGATGGTATCAACTCAGTACATGCATCTGCCCTTGACATGGCCCTAGACCATATAAATATAAATGAGATTATATTATCCAACCAATTACCAAAGTATTGGTAGAAAAATGTTGTGATGCATTGCTCATTTACCAAGCAATCTGAAAGCAAGGTCCACGTCTCTTTTTTAGTGGTGACGCCTCTATTTAATTTCCCTTGAAAACAAAAAAGTATAAATATTGTAAGCAAATTATCTTTTCTTTTCAGTGGGTTCGACTCACATTGCTCTTCTATATGGCACCACCCATGAATAGAGATGTGTCCAACACGCGTCAGAGGGTGTTGGTGTCCCACACGTGTATGACACGAACAAGCTACCTTCTTGGAAGTCTTCATGCTTCTTAGCTCCAGTCATTATCTTCAGGTTCCCCAAATATAATCTTTTGAGATCTATTTAACCTGCCACATCGGTGGTAGACTTGATGGCTAACATAATGGCATAGGTGGTAATTGCCTGGTCTCAATTGATATGCTTCTATATCTCCAACAACAGTGCAATTCTCTTCTGGCTCATCACAGTACACAATCTGAACTCCAATTTCCTTTACCAAACCATAGCCATGTAGAATGCCTGCTGACACATTCACTTCATCACCAATTTCCAATATTAACGGATTCCCAATCTTCCAATAGCTTAACCATACCACCATACCGTCAACTGGAGGAATGCATATGAAAAATGGGCTGTAGGCCCACTTTAAACCTTTGGTCATATTGTTTATTGTGATATAGTCGTACTTAAGGTCCCAATTGGTCTTGTCATACTCACATGCAAAGACAATATATATCTTCAAGGCTTGGATCATGAGATTAGGGAGCGAAGGCACATTAAATGTTATCGAGGACCCCATTCTCTTATTGCTGCTACACCAGCCAGCAGGAACCTCACTCCTTGGAAGAAATATGTTTTATATACCACATTCATATAGTACCTGAACCATGGTATTTCATAATAATATTAACAATAGATTAAGCATTTAACAAATACGATAAAAAAAAAAAATTAATCTACGGATAGAGAAAAGGAGAGAGATGGTGCACCTGAAGTGGACCTTTGAAGGGCAAATTCCAAGCGTTAAATTGGTTATATAAATTCATCTCAAGGCCTCCCATGGTTTCCAACTCAGATGATAATCCCATCTTCTCAATGATTTTTGAATTAGCATTTTCAATGGGCTCTAACTTGAACCTCCCCTGAACCTCAACTACATTAGAACCATACATCTTCAAAAATAGAGATCTAGACAGGTTAGGAAGATTTTTTAAACATTCCAGTGAGCTACAGTGAGATACATCCAACCTTTCTAAAGTCATTGGAAGTTCTGGCAGGGATTGAAGTCTCGTACAATCATGTAGGTCAAGTGATTGTAGCACTGTAAGACCTTTGATGCTCTCTGGTAGGCTAGAAATTGGATTCTCACTCAAATCCAACTCCTTCAACACATATAAGCACCCAAGACATTTTCCAAGATCATCACTTGATAGACTGCAGTTTGAAAGGCTTAATTTTACTAGTGAGCCAGGTAAAGAAGGCAATGTGTTTGGACTTTTTCTCGGCTTCAATACCAAAGACCAGACGAGGGAAATCCATGATCCATCCTCACCAATGTCTTGGGAAATCCCATCTGCATGGAGCACCGTTATAGATTTCATCTGTCTGAGCTCTGCAGGCAACTGATCAAGCTTTGAACAACCAGAGAGAATGAGTTTTTCTAGGGATGTTAAATGACCAATTTCACTGGGAAGCTTCTTAAGATTTTTGCATGCTTTGAGATTCAACAAAACAAGACTCCTTAATTCCCCTATCGATTCGTGAACCTCTACCAAACTTATGCAATATTTTAGTACCAATTTCTCGAGATTAGGGAGTCGAGTGAAGTTGGGGGTATTCTTGAGGCCATGGGAATGGCTGAAATTGAGGATTTTCAATGATGTCAGCAACTGTAACATAGGCAAAAGAAGAAAACGTAATATGATTCCAGTATTCATATGTAGATCCTCAAAACAAAAGATAAGTAAAGGGAAAATAATAAAATGGTGGGGAGGGAGAGGGAAGAGAGTTCGAATCACACCATTTCTCTGTTCCAAACTTGCTCCAATTTGCTGTAGCGTAAGTCCGGACAAAACAGTCTCTTTAGTGAAAACTCAGTAGGTATGGATGTTAAAGGGAAGCCATGCCAAGTCAAACATCTTAATCCTCCAGGGAAGTATGCGTATCTTCCCTTGATTTCTACATAATTGAGTTGGAGCAATTTAAGATTATGCATCCTTGAAAATGCATCAGTCCTCAACTCCACCTGATCTGAACTTCTTCCAATTTTGTTTGTTGGGCGCCATGTGAACAAGCTAAGACAACGCCGTTTCAGTGAATTGCCCTGTTCAGCAATCAATGATTCATGATTAAGTTCTTCGAAGCGGGGACGCTTTAGATTACTAACACCAAAGTTTTCCCTGAACAAACTATCTTTCTCCATCCCATGATGACTATCTTCCTCCGAAACATGATGCATGTCAAAGTAGAGGCCCTCAATTGTTTCTGTTCCCTGGTAAGAAACCATTTCAGATTAGAATAGAACCTCCATACAGAAAAACTCTTAAAACTGGAAAACAGGAAGTATGTTACTTACGGTTTTTTCAGTCAATACTTTAAAGGAATCCATATGGTGGCACAATCTGCTACGTTTACCTGGCTCCTTGGGTGATTCTTGGCGAACAATTTCTCTTCCCATTTGTCGGAGAAGTTGGTGCATCATCAACTTGTTGTGTCCATTAATGGTTAAGAGACATCTATCAATGAGAGTTTGAATCCCAACTGTTGGGTAGAGATCACCTAGAATTCCTACTATGAAATCTTTGTCCTTTCCAACAAAGAAACAAGCAATATGAAGGAACAATTCCTTGTCATTGTCATCTAGATAGTCATAGCTTATTTGCAACTTTTTCAAGATTTCTGAATTAGGAATAGCTGCCAGTTTCCGTAATGTGGTTTCCCATATGTCTAAGCTATGGTCAGATAGAGAAGAACCCAAAACTTGAAGGGCTAAAGGAAGCCCTCCACAGTGTTGTAATACCCTTTTTGAAAGCTCAATGTAACCCTTAATGGGATGGTCTTGTCCAAAGGCATTCCAACTAAAAAGCTCCAATGATTCATCAAAATGAAATCCCCCCACCTCAAATGTCTGATCAACTTCATTAGCCTTCAACATATGAATGTTCCGTGTGGTTAAGATAATTTTACTTCCTGGATGAAACCAATCATGCATTCCAATTAAGGCATCAAACTGGTCTCGGTGATCCACATCATCAAGAACTACAAGAACTCTTTTGCTGCAAATGACATCTTTAATCTTACTGATTCCTTCCTCAACACTCCATATTTTTTTCTTTTTTCCTTTTAAAATGTCTGAAAGAAGTTGCCTTTGTAAACGAACTAAACCCTTACTTCCTTCTGAAATTTCTCTAATATTTGCAAGAAAGCTACTAGCTTCAAATCTTTCTTTGTTTAAATTATAAGCAAATTTGGCAATAGTTGTCTTGCCTATTCCACCCATCCCATAAATCACTGCTATCCCGACATTGGACTCATCTTGTAACCATGAATTGATGTTTCTAACTCGAGATTCAATTCCAATTAGGTTGTGAGCAACATGTAAAACTGGTCGGTTCAACTTATCCCCAATCACTGCTACAATTTTCTGGATAAATTTTGATTCATGCCTGCCAAGTTAAGCAGAAAGTAGAACAAAATAAGCTTCTCAAACTTGAAATACTAATCTGGAACAAAAAAAAAAACAGAGAGACTACTTAGCAAATAGATATGTCAAATGGTCTAGTCCAAATTGAAAAGAAAAATGATTACAAATACGTTTGCCTTGTTCGTTTCCTAGTTTAGTTTTAATTTTAGTTTTGATGACATCATCATTTCCCTCATTTCTCTCTCTATCTCTCGCCACTCATTACACATGATGGCATCATCAAAACTAAACTAAACTATCTAACCAAACACAGCTGTTGTTTTCTTGATTTTTTTTTTTTTTTTTTTGAGAGATTACAAATGCGACTGTGTTGTTGTATAATGTAATGTATATTTACAACTAAGCAAGGAGTGTTAAGGAAAACCATTACAGTATTTAACTACTCATATCCTAGTGGAATTATTATGTTAAAGCATTAACCATTCGTCAAAGACAAAATCCAATTTGAACTATCCACACAAACAATGTCCACTAAAATAGCCATATATGGGCAAAGGCTGCTTCTAATGCTTTTACAAGCTGACAAGTGACAACTATCACGTCTGCTTCAAATTTTAATTTGTTAACTGCTTAAATTGTTTACATTCTCATAGATGAGATCAATGACTGAATATATTTCAGTATTATGCCAAAGTGTCCTATTGATGAGATAATTACCCGTAAGGTTGATTTTGTAAGACCAGCCCTGCTAGATCCGCAACTTCTATAAGTGCTCTTCTCCGTGCTTGCACCTTTTCCCGCAAATCCTCGTTTTTTCTTTCTTTGGTTACCAAATTCAATTGCTCTTCATGTCTAGAGAATGCCTCTCCAAAGCTCCCTGTTTGATTCTTAACTTGGGAGGGATCCACGTCATAGAAGACAGGTAAAACTACGTGTGTCCTTTTGCGTTTGAGGATCATCACGAGTTCATCAAGGCACCATCCGCAAGAAGGATAGTCTTTGGAAAAACAACTATTGAACTCCTTGCTTCTTTTATAGCCTTGTCCAGTTCTGACTTAACATTTTTTCCTCTATCCATCCCATCATCATCTCGAAACGTGCGAAAACCTGTACCCAACAAAGCGGTATAGAGGTGGTCGGTGAAGGTCCTACGGGTGTCTTCACCAAAGCTCAAGAACACGTGATTAGTCATCGAAGCCATTACACAGAAGCCTAAAACACAGAGCTGCAAGGGACAGGACAAGCAAGCATCAGCTTATTCTTCTTAATTTTTTGAATTATTATTACAAATAGGAGAAGTATCATGATTACATCAAATTGAAAATAAGTCCACAATTGCAAATAAGCCAAAGCAGTTATAGTCCTAATAAGGAGCGAAATGATCCCAACAAATACAAGGGATTAACACACATAATCACAATAAGCCTAACCCAACTAATAACACATAGGCGGGGAGTTTCCAACTCGAGTTGTGCCATTGAGATGTAGGATCCGTGGCCAACTGAGCTATTGGGATGGCTAAGATGGGTTTTGGGTCGTGGACTCTTGAGCAGATCTAAGTGTTATGGGTTTTCATTCCGTGATCAGAACGGATTCTTATTTCATGTTTTTGCTTGCTTATTTCGATCATTTAGTGTGTATGGACATTTTTCAGTTGCATCTTTGTAGTCATGCGTGTATCTGTTTTGTGTCATTGTTGTTGCATGTGTGTTCTGTCTATTGTGATCTCTTTATTGATGATGGTCTTGTCTGAGCCCTGCTTGTAATAATTCTACCAGTTTTGTCTCCATTTTGGTTTTCTGAGCATTTTCTGTGATCCCATTCAATCTATGTTTCGAATCCGATCGGACCCCCTCTTCGGGTCTCCCCCTCCCCATCTGAACGGATTCCCTTTAGTCTCTTTTCCCCTCTCAGATTAGATTGGTCGGATTAGCCTCTCCTCTCCGGTATTCCCTCTCCCCATTCTATCCGATCGGCTCCCCGCTCTTCCCCTTCCTTTTATCCTCATCCCCGGTCGGATTGGCCTCCTCTCTCCAGTACCCCCTTCCCCATCCCAATCGACTTTTGCTTGGGGTTTCT